>QUOP01000118.1:0-571597 GCA_003675405.1 Hericium coralloides
GCTATGTGGGATGCGTTGATAAGTGCCGTAAAGACTGTGTGTTGTTGTTTTTCATGCATCGAAGTGCGGCGCGCCCTTCGCCGACCCCACGGCATCCGACTTTGGCACACAGAGGTAAGGCCCGGAAATGCACCGCGAACATGACCGGTGCATTGTCGCCGTCACAAAGTCTACTTCGCCAGGTGAGTGGCTTGTTCCTGCTCGGGCTGAAGGCGCCGCGCGAGTAGATAAGGGCCTTTTATGTAGAGACAGTAGAGTACACGAATACCATGTACATAAGTAACATCTGTTCAATGAAATTTTGTGTTGACGTTGAATGTCGTGTTTGACTTTGAAGTGCGATGTCGTGTTTGATGCCGCCCCGTTCATGTCGCGGTCACTTCGCCGCGACTTCACCGCAGCTCGTCTTTCACGTCGACGTCCATGACCCGCGTCGATGCGGTATGTCATCTCGTCGTCTACGGCTTCACTCTCGCAGTGATAGCTGCTGACACGCAGATATCGCTCGACGCGTGAGTGCTGACGCCGTGGTATGTGTCGAAGGTACATCTCGCCTTGTGCTCGTGCGCCCTAATCTCTGACGCGTCTAGACAGCATGGAGGCAGACGGTTCTCACTATCTGCCATGCAGTTCCCACAACACGACTACGGCGCGCAGATTGGACGGCCTGCGCCAGCGCGGACGTGATTAGATGCGGTCTGCGACCGCTTGAGAGCGAGAAAAATCGACCGCGCGGACGACCGCATCCGTCCGACTTCGTCGTCATCCAAGTCGCGATCGTCTTCTCGCCCCCGCCCGCAGTGCATCTCACTCGCGAAAGCATACGGCGCTGCAGGCTAGCAGCCCCGGCTCGATCGGGATTTCTTCCCGACGGCACAGAAGGCAAGTAGCGGGAAGCATCTTGCATGCCCCACGATCTACTCGACATCGCGACAGGGCCGCATCGTTTTGTGCGTGTTTCTCGCGCCGTCTCACTCGTCCCACTGTTGCCGTTCTCACGCCAACTCACGCACAACTTAGCGACGCAACACGCGGTACAGCCGCAGGACGTGTTGCCGCCCCCGGTGTCGCGACTCCGGGAGACTCAGCCTCGCTCCCCGAAAGGATGTCGTGGCCCTCACGCTTGAGGCGGACGGCGCCGCGCCCTGACGCCTTCCTTGCGGGCTTGCAGCCGCTACCACCCCCGCAAATATCGCGCTGCCCACTAATTTGCCCCGCCGTCGCCCTGGCCTTCCCGCGTCGCGCCTCCGATCGAGGGGTCGCACGCGACGTAACTTGATGATGACGCCCTCGGGCGATGAGTCTGCCGTCGCCGAACTGGTCGGGCAAGCCGACTTATTGTCCGGGCTCGTTCGATCCTGCAGGCACGACGGGCGTGGCTAGACCCGAGACGGTAACGATGATGACGCCCTTGGGCGTTTTATCGTGGCGCGGCCGTTGTCGCGACTCTGGGAAACTCGGCCTCGCTCCCCGAAAGGATATCGTGGCCCTCACGCTTCAATCGGACGGCGCCGCGCCATCACGCCTTCCTTGCGGGCTTGCAGCCGCTACCACCCCCGCAAAGATCGCGCTACCCACTATGTCTCCCCGCCGTTGCCCTCCGCCCCGCCGTCTCGAGTCGAGGGGACGCACGCGACGTAACTTGATGATGACGCCCTGCGGCGATGGGTGGGCGGCGGCCAAAATATTCCCGTCCAGGCTCGTTCGATCCTGCGGGCACGACGAGCGCGGGTTCGCCCAAGACGATCGATAACTTGATGATGACGCCCTCGGACGACGATGCTGCATTGACCGAATGGCTTGGACAAGGCACCTCGCCCGATCCTGCGGGCGCGATGAGCGTGGATTGGATCCGAGACCAAAACTTGATGATGACCCTCTTGTGCGTTTCATTGTGGCGTATCTGTACCGGAGGTTTGGGAAAAACGAACCCAGTCAGCCTCGCTTTCATTGCATCAACGGAATCGGACTCATCTTTCATTCCAGCAATCAGCTTATGATTCTCGCTTGGGCTGCCGGCCGATGGGATGGCGACCATCGCCAGGCGCAGTCCCGTCGTTACAAGACGCTGCGCGAAGGCTTTATCGTGGGCGCGCAAAATATCGCCAACACGACGCCGCCGTGTCCCCCCTCGTCATATAACAGAGGCCCACAGTCAACGCGCCGCCCCATTAGCGATGGAATAAACGTACGGCTGAGCGAACTTCGCAGCCACTCGCTGCGCCCCTACCTTCCCGGGCAGTCTCTATCTGTTTAACTGACAGCGCCAAAGCGGACACGCCAGCAGACGCACGAGACGCCCTCTCGCATTGCTGTTCGATGTCTGGCATGCTGCTGTCATGCCTGCTCGACACGCAGCTTCCATATTCTCCGCACCATTGCCCGTACATCGGCCTATCGCCCTGCAGCTTGTGCGGCGCACGTCAGCAAGATCGTGCGATCGAAGGCCCGGATGCTCCAGGTTCACGACACCAGGGAATACGACGGCGCGCCGGGCACGAATGCGCGCACCTCAACTTTACGGCGCGCTACCCGCTATTTCGCCCCGCCGTTTCCCCGCTCTGCCCGCCTCACGCCTCCGACTCGAGTCGAGGGGACACGCCTGTCGCATAACTTGATGATGACCCCCTCCGGCGATGGGTCTGCCGTGGCCGGACTGTTCGGGCAAGCCGACTTCTTGTCCAGGCTCATTCGGTCCTGCGGGCACGGCCAGTGCAGGTTGGGCCGAGACGTGAACTTGATGATGACGCCCTTGGGCGTTTCAACATGGTGCGGCTGTACAGACGATCTGAGGTATACCCATACAGTCAGTCTCGCTCTCACTGCATGAACTGAACCAGACTCACCTACGACTTCGGCAGCCAGCATTTTAATGCTTGATGGACCGCCGACCGAGGCCGCGAATGGGATAGACAATGCGCGCAACAGCGCTCACACGCGACCGCTGTCAGGCGCAGTCTCGTCGTCACAGCGCTGCATGACAGATGCACATAGTGAGCGCGCCACCCGCGAGCATCGATCGCGATCCAATCAACGCACGATGGAGCAAGCCTCGTAGCTGCCCGCTGCGCCGTGATGAGGACGCTCTCAGGCGGCGAGTCTGCAGTGCCGAAATTGTCCGGGCAAGGCGCCCTGCTGTGCAGGCTTGCCTGATCCTGCGGACGTGATGGGCCCCGACAGATCCAAGATGATCACTTGACGATGACGCCCTTGTGCGTTTCATCGTGGCGCGTCTGTACGGATGATATTGGGAAGATGAACGCAGTAAGTCTCGCTTTCATTGCATCAAAGGAATCGAACTCATCTTCCATTCCAACAATCAGCTTATGATGTTCGCTTGACCGCCGACCGATCGCATGGATAACGCGCACAATTGCGCCCACGCGCGGCCATCGCCAGGCGCAGTCCCGTCGTCACAAGACACTGCACGAAACCATTATCGTGTGCGCAAAATATTGCGAACACGACGCCGCCGTGTCCCCCTCTTCGCATAACAGATGCATGCAGTCAACGCGCCGCCCTGTGAGCGATGCAATCAACATACGGCTGAGCGAACATCGCCGCCCCCGCTGCCCCGCTGCTTTCGCAGGGCAGTCTCTGTCTGGCCAACTGACGGCACCAAGGCGGACGCGCGAGCAGGCGCACGACACGCCCTCTCGCTCCGCGGGTCGATGCCTGGGATGCCGCTGTCATCCCTGCTCGACATGCAGCTTCCAAACTCTCCGCACCTTCGCCGTGCACCTTCGCCTGTCGGCCCGCAGCTTATGGGCTGCACGTAAGCGGGATCGTGCAATCCGACACCCGCAGTCCCCGGTTTCACGACGCCAGGGCATACAACTGCGTGCTAGGCACGAGCTGCAACGGGCCGCGCGCTGGGTACGAGCCGTAACAGGGTACGCACCTCAACCTTACGGGGGACGTGACAACGTGGTGTTCCGTGAAGATCGCCCGCGTACTCGGGCCAAAGTGAGCGGAGGACTACAAGCTGGAGTATGTACGAATGCGTGAGTATTGCGTGGCTTCGGAAAAACAACATGCAACTTACCTAGAGTCCCAGCTCAGCCGATCGGCACGATTGGCACGCCGCGCCTCGTGTGGGACGTGTCGATGTCATTCCCCAATACGAGAGGCATCTTGCACCGGTGCTTTATCCCCGCGGACCGCCGCCCTGCATGGGGCGCACATCCTCACGTCACGATGCCTACCAAGCCCAGACCGAACCACGAGCACGTGAAGAGCGCCGGCGGCTTGCCCTTGCTTGGAATGACGGTATACGACATCGTTCGGGTGCAAGAAAGGCATCGCCGGGCCTGCCACAATGCCCAAGCATACGGGACCAGAGCCGAGTCGCTCGTCACACCCACGAAAGACGCTGGCGCCCATCGCCAGTCCGCCCGTCTCAGTGCACATCCACTCCAGATAGAACGCGATCCAGCGGGGAGCGCTGCGAAGAGTGCGGGGTCCATCGAGATGCCCAATGACCCCGGTTTAAGCCCACGGCTTCGCGGTGTCGCATGCACGCAAGACCTCACGGAGCGACGCGCCCGCACATGGCACGCCATCAAATCAGCCGCCCCGACGCCCGACGCTTTGCGTTAGGCGGCACTCCCTGGCTTCACTACTGCGAGAAGGGTGCCGCCGTCGTAGTGCGGGCCGAACGAAGCTGGGCGCCATATATTTCGCGATCCAGCCCGTTCGCCTGCCGCACCGCCGACGTTCCCTTGACTCCGAGAAGATCCCGCACGATCTCGCCCCGCATCAGCCTGGTGACATGTAACTACCGCATCCCCCATGGTCCTATGCGAGTGCGCCCGACCTTGGCCAATTCCATCCTGATCAACGTGCCGTCTGTTCCCTCCTGGTCGACATGCGCCGGAGACGGCAGAGCAGCACAATCAGATGTCATCAAACTTGATGATGATGCCCTCGGGAATGGCGGCATAACAACACGAGGAACCAGGTGGACGGCAGGCGAGCATGTAAGGGTGCGCATGAGACATGACAGCTGACGCGTAAACATGGCGTGAAACATAATGAGGACTCACCGTTACAGAGGGGTTCGCCTCCCTGCCTCATGTTTCCACAAGCATCTCGCCCCGAACTATAGATCTATTAGTAGAACATTTCAGGTGAGGATCATCCGTCTAGGGCAAGTCTCGTAAGATAAGCTTACGGTGTAGTCATTATGCGTCGGGGGATGTCCTGTGCGGCGCCCAGTACACATTGTCAACTTCGAGGCCTTGTGCAAAGGGTACGAGCGCCGCTTGCCGCAGGGCATTTGAATCCTGGAGAAATGCGACAGATTCTCGAAAGCCTGGTAAGTTCCACATAGACGTTACACCGTCGAAACGAACTTACAAAGCATGTTTCTCTGCCAATTCAGCTGATGCCCGAGGGCCTTCGTGAAAAGCCGTCAAAGAACACTTACGACATGTCGAGCCATCTCCGAATATCATCGCGACTCGCCGGCAAACATGGTGATGATGCCCTCGGTGTCCACGGCGTGCGATTCGATGGGGAAGCGCTCAGGGCTGCGATGGATCTCTGCGTCCATACTGCATCAATGTAGGGAGACAGTGGCTTCGTACAAGGGTGACTTTTCGCACCTGCACGCCGCATTGTCAAGACGGTGTCTGGGATGTCAGTCGTAGATTGGGGAGCCTGCATAGGACAGAAAAAATCGACGATCAGTGAGTACAATCTTCATCCTGATGCTATGCTACGCTCACCGTGAGATAACAGCAGACGAATTTCTGTGGTCAACAATGGGGGGACGTGAGTGATGCGCACTGCACAAGAAGAAGCAGTCCATACGTACAGCTTGATGTGCGCATGCCTGCTCCTCGATACTGCTGCCTCTGGCACGTCGTCTTAGCCCGCCGGTCTCGAGCAGCTTGGCGGCAATGAGAGTACCTGTGCTGCGAACAACAGGTAAGCAAGGAACTGACAGGAATTTCAAGTACTACATTACCGGGCAGTCATCTTGAGGGTTCAAAATGCTGGTGAGGGGGAAAGGCTTGCGTGGGCACGACCGGCGGCCAAGTGTGATCTAATAACGGCAGGTCTGAATTGCGCACGGACGTTCAACCTTGCAACATGCGTAAATATCATGGCGGGACCTTGAAACAAGGCCGATTTTCCCGAACCTTCCATCCGATTGCCGGCACAAATTACTCATGGACTCGGACCATCCTCCGATTTGCACGGTGCCGGCATCCCTACTCATGAATGCGAGTTCCTCCTTCTGAGTCCCTGCTGGATTTAATACATACCAGTAGAGTAGACATTTTTAATTCCAGAGAGATAGAACCGACAATGCCCAATGCTCAGAGATCACAGGCTGAGTCCACCTTCAGATGTGTCCTGACACGGAGACAAAGGGCTATCTTGCCGTAAAGCATGCTAGGGCAACCGCTTCGAGCTGTCAGCGGCACATCTCCGCTGTGCCCACGGGTGCCATTGACACATCAATCATCAATGGGCTGCTCCAACAAAAAGGAGCTCTCGAAGGCAAAGATTGCTGCAATGTGTCCAGTCGACAAAATATTGAATCCCAGGGTCTGGTTGAGGCTGCCAATGTTTTCGGGAGAGAGGACCCTAGAAACACATTATCAGCCTATCAATTGATCGGTGAAGGAGGGGCGTGGCTTAGCCGTTAATAACTTCGCCGCCAATCGTGTTGCGATGTCGCGGCATACGAGTTCCCCGTGCATGTCCGACTGAGCCTCCGAAGCAATTCCCGGTGCATGTTCAACATTTTGTAGTGCAACCGCTTGTAGAAATAATTGTTAACCGTTATTCATAGGATGTCAACTACACAGTTCAAATTGACTGGCAGCTGAGAGTTCATATGGAAACCGTAGCAGAGTGGATCCTCGTTCGGCGGTCAACATTTCAGCCACACAACATGTCGCCGTCGGAAGAACTGGGTTTGATGGGCCACAATTCCCACACCAGAAAATCAGGGCAGCTGAGACGCTTTGTAAATATCCGGCAGCACCATTCTGGGGTTTGTAAAAATCCCCAGCTTGTCGAGGGAGATCACATTTGTCTCACCAAAGAATTCAAAGATCTGTGAAGGTAGTGGTTACAGTTCAAGGCAAACGATGCTATGTACATTCGGAGTCGAGACACTAATCTTGTGGACGTCTAACAAGACTGGTAGCGACGGACACCGACACTGCGCAGATGTAGATGTCAAGACGATGTATGGAAGGAAAGTGAATACGGGAGCCGTGATCGGAGGACAGAGACCTGGCGCACACGTAACGGGCCGGGAACGGAGACCGACACGTACACAGCTACCGTAAGACGAAGCGTCGGCATTGAGCGCGGAGGAACAGGTGTTGTTCCGCGCGTATGGTATAAGGGTAGGGGTCCGGACTCACCTGCGGTCTTCCGCTTTTGCATTTTCTGCTCCTGCGTTTGACTTTGATTCCGCCCAACGGTCTACCTTCCGTCGCGGTCGATGTCCCCCGTTCTGTAGGTCATTGCACCGCTGCTTCTCTGTGGATGTGATACTGAGTGCGAATATTCAGATCCAACTTCCGAGGCTTCGAGAGCGTCATCATCAAGTTAGATGTCGCCAACAAGGCACCTGTCTGAGCGCCCCAGCGTCGACGATGCAAGGGCGTCATCATCAAGTTTAGATGTTGTCACGGTATCTTGCCGCGGACAATGGGGCGCGACGTCGCTCGTACGTGCCACTTCTGTCGTCCCGGATACTTGTGTTGACATTGGCCATTAGCGTCGATTAAACGTGTACAGGGCACTGCGAGCAGGAATGAGTTGCTGGGTACGGTTCTGGAGCGCTGGGTCGATGCAGGTAAGCTTTGAATGTTCTGACGAATTCAGCCGCCCCGGTATTTACCTGAGCACGTAGAAGGGCGCACATGTGTGCCGTTCAGCATGGTGCGGCGGCTGCTGTGAAAGCGTGATGCACGCGCCGAGGCTCCGTCTGCTGACCCCTCGAGTACGGCAACTGGGGCTCCATGAGTGCGGGAGGGCCGCACATATCCCTGCGTCCGTGTCGCATGGATCTGTATGTTCTCATGCTTTCCGTGAGTTCCAGCAGGCTGTAACTATGTCGAATCGAGCCGCACCTGCATTTCTTCCAGGCAACTGTGTTCACGTCAGCGATTCTCAACGCCGCTCGCTGCCAGCATCCGTGTACTGTCCGACGCCGACCGGTGAGGTGCGCCTTCAGCGGGGCTGTAGCCGAGGTATTTTCAAGCTCGCCAAAACACATAGAAAACGGCCTTTATGTCGCCGGAATCCCAGAATCCAATGGCCCGCGGCGAGCGGCCTACCAAGTCATAGGACGCCGCCGCCGACTCGACGCTCACATCCCGTCTGACGATGGGCGAACTGCGCCCGCCAACGCGTCCGCATGTGGAAGGCGGGTTCTCTCGGTCTCTACGACACGTTTCTACGCCTTCGGAGGTTAGTTTCCGGTGTACTGAGCCGAGATGAATGTGCACTGACCCGGACTCACAGAAAACCCGGTTTCTTGCCGCTAGAACCCCAGGATTCAATGGCCCGCGCCGAGCGGCCTACTGGTCCATAGAATAAAGTCAACGGAGCGAGCGTCGCTTCGACGCTCGTATCGCGCCCGAAGGCGGGCGGGCGGAGCCCGCCAACGCGTTTGCGTGTGGAAAACGGGATTCTATCGGCCTGTACGACACGTTTCTGCGCCCCAGGAGGTCAGTTTCTGATGTAATTAGCCGATGTGAAAATGTACTCACCTGGACTCGCAGAAAACGAATTCCTTGTCGCCAAAATTCCAGCATCCAGTGGCCCGCGCCGAGCGGCCTACTGGTCCATAGAACAAAGCCAGCGGAGCGAGCGTCGCTTTGATGCTCGCATCGCGCCCGAAGGTGGGCGGAGCCCGCCGAAGGGTCTGCGCGTCGGCGCGCGGTGCTGTACATCCTTGAAGGTCAGTTTCTATTGCATTTAGCCGAGATGAATGTGCGCTCATCCGGACTCGCAGAAAATCGATTTCTTGCCGCCAAAATCGCAGAATCCAGTGCCCGCGCCGAGCGGCCTGCGCGTCCATAGGGCAAAGGCGACGGCGTGAGCGTCGCCCCGACGCTCACGTCCCGCGAGGCGGGCGAAGCGCGCCGCAACGTTCACCTGTGTACGGCGCGGGATTCGCGGGGCCGCAGGATTCGTTTGAGGCCTTTCGAGTGGCTGTGAGCCGAGATAGTTTCGTGCTTACCTGGACGGCGCAGAGGCCCACTTTTCTGCTCTCGAAGTCCCGGGATCCGGAGGCCCGCGCCGAGCGGCCTACTCGTATACGGGAGAAAGCCCACGAAGTGAGCGTCCCTTCCACGCGGACGTCGCGCCCGACGAGAGGCCGAAGCGTTGGCTCGTCTCGTGGAAAGCGCTGGTTCTGCGAGTCTGCAGCGGTCGTATGGGTCTTCGTAACGCGTTTTCGACGATGAGTAGCCGAGCCGTCTCGTGCTCACTCGTAAGGGACCAGTGACACCGCTATTCGTCCCCAAAATTCGAGGGTCCAATGGCCCGCGCCGAGCGGCCTACGGGTCGATAGAACCAAGCCGTCGTGGTGAGCGTCGAGGCGACGCTCCCCTCGCGCTCGCTGCCGGCCGTATGCATCGGCGCGCGCATACGCGAGACTCTGAAGGCGGGGGTACGTCCTTGTCCGCCGTTGTGAGCCGCGGCGTCTCGATGCTGACCTAGACGCGCAGAAAACGGCTTGACGGTGAAGCTCACGGACTCCGGAAGGGCGCGCCGAGCGTCCAACGGAGGCGCAGGGTGAATGCGCGGGGTTCGACTGTCAATGAGGTGCGGTCGACGTTGGGATGACGTGCGTGCTCCTGTGATGCCGGGTGTCGTCCGACGGCGGGGAGTGCATACAACAGCGCCGTCTTGGGCTCTTCGGCGCGCGTCGACGGTGTGTCGATGCCGACGGTGGGCGGAAGGCAGTCCGTTTCGCGTCACGCAGACGTGTGCCCGGATAAGCGGTGGAGTAGGGCGCGAACGGGACAGATGCCGGAGGACAGGTAAGCGCTGTGCACGCCCGGATTAGTTGGGGTGTACTCACCGGGATCCCTTTGTTTTCGTAGCTCCGCTGCACCCGGTCCCGACGGGAAACGGCGCAGACCGCGCCTCGTCGTCCGGCCTGTCCTGCGGCCGTGACTCGCGCCTGCGACATCATCTCCTTTGCGCGCCCATGCCTGTACGGGGCGGCGCTGCAGGGTACGCGCGCAATCGTGCGTCGTGTCTCGCATGCGAAGGGGACGGGCGTCGTCGTGATGGTGAGACGCGTGGCCGGGCGCCTCGACGAGCATCCGCGGCGCAGACGTCGTGTCTGGCGCGGTGTCGGCTTGGGCGGGAGGGCGTGGCGCAATCGTCTGCGGCGTGCGTGGATGCGGACTCACCGCTGTGGTTCCCCGGTGTCCCGCGGCTCTCTCGCGACGCATATCCGGCTCGGGCTGAACGAGGACACCCAGGGCGCGGTCGGAAATGGGTGAACGCGTCGCCGGTGAGCAGAGTTCGGGTTCGTCGCGCATGGATCTCGCGGCCCGCTCACGGCTTGATCCCACGACAAGGGCGTCATCATCAAGTTAGATGAGGGGGCGGGCTGCGACGGGACGTGGGGCACAGGGCGCGGGGCACAGAGCGGATGGCGAGCGTGCATTCCGCTATTTTTCGAGGCCGTGAGGTGCGTTCTGGCGAGCAGAAGGAGTGGACGGACGACGCGCGGATGAGGCGCTGTAGGAGCTGCAGGCAGCATCTGACAGCGGAGAACGCGCATACGGCAGCAGAAAAAAAAGAGCGAGCAGAGAGAGACACTCCCAGTCGCCCCCCTTGGTGTGCCTAGTAGCTAGAAAAACGCTTGGTGTGCCTAGTAGGTAGAAAAACGCTTGGTGTGCCTAGTAGGTAGAAAAACGACAGAGTCTCACCATTGCCCTTGGTGCCATCCAGCTGCACAGCCGCGAGATTGTCGATACGCGCATGCCGACTAAGGGGGAGACTAGCGCAAGGCAAGAATTGCCCTCGGTACGTGGGAATCCATGTCGGTCGGGCAGCGAACGACGTTGGGCCTGTCGATCCGTCGAATCTTCTCGGAGGTTCGGCAAACAGGGCCAAACAGAAGGGCAATAAGCGCGAAGGCAGCCAGCGCCGTTTTCTTCCCAGCGTTCTTCGTCTCCTCCCTCTTCCTCCTCGTCTTCCTATCCTATTCCCTTCGTCTACTTCCACTACGATGCACCACATTACCAACGCGTCGTCTCGCTCTCTTCGCCGCGCTGCGACCAAAGCGCGTCCCAGCCTGACGCGCGGCGCCCACAAGGAAATTAAGTTTTCCAACGAGGGCCGTGCTGCTATCCTGAAGGGTGTCGACGTTCTCGCGGACGCTGTCAGTGTCACGCTTGGACCCAAGGGTGCGTATGAAATGTGTGGAAGCGTGAGCCGGCTTGCTGACGTGGACGCGTCCAGGCCGGAACGTCATCATCGAGCAGTCGTTTGGTGGACCCAAAATCACGAAGGGTGAGTCCTATAGTCTCATTTATTGGCGTGGCTTCTTCGCGTGCCTTGGCTTTCTGTACCACCGCTGGTCACCCTTCTGCGCGCTTTCACTCAGGAGCCTTCATTTGCCCGACTCCCCTTTTGCATATCTAATGACGTGGATGGGATTGGCTGGCTGCCTACCTTATCTGAGTGCTTTCTTTCAATCCCGTGTCTCTTTCGCGTGTTCCTGCATTCTGCATCATCACTGGATATCTCAGTCCCGTTGCTGTTCCATTCCAGTGGTTTCTTACCATCGCTCTCTACCATCGTTCTACTTTCGTGTGCTCCTCCATTCTGAATCATCGCTGCTGTTCCGCATATCCAATGACGTATTGCTGACCTGGCTTCTCAGATGGTGTGACCGTGGCCAAGGCCATCACTATCAAGGACAAGTTTGAGAACCTTGGCGCGCGGTATATTATACCTTCCATTATTTTCCTTCATGGCGCTAATATCCGCCCAGACTAGTTCAGGATGTCGCACAAAAGACGAACGAGGTCGCCGGTGACGGTACCACCACCGCGACTGTCCTCGCCCGCGCCATCTACTCCGAGGGTGTCAAGAACGTTGCCGCCGGATGCAACCCCATGGACCTGCGCCGTGGCTCGCAGGCTGCTGTGGAGCGTGTCGTCGGGTTCCTTTCCAAGAACGCGAAGACCATCACCACGACGGCCGAGATTGCCCAGGTCGCGACGATCTCCGCGAACGGCGACGCGCACGTCGGCAGCTTGATCGCTCAGGCGATGGAGAAGGTCGGCAAGGAGGGTGTCATCACGGTCAAGGAGGGCCGCACCATCGAGGACGAGATCGAGATCACCGAGGGCATGCGCTTCGACCGCGGCTTCATCTCGCCCTACTTCGTCACGGACGTCAAGTCGCAGAAGGTCGAGTTCGAGAAGCCGCTCATCTTGCTCTCGGAGAAGAAGATCTCGCACCTGCAGGACATCCTCCCCTCGCTCGAGGTCGCTGCTCAGGCGCGTCGTCCGCTGCTCATCGTCGCGGAGGACGTCGACGGCGAGGCCCTCGCGGCCTGCATCCTCAACAAGCTGCGTGGCCAGCTCCAGGTCTGCGCTGTCAAGGCGCCGGGCTTCGGCGACAACCGCAAGAGCATCCTCGGCGACCTCGCGATTCTCACGGGCGGCACGGTCTTCACCGACGAGATCGACATCAAGCTCGAGCAGGCCAAGGCGGACATGCTGGGCTCGACGGGCGCGGTGACCATCACGAAGGACGACACGATCATCCTCAACGGCGAGGGCGCGAAGGACTCGATCCAGGCGCGCTGCGAGCAGATCCGTGCGCTGATTGCGGACCCCACGACGTCCGACTTTGACCGCACGAAGCTGCAGGAGCGCCTCGCGAAGCTCAGCGGTGGTGTGGCCGTCATCAAGGTCGGTGGCGCGAGCGAGGTCGAGGTCGGTGAGAAGAAGGACCGGTACGACGATGCGCTCAACGCCACGCGCGCTGCCGTCGAGGAGGGCATTCTGCCCGGTGGTGGCGTCGCGCTCCTGAAGGCGTCGCTCGCGCTCGTGTCGTCCTCGCCCGGTGCGCCGACGCCCAAGAACGTCACCTCGAACCCCGACGTGAAGCCGATCCCGACCGCGAACTTCGACCAGGACCTGGGCGTGTCGATCATCAAGCGGGCGCTGACGTACCCGTCGCGCACGATCCTGAAGAACGCGGGCGAGGAGGCGAGCGTGATCGTCGGGACGCTGACGGCGCAGTACGGGCTGCCGGACAAGTTCGCGTGGGGCTACGACGCGAGCAAGGGCGAGTACGTGGACATGATCAAGGCGGGGATCGTCGACCCGCTGAAGGTGGTGCGCACGGCGCTCGTCGACGCGGCGGGCGTCGCGAGTCTGCTGACGACGAGCGAGGCGAGCATCGTCGAGGGCGAGGAGGACAAGCCTGCGGGCGGTATGCCTGGCGGGATGGGTGGCATGGGTGGGTTCTGAGTGCGCGCTAAAGGACTGTTGTTTGTTTTTCATGCATCGAAGTGCGGCGCGCCCTTCGCCGACTCCGACATGCGACTTTGGCACACAGGGGTAAGGTCCACAAATGCACTGCGAACATGACTGGCGCTCTGCCGCCGTCGCAAAGTTTACTTCGCCAGGTGAGTGGCTTGTTCCTGCTCGGGCCGAAGGTGCAGCGCGAGTAGATAAGGGCCTTTTATGTAGAGACAGTAGAGTACACGAATCCCATGTACATAAGTAACACCTGTTCAATGAAATTTTGTGTTGACGTTGAATGTCGAGTTTGACTTTGAAGTGCGATGCCGTGTTTGACGCCGCCCCGTCGCGGTCACTTCGCCGCGACTTCACCGCAGCTCGTCTTTCACGGTTCGACGTCCATGACCCGCGTCGATTCGGTATGTCACCTCGTCATCTACGGCTTCACTCTCGCAGTGATAGCTGCTGACACGCAGATATCGCTCGACGCGTGAGTGCGGATGCCGTGGTATGTGTCGAAGGTACATCTCGCCTTGTGCTCGTGCGCCTTAATCTCTGACGCATCTAGACAGCATGGAAGCAGACAGTTCTCACTATCTGCCGTGCAGTTCCCAAAATCGACCGCGCGGACGACCGCACCCGGCCGATTTCGTCATTACTCAAGTCGCGATCGTCTTCTCGCCCCCGCCTGCAGTGCGTCTCACTCGCGCAAGCATACGGCGCTGCAGGCTAGCAGCCCCGGCTCGATCGGGATTTTTTTTCCCGACGGCACTGAAGGCAAGCAGCGGGAAGCACCTCGCATGCCCCACGATCTACTCGACATTGTGACAGGGCCGCATCGTTTTGTGCGTGTTTCTCGCACCGTCTCACTCGTCCCACGCACAACTTAGCGGCGCAACACGCGGTACAGCCGCAGGACGTGTTGCCGCCCCCGGTGTCGAGACTCCGGGAGACTCACGCTCCCCGAAAGGATGTCATGGCCCTCACGCTTTAGACGGACGGCGCAGCGCCCTGACGCCTTCGTTGAGGGCTTGCAGCCGCTACCTCCTCCGCAAATATCGCGCTGCCCACTATTTTGCCCCGCCGTCGCCCTGGCCTTCCCGCGTCGCGCCTACGACTGAGTCGAGGGGTCGCACGCGACGTAAGTAGATGATGACGCCCTCGGGCGATGAGTCTGCCGTCGCCGAACTGGTCGGGCAAGCCGACTTATGGTCCGGGCTCGTTCGATCGTGCAGGCACGACGGGCGTGGCTAGACCCGAGACGATAACGATGATGACGCCCTTGAGCGTTTCATCGCGGCGCGGCCGTTGTCGCGACTCTGGGAAACTCGGCCTCGGTCCCCGAAAGGATATCGTGGCCCTCACGCTTCAATCGGACGGCGCCGCGCCGTCACGCCTTCCTTGCGGGCTTGCAGCCGCTACCATCCGCAAATATCGCGCTAACCATTATTTCTCCCGCCGTTGCCCTGCCCGCCCCGCCCGCCCCGCGCCGTCTCGAGTCGAGGGGACGCACGCGACGTAACGTGATGATGACGCCCTGCGGCGATGGGTGGGCGGGGGCCAAAATATTCCCGTCCAGGCTCGTTCGATCCTGCGGGCACGACGAGCGCGGGTTCGCCCAAGACGATCGATAACTTGATGATGACGCCCTTGTGCGTTTCATCATGGCGCATCTGATATCAATACAGTAAGCCTCGTTTTCACTGCATTAACTGAATCAAACTCATCTTTCGCACTTCAGCACCCAGCATGTGATGCTTGCTGGACCGCCGACCGACCTCGCGGCGTCGACAGTGATGCAATCAATACACGACAGAGCGAGCCTCGTAGCTGCGCCGCGATGAGGACGCCCTCGGACGATGATGCTGCATTGACCGAATGGCTTGGACAAGGCACCTCGCCCGATCCTGCGCGCGCGATGAGCGTGGATTGGATCCGAGACCATAACTTGATGATGACCCTCTTGTGCGTTTCATTGTGGCGTATCTGTACCGGGGGTTTGGGAAAAACGAACCCAGTCAGCCTCGCTTTCATTGCATCAACGGAATCGGACTCATCTTTCATTCCAGCAATCAGCTTATGATCCTCGCTTGGGCTGCCGACCGATGGCATGGACAACGTGCGTAACTGTGCTCACACGCGACCATCGCCAGGCGCAGTCGCGTCGTTGCAAGACGCTGCGCGAAGGCTTCATCGTGGGCGTGCAAAATATCGCCAACACGATGCCGCTGTGTCCCCCCTCGTCGTATAAGAGAGGCCCACAGTCAACGCGCCGTCCCATTAGCGATGGAATCAACGTACGGCTGAGCGAACTTCGCAGCCACTCGCTGCGCCCCTGCCTTCGCGGGGTAGTCTCTATCTGTTTAACTGACAGCGCCAAAGCGGACACGCCAGCAGACGCACGAGACGCCCTCTCGCACTGCTGTTCGATGCCTGGCATGCTGCTGTCATGCCTGCTCGACACGCAGCTTTCATACTCTCCGCACCATTGCCCGTACATCTGCCTGTCGCCCTGCAGCTTGTGCGGCGCACGTCAGCAAGATCGTGCGATCCAAGGCCCGGATGCCCCAGGTTCACGACACCACGGAATACGACGGCGCGCCGGGCACGGGTGCGCGCACCTCAACTTTACCGCGCGCTACCCGCTACCCACTATTTCGCCCCGCCGTTGCCCCGCTCTGCCTGCCTCACGCCTCCGACTCGAGTCGAGGGGACACGCATGCCACGTAACTTGATGATGACTCCCTCCGGCGATGGGTCTGCCGTGGCCGGACTGTTCGGGCAAGCCGACTTCTTGTCCAGGCTCATTCGATCCTGCGGGCACGGCCAGTGCGGGTTGGGCCGAGACATGAACTTGATGATGACGCCCTTGGGCGTTTCAACGTGGTGCGGCTGTACAGACGATCTGAGGTATACTCATACAGTCAGTCCCGTTTTCACTGCATGAACCGAATGAGACTTACCTACGACTTCAGCAGCCAGCATCTTAATGCTCGTTGGACAGCCAATCGAGGCCCTGAATGAGATGGACAATACGCGCAGCTGTGCTCACACGCGACCGCTGTCAGGCGCAGTCTCATCGTCACAGCGCTGCATAACAGATGTACATAGCGAGCGCGCCACCCCCGAGCATCGATCGCGATCCAAGCAACACACGATGGAGCGAGCCTCGTAGCTGCCCGCTGCGCCGTGATGAGGAGGCCCTCAGGCGACGAGTCTGCAGTGCCCAAATTGTCCGGGCAAGGCGCCCTGCTGTGCAGGCTTGTCTGATCCTGCGGACGTGATGAGCCTCGATTGATCCAAGACGATAACTTGATGATGACGCCCTTGTGCGTTTCATCGTGGCGCGTCTGTACGGATGATCTAGGGAAGACGAACCCAGTAAGTCTCGCTTTCATTGCATCAAAGGAATCGGACTCATCTTTCATTCCAACAATCAGCTTATGATGTTCGCTTGACTGCCGACCGATCGCATGGATAACGCGCACAATTGCGCCCACGCGCCCATCGCCAGGCGCAGTCCCGTCGTCACAAGACACTGCACGAAACCATTATCGTGTGCGCAAAATATTGCAACACGACGCCGCCGTGTCCCCCTCTTCGCATAACAGATGCATGCAGTCAACGCGCCGCCCTGTGAGCGATGCAATCAACATACGGCTGAGCGAACATCGCCGCCGCCCGCTGCCCGCTGCTTTCGCAGGGCAGTCTCTGTCTGGCCAACTGACGGCCCAAGGCGGACGCGCGAGCAGGCGCACGACACGCCCTCTCGCTCCGCGGGTCGATGCCTGGGATGCCGCTGTCATCCCTGCTCGACATGCAGCTTCCAACTCTCCGCACCTTCGCCGTGCACCTTCGCCTGTCGGCCCGCAGCTTATGGGCTGCACGTAAGCGGGATCGTGTAATCCGACGCCTGCATTCCCCGGTTTCACGACGCCAGGGCATACAACTGCGTGCTAGGCACGAGCTGCAACGGGGCGCGCGCTGGGTACGAGCCGTAACAGGGTACGCACCTCAACCTTACGGGGGACGGGGCAACGTGGTATTCCGTGAAGATCGCCCGCGCACTCGGGCCAAAATGAGCGGAGGACTATAAGCTTGAGTATGTACGAACGCGTGAGTATTGCGTGACTTCGGAAAAACAACATGCAACTTACCTAGAGTCCCAGCTCAGCCGATCGGCACGATTGGCACGCCGCGCTTCGTGTGGGACGTGTCGATGTCATTCCCCAATACGTGAGGCATCTTGCACCGGTGCTTTATCCCCGCGGACCGTCGCCTTGCATGGGGCGCACATCCTCACGTCACGATGCCTACCTAGCCCAGACCGAACCACGAGCACGTGAAGAGCGCCGGCGGCTTGCCCTTGCTTGGAATGACGGTATACGACGTCGTTCGGGTGCAAGAAAAGCACCGCCGGGCCTGTCACAATGCCCAAGCATACGGGACCAGAGCCGAGTCGCTCGTCACACCCACGAAAGACGCTGGCGCCCATCGCCAGTCCGCCCGTCTCAGTGCACATCCACCCCAGATAGAACGCGATCCAGCGGGGAGCGCTGCGAAGAGTGCGGGGTCCATCGAGATGCCCAATGACCCCGGTTTAAGCCCAGGCTTCCGGTGTCGCATGCACGCAAGACCTCACGGAGCGACGCGCCCGCACATGGCACGCCATCAAATCAGCCGCCCCGACGCCCGACGCTTTGCGTTAGGCGGCACTCCCTGGCTTCACTACTGCGAGAAGGGTGCCGCCGTCGTAGTGCGGCCGAACGAAGCTGGGCGCCATATATTTCGCGATCCAGCCCGTTCGCCTGCCGCACCGCCGACGTTCCCTTGACTCCGAAGATCCCGCACGATCTCGCCCCGCATCAGCCTGGTGACATGTAACTACCGCATCCCCCATGGTCCTATGCGAGTGCGCCCGACCTTGGCCAATTCCATCCTGATCAACGTGCCGTCTGTTCCCTCCTGGTCGATGCGCCGAGACGCAGAGGCACAATCAATGTCATCAAACTTGATGATGATGCCCTCGGAATGGCGGCATAACAACACGGGAGCCATGGACGGCAGGCGAGCATGTAAGGGTGCGCATGAGACATGACAGCTGACGTAAACATGGCGTGAAACATAATGAGGACTCACCGTTACAGAGGGGTTCGCCTCCCTGCCTCATGTTTCCACAAGCATCTCGCCCGAACTATAGATCTATTAGTAGAACATTTCAGGTGAGGATCATCCGTCTAGGGCAAGTCTCGTAAGATAAGCTTACGGTGTAGTCATTATGCGTCGGGGATGTCCTGTGCGGCGCCCAGTACACATTGTCAACTTCGAGGCCTTGTGCAAAGGGCACAAGTGCCGCTTGCGCAGGGCATTAGAATCCTGGAGAAATGCGACAGATGCTCGAAAGCCTGGTAAGTTCCACATAGACTTTGCACCCTCGAAACGAACTTACAAAGCATGTTCCTCTGCCAATTCAGCTTATGCCTGAGGGCCTTCGTGAAAAGCCGTCAAGGAACACTTACGACATGTCAGGCCATCTCCGAATATCATTGCGCCTCGCTGGCGAACATGGTGACAACGCCCTTGGTGTCCACGGTGCACGATTCGATGGGGAAGCGCTCAGGGCTGCGATGGATCTCTGCGTCCATGCTGCGTCAATGTAGGGAGACAGTGGCTTCGTACAAGGGTGACTTTTCGCACCTGCACGCTGCATTGTCAAGACGGTGTCTGGGATGTCAGTCGTAGACCGGGGAGCCTGCAAAGGACAGAAACGATGACGATCAGTGAGTACAATCTTCATCCTGATGCTATGTTGCGCTCACCGTGAGATAACAGTAGACGAATTTCTGTGGTCAACAATGGGGGGACGTGAGTGATGCGCACTGCACAAGAAGAGGCAGTCCATACGTACAGCTTGATCTGCGCATGCCTGCTCCTCGATACGCTGCTCTGGCACGTCGTTAGCCCGTCTCGAGCAGCTTGGCGGCAATGGAGTACCTGTGCTGCGAACAACAGGTAAGCAAGGAACTGACAAGAGTTTCAAGTACTACATTACCAGGCAGTCATCTTGAGAGTTCAAAATGCTGGTGAGGGGGAAAGGCTTGCGTGGGCACGACCGGCGGCCAAGTGTGATCTAATAACGGCAGGCCTGAATTGCGCACGGACGTTCAGCCTTGCAACATGCGTAAATGTCATGGCGGGACCTTGAAACAAGGCCGATTTTCCCGAACCTTCCATCCGATTGCCGGCACAAATTACTCATGGACTCGGACCATCCTCCGATTTGCATGGCATCCCTACTCATGAATGTGAGTTCCTCCTTCTGAGTCCCTGCTGGATTTAATACATACCAGTAGAGTAGACATTTTTAATTCCAGAGAGATAGAACCGACAATGCTCAATGCTCAGAGATCACAGGCTGAGTCCACCTTCAGATGTGTCCTGACACGGAGACGAAGGGCTATCTTGCCGTAAAGCATGCTAGGCAACCGCTTCGAGCTGTCAGCGGCACATCTCTGCTGTGCCCGCGGGCTCCATTTACACATCAATAGGCTGCTGCAACAGAAAGTAGCTCTCAAAGGCAAAGATTGCTGCAATGTGTACCGTCGACAAAATATTGAATCTCAGGGTCTGGTTGAGGCCACCAATTTTTTTTTGGCAGAGAGCAATGGGGGCCCTAGAAACACATTATCAGCCTATCAATTGATCGGTGAAGGAGGGGCATGGCTTAGCCGTTAATAACTTTGCCGCCAATCGTGTTGCGATGTTGCGGCATACGAGTTCCCCGTGCATGTCCGACGGAGCCTCCGAAGCAATTCCCGGTGCATGTTCAACATTTTGTAGTGCAACGGCTTGTAGAAATAATTGCTAACCGTTATTCATAGGATGTCAACTACACAGTTCGAATTGACTGGCAGCTGGAAGGCCGTATGGAAACAGTAGCGGAGCGGATTCTCGTTCGGCAGTCACATCTCAGGTGTACAACATGTCGCCGTCAGAAGAACTGGGTTTGATGGGCCACAATTCCCACACCAGACATGTCGTAGATATCCGGCCACACCATTTTGATATTGAAGAAAGAATCCATGTCTTTGTTAAAATCCCCAGCTCGTCGAGGGAGTTCACATTTATCTCACCGAAGAATTCAAAGATCTGTAAAGAGAGTGGCTACAATTCAAGGCAAACGATGCTATGTGCATCCGGAGTCGAGACACTAATCCTGTCGACATCTAACAAGACTGGTAGCGACGGACACCGACACTGCGCAGATGTAGATGCCAAGACCGTGTATGGAAGGAAAGTGAATATGGGAGCCTGATCGGAGGACAGAGACCTGGCGCACACGTAACGGGCCGGGAACGGAGACCGACACGTACACAGCTACCGTAAGACGAAGCGTCGGCATTGAGCGCGGAGGAACAGGTGTTGTTCCGCGCATATGGTATAAGGGTAGGGGTCCGGACTCACCTGCGGTCTTCCGCTTTTGCATTTTCTGCCCCTGCATTGAACTTTAATTCCGCCCAACGGTCTACCTTCCATCGCGGTCAATGTCCCCCCTTCTGTAGGTCATTGCACCGCTCCTTCTCTGTGGATGTGATACTGAGTGCGAATATTCAGATCCAACTTCCGAGGCTTCGAGAGCATCATCATCAAGTTAGATGCCGCCGACAATGCACCTGTCTGAGCGCCCCAGCGTCGATGCAAGGGCGTCATCATCAAGTTTCGATGTCGTCACGGTATCTTGCTGCGGACAATGGGGCGCGACGTCGCTCGTACGTGCCACTTCTGTCGTCCCGGATAACTTGTGTTGACATTGGCCATTAGCGTCGATTAAACGTGTACAGGGCACTGCGAGCAGGAATGAGTTGCTGGGTACAGTTCTGGAGCGCTGGGTCGATGCAGGTAAGCTTTGAATGCTCTGACAGATTCAGTCGCCCCGGTATTTATCCGAGCACGTAGAAGAGCGCACATTTGTCTCGTTCAGCATGGTGCCGACCCCTCGGATACGGCAACTGGGGCCCCACGAGTGCGGGAGGGCTGCACATATCCCCGCATCCGCGTCGCGTGGATCTGTATGATCTCTTGCTTTCGGTGAGTTCCTGCAGGCTGTATCCACGTCGAATCGAGCCTCACTTGCATTTCTTCCAGGCAATTGTGTCCACGCCAGCGATTCTCAACGCCGCTCGCTGCCAGCATCCGTGTACTGTCCGACGCAGACCGTTGAGGTGCGCCTTCTGCGGGGCTGTAGCCGAGGTATTTTCGGGCTCACCAAAATACACAGAAAACGGCCTTTGTGTCACCGGAATCCCAGAATCCAATGGCCCGCGCCGAGCGGCCTACCAAGCCATAGGACGCCGCCGCCGACTCGACGCTCATATCCCGTCTGACGATGGGCGAACTGCGCCCGCCAACGCGTCTGCATATGGAAGGTGGATTCTCTCGGTCTCTACGACACGTTTCTGCGCCTTCGGAGGTTAGTTTCCGGTGTACTGAGCCGAGATGAATGTGCACTCACACGGACTCACAGAAAACCCGGTTTCTTGCCGCTAGAATCCCAGGATTCAGTGGCCCGCGCCGAGCGGCCTACTGGTCCATAGAACAAAGTCAACGGAGCGAGCGTCACTTCGACGCTCGTATCGCGCCCGAAGGCGGGCGGGCGGAGCCCGCCAACGCGTTTGCGTGTGGAAAACGGGATTCTATCGCATGTATGACACGTTTCTGCGCCCGAGGAGGTCAGTTTCTGATGGAATTAGCCGAGGTGAATATGCACTCACCTGGACTCGCAGAAGACGAATTCCTTGTCGCCAAGATTCCAGAATCCAGTGGCCCGCGCCGAGCGGCCTACTGGTCCATAGAATGAGGCCAGCGGAGCGAGCGTCGCTTCGACGCTCGCATCGCGCCCGAAGGCGGGCGGGCGAAGCCCGCCGAAGGGTTCTGCGCATCGGCGCGAGGTGCTGTACATACTTGAAGGTCGGTTTCTATTGCATTTAGCCGAGATGAATGTGCGCTCATCCGGACTCGCAGAAAACCGATTTCTTGCCGCCAAAATCCCAGGGTTCAATGGCCCGCGCCGAGCGGCCTGCTCGTCCATAGGGCAAAGGCCACGGCGTGAGCGTCGCTTCGACGCTCGCATCGCGCCCGAAGGCGGGCAAAGCCCGCCGAAGGGTCCTGCGCGTCGGCGCGCGGTGCTGTACATCCTTGAAGGTCGGTTTCTATTGCATTTAGCCGAGATGAATGTGAATGCTCACCTAGAGTCGCAGAAAATGGATTTCTTGCGCCAAAATTCCAAAATCCAGTGGCCCGCGCCGAGCGGCCTACTGGTCCATAGAATGAAGCCAACGGAGCGAGCGTCGCTTCGACGCTCGCATCGCGCCCGAAGGCGGGCGAAGCCCGCCGAAGGGTCCTGCGCGTCGGCGCGCGGTGCTGTACATCCTTGAAGGTCGGTTTCTATTGCAATTAGCCGAGATGAATGTGAACGCTCACGCAGAGTCGCAGAAAACCGATTTCTTGCCGCCAAAATCCCAGGATTCGATGGCCCGCGCCGAGCGGCCTGCGCGTCCATAGGGCAAAGGCCACGGCGTGAGCGTCGGGGCGACGCTCACGTCCCGCGAGGCGGGCGAAGCGCGCCGGAACGTTCACCTGTGTACGGCGCGGGATTCGCGGGGCCCCAGGATTCTTTTGCGGCCCTTCGAGTGGCTGTTAGCCGAGATGGTTTGGTGCTTCCCTGGACGGCGCAGAGGCCCACTTTTCTGCTCTCGAAGTCCCGGGATCCGGAGGCCCGCGCCGAGCGGCCTACTCGTGCATGGGAGAAAGCCCACGACGTGAGCGTCGCTTCCACGCGGACGTCGCGCCCGACGAGAGGCCGAAGCGTTGGCTCGTCTCGTGGAAAGCGGTGGTTCTGCGAGTCTGCAGCGGTCGTATGGGTCTTCGTAACGCGTTTTCGACGATGAGTAGCCAAGTCGTCTCGTGCTCACTCGTAAGGGACCGGTAACGCCGCTATTCGTCCCCAAAATTCTAGCGTCCAATGGCCCGCGCCGAGCGGCCTGCGGGTCGATAGAACCAAGCCGTCGTGGTGAGCGTCGAGGCGACGCTCCCCTCGCGCTCGCTGCCGGCCGTATGCATCGGCGCGCGTATACGCGAGACTCTGAAGGCGGGGGTACGTCCTTGTCCGCCGTTGTGAGCCGAGGAGTCTCGATGCTGACCTAGACGCGCAGAAAACGGCTTGACGGTGAAGCTCACGGACTCTGGAAGGGCGCGCCGAGCGTCCAACGGAGGCGCAGGGTGAATGCGCGGGCTTCGACTGTCAATGAGGTGCGGTCGACGTTGGGATGACGTGCGTGCTGCTGTGATGCCGGGTGTCGTCCGACGGCGGGGAGTGCATACAACAGCGCGTCTTGGGCTCTTCGGCGCGCGTCGACGGTGTGTCGATGCCGACGGTGGGCGGAAGCCAGTCGGTTCGCGTCACGCAGCCGTGTGCCCGGATAAGCGGTGGAGTAGGGCGCGGACGGGACAGATGCTGGAGGACGGGTAAGCGCTGTGCACGCCCGGATATGTTGGGGTGTACTCATCGGGATCCCTTGTTTTCGTAGCTCCGCTGCACCCGATCCCGACGGGGCGCAGACCGCGCCTCGTCGTGCGGTCGCTGTCCTGCGGCCGTGACTCGCGCCTGCGACATCATCTCCTTTGCGCGCCCATGCCTGTACGGGGCGGCGCTGCAGGGTGAGTGAACGTGATACGCGCCCGGTCGTGCGTCGTGTCTCGCATGCGAAGGGGACGGGCGTCGTCGTGATGGTGAGGACGCGTGGCCGGGGCGCCTCGACGAGCATCCGCGGCGCAGACGTCGTGTCTGGCGCGGTGTCGGCTCGGGCGGGAGGGCGGGGCGGCGCAACCGTCTGCGGCGCGGGTGGATGCGGACTCACCGCTGTGGTTCCCGGGTGTCTCGCGGCTCTCTCGCGGCTCTCTCGCGACCCATCTCCGGCTCGGGCTGAACGAGGACACCCAGGGCGCGGTCGGAAATGGGGTGAACACTTCGTCGCGCATGGATCTCGCGGCCCCGCTCACGGCTTGATCACACGACAAGGACATCATCATCAGGGGGCGGGCTGCGACGGGACGCGGGGCGCGGGGCACAGAGCGCATGGCGAGCGTGCATTCCGCTATTTTTCGAGGCCGTGAGGTGCGTTCTGGCGAGCAGAAGGAGTGGACGGACGACGCGCGGACGAGGCGCTGCTGTAGGAGCTGTAGGCAGCATCTGACAGTGGGGAACGGGCATACGGCAGCAGAAAAAAAGAGCGAGCAGAGGGAGACCCTCCCAGTCGCCCCCCTTCGCCCCCCTTGGTGTGCCTAGTAGGTAGAAAAACGACAGAGTCTCACCATTGCCCTTGGTGCCATCCAGCTGCACAGCCGCGAGATTGTCGATACGCGCATGCCGACTCGGCCAGTAAGGGGGACTAGCGCAAGGGAGCGGAATGGCCCTCGGTACGTGGGAATCCAAGTCGGTCGGGCAGCGAACGACGTTGGGCCTGTCGATCCGTCGAATCTTCTGGGAGGTTCGGCAAACAGGGCCAAACAGAAGGGCAATAAGCGCGAAGGCAGCCAGCGCCGTTTTCCTCCCAGCGTTCTTCGTCTCCTCCCTCTTCCTCGTCTTCCTATCCTATTCCCTTCGTCTACTTCCACTACGATGCACCACATTACCAACGCGTCGTCTCGCTCTCTTCGCCGCGCTGCGACCAAAGCGCGTCCCAGCCTGACGCGCGGCGCCCACAAGGAAATTAAGTTTTCCAACGAGGGCCGTGCTGCTATCCTGAAGGGTGTCGACGTTCTCGCGGACGCCGTCAGTGTCACGCTTGGACCCAAGGGTGCGTGCGACGTGTGTGGTAGCGCGAGTTGGCTTGCTGACGTGGACGTCGCCAGGCCGGAACGTCATCATCGAGCAGTCGTTTGGTGGACCCAAAATCACGAAGGGTGAGTGTTTCTCTACATTGCAATTCTATGACGTGTTTCTTTCCCATGTTTTTATTTGTCTTTTGCATCACTACCCGTTATGCCAGCACTTCGCCGCTCTCAGGGGCCTTCAGCGGTCCCACTCCTCTTCTGCATCTCCAATGACGTGGTTAGGATTGGTTACTGACTTATTCCCTTAGATGGTGTGACCGTGGCCAAGGCTATCACTATCAAGGACAAGTTTGAGAACCTTGGCGCGCGGCATGTTATACCTTCCATTATCCTCCTTCATGGCGCTAATATCCGCCCAGACTAGTCCAGGATGTCGCACAAAAGACGAACGAGGTCGCCGGTGACGGTACCACCACCGCGACCGTCCTCGCCCGTGCCATCTACTCCGAGGGTGTCAAGAACGTTGCCGCCGGATGCAACCCCATGGACCTGCGCCGTGGCTCGCAGGCTGCTGTCGAGCGTGTCGTCGAGTTCCTCTCCAAGAACGCGAAGACCATCACCACGACGGCCGAGATCGCCCAGGTCGCGACGATCTCCGCGAACGGCGACGCGCACGTCGGCAGCTTGATCGCTCAGGCGATGGAGAAGGTCGGCAAGGAGGGTGTCATCACGGTCAAGGAGGGCCGTACCATCGAGGACGAGATCGAGATCACCGAGGGCATGCGCTTCGACCGCGGCTTCATCTCGCCCTACTTCGTCACGGACGTCAAGTCGCAGAAGGTCGAGTTCGAGAAGCCGCTCATCCTGCTCTCGGAGAAGAAGATCTCGCACCTGCAGGACATCCTGCCCTCGCTCGAGATCGCTGCTCAGGCGCGTCGCCCGCTGCTCATCGTCGCGGAGGACGTCGACGGCGAGGCCCTCGCGGCCTGCATCCTCAACAAGCTGCGCGGCCAGCTCCAGGTCTGCGCTGTCAAGGCGCCGGGCTTCGGCGACAACCGCAAGAGCATCCTCGGCGACCTCGCGATTCTCACGGGCGGCACGGTCTTCACCGACGAGCTCGACATCAAGCTCGAGCAGGCCAAGGCGGACATGCTGGGCTCGACGGGCGCGGTGACCATCACGAAGGACGACACGATCATCCTCAACGGCGAGGGCGCGAAGGACTCGATCCAGGCGCGCTGCGAGCAGATCCGTGCGCTGATTGCGGACCCCACGACGTCCGACTTTGACCGCACGAAGCTGCAGGAGCGCCTCGCGAAGCTCAGCGGTGGTGTGGCCGTTATCAAGGTCGGCGGCGCGAGCGAGGTCGAGGTCGGCGAGAAGAAGGACCGGTACGACGATGCGCTCAACGCCACGCGCGCGGCCGTTGAGGAGGGCATTCTCCCCGGTGGTGGCGTCGCGCTCCTGAAGGCGTCGCTCGCGCTCGTGTCGTCCTCGCCCGGTGCGCCGACGCCCAAGAACGTCACCTCGAACCCCGACGTGAAGCCGATCCCGACCGCGAACTTCGACCAGGACCTGGGCGTGTCGATCATCAAGCGGGCGCTGACGTACCCGTCGCGCACGATCCTGAAGAACGCGGGCGAGGAGGCGAGCGTGATCGTCGGGACGCTGACGGCGCAGTACGGGCTGCCGGACAAGTTCGCGTGGGGCTACGACGCGAGCAAGGGCGAGTACGTCGACATGATCAAGGCGGGGATTGTCGACCCGCTGAAGGTGGTGCGCACGGCGCTCGTCGACGCGGCGGGCGTCGCGAGTCTGCTGACGACGAGCGAGGCGAGCATCGTCGAGGGCGAGGAGGACAAGCCTGCGGGCGGTATGCCTGGCGGGATGGGTCGCATGGGCGGGTTCTGAGTGCCGCGCTAAAGGACTTTGTTTGTTTCTCATGCATCGAAGTGCGGCGCGCCCTTCGCTGACCCCACGACTTCCGACTTTGGCACACAGAGGTAAGGCCCGCAAATGCACCGCGAACATGACCGGTGCATTGTCGCCGTCACAAAGTCTACCCCGCCAGGTGAGTGGCTTGTTCCTGCTCGGGCTGAAGGCGCCGCGCGGGTAGATAAGGGCCTTTTATGTAGAGACAGTAGAGTACACGAATGCCATGTACATAAGTAACACCTGTTCAATGAAATTTTGTGTTGACGTTGAATGTCGAGTTTGACTTTGAAGTGCGATGCCGTGTTTGACGCCGCCCCGTTCACGTCGCGGTCACTTCGCCGCGACTTCACCGCAGCTCGTCTTTCACGTCGACGTCCACGACCCGCGTCGATTCGGTATGTCACCTCGTCATCTACGGCTTCACTCTCGCAGTGATAGCTGCTGACATGCAGATATCGCTCGACGCATGAGTGCTAATGCCGTGGTATGTGTCGAAGGTACATCTCGCCTTGTGCTCGTGCGCCCTAATCTCTGACGTATCTAGACAGCATGCAAGCAGACGGTTCTCACTATCTGCCGTGCAGTTCCCGCGACACGACTACGGCGCGCAGATTAGACGCTGCGCTAGCGCGGACGTGATCAGATGCGGTCTGCGACCGCTTGAGAACGAGAAAAATCGACCGCGCGGACGACCGCATCCGGCCGACTTCGTCGTTATCCAAGTCGCGATCGTCTTCTCGCCCCCGCCCGCAGTGCATCTCACTCGCGAAAGCATACGGCGCTGCAAGCTAGCAGCTTTGGCTGGATCGGGATTTTTTTCCCGACGGCACAGAAGGCAAGCAGCGGGAAGCGCCTCGCATGCCCCACGATCTACTCGACATTGTGACAGGGCCGCATCGTTTTGTGCGTGTTTCTCGCACCGTCTCACTCGTCCCACGCACAACCTAGCGGCGCAACACGCGGTACAGCCGCAGGACGTGTTGCCGCCCCCGGTGTCGAGACTCCGGGAGACTCACGCTCCCCGAAAGGATGTCGTGGCCCTCACGCTTTAGACGGACGGCGCCGCGCCCTGACGCCTTCTTTGCGGGCTTGCAGCCGCTAACTTACCACCTCCGCAAATATCGCACTACCCACTATTTTGCCCCGCCGTCGCCCTGGCCTTCCCGCGTCGCGCCTCCGACTGAGTCGAGGGGTCGCACGCGACGTAACTTGATGATGACGCCCTCGGGCGATGAGTCTGCCGTCGCCGAACTGGTCGGGCAAGCCGACTTATGGTCCGGGCTCGTTCGATCGTGCAGGCACGACGGGCGTGGCTAGACCCGAGACGATAACGATGATGACGCCCTTGAGCGTTTCATCGCGGCGCGGCCGTTGTCGCGACTCTGGGAAACTCGGCCTCGGTCCCCGAAAGGATATCGTGGCCCTCACGCTTCAATCGGACGGCGCCGCGCCGTCACGCCTTCCTTGCGGGCTTGCAGCCGCGACCACTTCCGCAAATATCGCGCTACCCACTATTTCTCCCCGCCGTTGCCCTGCCCGCCCCGCCCCGCCCCGCCCCGCCGTCTCGAGTCGAGGGGACGCACGCGACGTAACTTGATGATGACGCCCTGCGGCGATGGGTGGGCGGGGGCCAAAATATTCCCGTCCAGGCTCGTTCGATCCTGCGGGCACGACGAGCGCGGGTTCGCCCAAGACGATCGATAACTTGATGATGACGCCCTTGTGCGTTTCATCATGGCGCATCTGATATCAATACAGTAAGCCTCGTTTTCACTGCATTAACTGAATCAAACTCATCTTTCGCACTTCAGCACCCAGCATGTGATGCTTGCTGGACCGCCGACCGACCTCGCGGCGTCGACAGTGATGCAATCAATACACGACAGAGCGAGCCTCGTAGCTGCGCCACGATGAGGACGCCCTCGGACGACGATGCTGCATTGACCGAATGGCTTGGACAAGGCACCTCGTCCCCGATCCTGCGGGCGCGATGCGAGCGTGGATTGGATCCGAGACCATAACTTGATGATGACCTTCTTGTGCGTTTCATTGTGGCGTATCTGTACCGGGGGTTTGGGAAAAACGAACCCAGTCAGCCTCGCTTTCACTGCATCAACGGAGTCGGACTCATCTTTCATTCCAGCAATCAGCTTATGATGCTCGCTTGGGCTGCCGACCGATGGCATAGACAACGTACGTAACTGCGCCCGCACGCGACCATCGCCAGGCGCAGTCCCGTCGTCACCAGACACTGCACGAAACCATTATCGTGTGCGCAAAATATCGCCAACACGACGCCGCCGTGTCCCCCCCTTCGCATAACAGATGCATGCAGTCAACGCGCCGTCCTGTGAGCGATGCAATCAACATATGGCTGAGCGAACATCGCAGCCGCCCGCTGCGCCGCTGCTTTCGCAGGGCAGTCTCTGTCTGGCCAACTGACGGCGCCGAGGCGGACGCGCCAGCAGGCGCATGACACGCCCTCTCGCACCGCTGGTCGATGCCTGGGATGCCGTTGTCATCCCTGCTCGACATGCAGCTTCCACACTCTCCGCACCTTCGCCCTGCACCTCCGTCTGTCGGCCCGCAGCTTATGGGCCGCACTTAAGCGGGATCGTACAATCCGACGCCCGCATTCCCCGGTTTCACGACGCCAGGGCATACAACTGCGTGCCAGGCACGAGCTGCAACCGCTGGGTACGAGCCGTAACAGGGTACGCACCTCAACCTTACGGGGGATGTGGCAACGTGGTGTTCCGTGAAGATCGCCCGCGCACTCGGGCCAAAGTGAGCGGAGGACTACAAGCTGGAGTATGTACGAACGCGTGAGTATTGCGTGGCTTCGGAAAAACAACATGCAACTTACCTAGAGTCCCAGCTCAGCCGATCGGCACGATTGGCACGCCGCGCTTCGTGTGGGACGTGTCGATGTCACTCCCCAATACGAGAGGCATCTTGCACCGGTGCTTTATCCCCGCGGACCGCCGCCCAGACCGAACCACGAGCACGTGAAGAGCGCCGGCGGCTTGCCCTTGCTTGGAATGACAGTATACGACGTCGTTCGGGTCAAGAAAAGCACCGCCGGGCCTACCACAAAGCCCAAGCATACGGGACCAGAGCCGAGTCGCTCGTCACACCCACGAAAGACGCTGGTGCCCATCGCCAGTCCGCCCGTCTCAATGCACATCCACCCCAGATAGAACGCGATCCAGCGGGGAGCGCTGCGAAGAGTGCGGGGTCCATCGCGATGCCTATCGACCCCGGTTTAAGCCCAAGGCTTGGCGGTGTCGAACATGCACGCAAGACCTCACGGAGCGCACACGCCCGCACATGGAACGCCATCAAATCAGCCGCCCCGACGCCCGACGCTTTGCGTTAGGCAGCACTCCCTGGCTTCACTACTGCGAGAAGGTGCCGCCGTCGTAGTGCGGGCCGAACGAAGCTGGGCGCCACATATTTCGCGATCCAGCCCGTTCGCCTGCCGCACCGCCGACGTTCCCTTGACTCCGACACGATTCCGCACGATCCCGCCCCGCATCAGGCTGGTGACATGTAAGTACCGCATCCCCCATGGTCCTATGCGAGTGCGCCCGACCTTGGCCAATTCCATCCTGATCAACGTGCCGTCTGCTCCCTCCTGGTCGATGTGCGCCGGGACAGCAGACCGGTACGATTGAATGTCATCAAACTTGATGATGACGCCCTCGGGAATGGCGGCATAACAACACGAGGAACCAGGTGGACGGTAGGCGAGCATGTAGGGGTGCGCATGAGACATGACAGCTGACGCGTAAACATGGCGTGAAACATAATGAGCACTCACCGTTACAGAGGGGTTCGCCTCCCCGCCTCATGTTTCCACAAGCATCTCGCCCCGAACTATAGATCTACTAGTAGAACATTTCAGGTGAGGATCATCCGTCTAGAGCAAGTCTCGTAAGATAAGCTTACGGCGTAGTCATTATGCATCGGGGGATGTCCTGTGCGGCGCCCAGTACACATTTTCAACTTCGAGGCCTTGTGCAAAGGGTACGAGCGCCGCTTGCCGCAGGGCATTTGAATCCTGGAGAAATGCGACAGATTCTCGAAAGCCTGGTAAGTTCCACATAGACTTTGCACCCTCGAAACGAACTTACAAAGCATGTTCCTCTGCCAATTCAGCTGATGCCCGAGGGCCTTCGTGAAAAGCCATCAAAGAACACTTACGACATGTCAAGCCATCTCCGAATATCATCGCGACTCGCCGGCAAACATGGTGACGATGCCCTCGGTGTCCACGGCGCGCGATTCAATGAGGAAGCGCTCAGGGCTGCGATGGATCCGAGCATCTGTGCTGCGTCATTGTAGGGAGACAGTGGCTTCGTACAAGGGTGACTTTTCGCACCTGCACGCCGCATTGTCAAGACGGTGTCTGGGATGTCAGTCGTAGACCGGGGAGCCTGCAAAGGACAGAAACAATGACGATCAGTGAGTACAATCTTCATCCTGATGCTATGTTGCGCTCACCGTGAGATAACAGTAGACGAATTTCTGTGGTCAACAATGGGGGGACGTGAGTGATGCGCACTGCACAAGAAGAGGCAGTCCATACGTACAGCTTGATCTGCGCATGCCTGCTCCTCGATACCGCTGCGTCTGGCACGTCGTGTTAGCCCGATCTCGAGCAGCTTGGCGGCAATGGGAGTACCTGTGCTGCGAACAACAGGTAAGCAAGGAACTGAAAGGAATTTCAAGTACTACATTACCAGGCAGTCATCTTGAGGGTTCAAAATGCTGGTGAGGGGGAAAGGCTTGCATGGGCACGACCGGCGGCCAAGTGTGATCTAATAACGGCAGGTCTGAATTGCGCACGGACGTTCAGCCTTGGCAGCATGCGTAAATGTCATGGCGGGACCTTGAAACAAGGCCGATTTTCCCGAACCTTCCATCCGATTGCCGGCACAAATTACTCATGGACTCGGACCACCCTCCGATTTGCACGGCATCCCTACTCATGAATGCGAGTTCCTCCTTCTGAGTCCCCGCTGGATTTAATACATACCAGTAGAGTAGACATTTTGAATTCCAGAGAGATAGAACCGACAATGCTCAATGCTCAGAGATCACAGGCTGAGTCCACCTTCAGATGTGTCCTGACACGGAGACGAAGGGCTATCTTGCCGTAAAGCATGCTAGGCAACCGCTTCGAGCTGTCAGCGGCACATCTCCGCTGGGGCCACGGGTGCCATTGACACATCAATGGGCTGCTCCAACAAAAAGGAGCTCTCGAAGGCAAAGATGGCTGCAATGTGTCCAGTCGACAAAATATTGAATCCCAGGGTCTGGTTGAGGCTGCCAATTTTTTTGGGAGAGAGGGCCCTAGAAACACATTATCAGCCTATCAATTGATCGGTGAAGGAGGGGCACGGCTTAGCCGTTAATAACTAATCGTGTTGCGATGTCGCGGCATACGAGTTCCCCGTGCATGTCCGACGGAGCCTCCACAATTCTCAGGGCATGTTCAACATTTTCTCGTGCAATGGCTTGTAGAAATAATTGCTAACCGTTATTCATAGGATGTCAACTGCACGGTTCCAATTGACTGGCAGCTGAAAGTTCATATGGAAACCGTAGCAGAGTGGATCCTCGTTCGGTGGTCAGCATTTCAGCTATAACATGTTGCCGTCGGAAGAACAGGGTTTGATGAGCCACAATTCCCACACCAGAAAATCAGGGCTGAGACATGCCGTAGATATCTGGCCACACCATTTTGATATTGAAGAAAGAATCCATGTCTTTGTTAAAATCCCCAGCTCGTCGAGGGAGTTCACATTTATCTCACCGAAGAATTCAAAGATCTGTAAAGAGAGTGGCTACAGTTCAAGGCAAACAGTGCTATGTGCATCCGGAGTCGAAACACTAATCTTGTGGATGTCTAACAAGACTGGTAGCGACGGACACCGACACTGCGCAGATGTAGATGTCAAGACCGTGTATGGAAGGAAAGTTAATACGGGAGACGTGATCGGAGGACGGAGACCTGGCGCAGACGTAACGGGCCGGGAACGGAGACCGACACGTACACAGCTACCGTAAGACGAAGCGTCGGCATTGAGCGCGGAGGAACAGGTGTTGTTCCGCGCGTATGGTATAAGGGTAGGGGTCCGGACTCACCTGCGGTCTTCCGCTTTTGCATTTTCTGCCCCTGCGTTGGACTTTGATTCCGCCCAACGGTCTCCCTTCCATCGCGGTCGATGTCCCCCGTTCTGTAGGTTATTGCACCGCTGCTTCTCTGTGGATGTGATACTGAGTGCGAATATTCAGATCCAACTTCCAAGGCTTCGAGAGCGTCATCATCAAGTTAGATGTCGCCAACAAGGCACCTGTCTGAGCGCCCCAGCGTCGACGATGCAAGGGCGTCATCATCAAGTTTGGATGTCGTCACGGTATCTTGCCGCGGACAATGGGGCGCGACGTCGCTCGTACGTGCCACTTCTGTTGTCCCGGATACTTGTGTTGACATGGGCCATTAGCGTCGATTAAACGTGTACAGGGCACTGCGAGCATAAATGACCGTTGCTGGGTACGGTTCTGGAGCGCTGGGTCGATGCAGGTAAGCTTTGAATGTTCTGACGAATTCAGCCGCCCCGGTATTTACCTGAGCACGTAGAAGGGCGCACATGTGTGCCGTTCAGCATGGTGCGGCGGCTGCTGTGAAAGCGTGATGCACGCGCCGAGGCTCCGTCTGCTGACCCCTCGAGTACGGCAACTGGGGCTCCATGAGTGCGGGAGGGCCGCACATATCCCTGCGTCCGTGTCGCATGGATCTGTATGTTCTCATGCTTTCCGTGAGTTCCAGCAGGCTGTAACTATGTCGAATCGAGCCGCACCTGCATTTCTTCCAGGCAACTGTGTTCACGTCAGCGATTCTCAACGCCGCTCGCTGCCAGCATCCGTGTACTGTCCGACGCCGACCGGTGAGGTGCGCCTTCAGCGGGGCTGTAGCCGAGGTATTTTCAAGCTCGCCAAAAACACATAGAAAACGGCCTTTATGTCGCCGGAATCCCAGAATCCAATGGCCGCGCCGAGCGGCCTACCAAGTCATAGGACGCCGCCGCCGACTCGACGCTCACATCCCGTCTGACGATGGGCGAACTGCGCCCGCCAACGCGTCTGCATATGGAAGGTGGATTCTCTCGGTCTCTACGACACGTTTCTGCGCCTTCGGAGGTTAGTTTCCGGTGTACTGAGCCGAGATGAATGTGCACTCACACGGACTCACAGAAAACCCGGTTTCTTGCCGCTAGAATCCCAGGATTCAGTGGCCCGCGCCCGAGCGGCCTACTGGTCCATAGAACAAAGTCAACGGAGCGAGCGTCACTTCGACGCTCGTATCGCGCCGAAGGCGGGCGGGCGGAGCCCGCCAACGCGTTTGCGTGTGGAAAACGGGATTCTATCGCATGTATGACACGTTTCTGCGCCCAGGAGGTCAGTTTCTGATGGAATTAGCCGAGGTGAATATGCACTCACCTGGACTCGCAGAAGACGAATTCCTTGTCGCCAAGATTCCAGAATCCAGTGGCCCGCGCCGAGCGGCCTACTGGTCCATAGAATGAGGCCAGCGGAGCGAGCGTCGCTTCGACGCTCGCATCGCGCCGAAGGCGGGCGGGCGAAGCCCGCCGAAGGGTTCTGCGCATCGGCGCGAGGTGCTGTACATACTTGAAGGTCGGTTTCTATTGCATTTAGCCGAGATGAATGTGCGCTCATCCGGACTCGCAGAAAACCGATTTCTTGCCGCCAAAATCCCAGGGTTCAATGGCCCCGCCGAGCGGCCTGCTCGTCCATAGGGCAAAGGCCACGGCGTGAGCGTCGCTTCGACGCTCGCATCGCGCCCGAAGGCGGGCAAAGCCCGCCGAAGGGTCCTGCGCGTCGGCGCGCGGTGCTGTACATCCTTGAAGGTCGGTTTCTATTGCATTTAGCCGAGATGAATGTGAATGCTCACCTAGAGTCGCAGAAAATGGATTTCTTGCGCCAAAATTCCAAAATCCAGTGGCCCGCGCCGAGCGGCCTACTGGTCCATAGAATGAAGCCAACGGAGCGAGCGTCGCTTCGACGCTCGCATCGCGCCGAAGGCGGGCGAAGCCCGCCGAAGGGTCCTGCGCGTCGGCGCGCGGTGCTGTACATCCTTGAAGGTCGGTTTCTATTGCAATTAGCCGAGATGAATGTGAACGCTCACGCAGAGTCGCAGAAAACCGATTTCTTGCCGCCAAAATCCAGGATTCGATGGCCCGCGCCGAGCGGCCTGCGCGTCCATAGGGCAAAGGCCACGGCGTGAGCGTCGGGGCGACGCTCACGTCCCGCGAGGCGGGCGAAGCGCGCCGGAACGTTCACCTGTGTACGGCGCGGGATTCGCGGGGCCCCAGGATTCTTTTGCGGCCTTCGAGTGGCTGTTAGCCGAGATGGTTTGGTGCTTCCCTGGACGGCGCAGAGGCCCACTTTTCTGCTCTCGAAGTCCCGGGATCCGGAGGCCCGCGCCGAGCGGCCTACTCGTGCATGGGAGAAAGCCCACGACGTGAGCGTCGCTTCCACGCGGACGTCGCGCCCGACGAGAGGCCGAAGCGTTGGCTCGTCTCGTGGAAAGCGGTGGTTCTGCGAGTCTGCAGCGGTCGTATGGGTCTTCGTAACGCGTTTTCGACGATGAGTAGCCAAGTCGTCTCGTGCTCACTCGTAAGGGACCGGTAACGCCGCTATTCGTCCCCAAAATTCTAGCGTCCAATGGCCCGCGCCGAGCGGCCTGCGGGTCGATAGAACCAAGCCGTCGTGGTGAGCGTCGAGGCGACGCTCCCCTCGCGCTCGCTGCCGGCCGTATGCATCGGCGCGCGTATACGCGAGACTCTGAAGGCGGGGGTACGTCCTTGTCCGCCGTTGTGAGCCGAGGAGTCTCGATGCTGACCTAGACGCGCAGAAAACGGCTTGACGGTGAAGCTCACGGACTCTGGAAGGGCGCGCCGAGCGTCCAACGGAGGCGCAGGGTGAATGCGCGGGCTTCGACTGTCAATGAGGTGCGGTCGACGTTGGGATGACGTGCGTGCTGCTGTGATGCCGGGTGTCGTCCGACGGCGGGGAGTGCATACAACAGCGCGTCTTGGGCTCTTCGGCGCGCGTCGACGGTGTGTCGATGCCGACGGGCGGAAGCCAGTCGGTTCGCGTCACGCAGCCGTGTGCCCGGATAAGCGGTGGAGTAGGGCGCGGACGGGACAGATGCTGGAGGACGGGTAAGCGCTGTGCACGCCCGGATATGTTGGGGTGTACTCATCGGATCCCTTGTTTTCGTAGCTCCGCTGCACCCGATCCCGACGGGGCGCAGACCGCGCCTCGTCGTGCGGTCGCTGTCCTGCGGCCGTGACTCGCGCCTGCGACATCATCTCCTTTGCGCGCCCATGCCTGTACGGGGCGGCGCTGCAGGGTGAGTGAACGTGATACGCGCCCGGTCGTGCGTCGTGTCTCGCATGCGAAGGGGACGGGCGTCGTCGTGATGGTGAGGACGCGTGGCCGGGCGCCTCGACGAGCATCCGCGGCGCAGACGTCGTGTCTGGCGCGGTGTCGGCTCGGGCGGGAGGGCGGGGCGGCGCAACCGTCTGCGGCGCGGGTGGATGCGGACTCACCGCTGTGGTTCCCGGGTGTCTCGCGGCTCTCTCGCGGCTCTCTCGCGACCATCTCCGGCTCGGGCTGAACGAGGACACCCAGGGCGCGGTCGGAAATGGGGTGAACACTTCGTCGCGCATGGATCTCGCGGCCCCGCTCACGGCTTGATCACACGACAAGGACATCATCATCAGGGGGCGGGCTGCGACGGGACGCGGGGCGCGGGGCACAGAGCGCATGGCGAGCGTGCATTCCGCTATTTTTCGAGGCCGTGAGGTGCGTTCTGGCGAGCAGAAGGAGTGGACGGACGACGCGCGGACGAGGCGCTGCTGTAGGAGCTGTAGGCAGCATCTGACAGTGGGGAACGGGCATACGGCAGCAGAAAAAAAGAGCGAGCAGAGGGAGACCCTCCCAGTCGCCCCCCTTCGCCCCCCTTGGTGTGCCTAGTAGGTAGAAAAACGACAGAGTCTCACCATTGCCCTTGGTGCCATCCAGCTGCACAGCCGCGAGATTGTCGATACGCGCATGCCGACTCGGCCAGTAAGGGGACTAGCGCAAGGGAGCGGAATGGCCCTCGGTACGTGGGAATCCAAGTCGGTCGGGCAGCGAACGACGTTGGGCCTGTCGATCCGTCGAATCTTCTGGGAGGTTCGGCAAACAGGGCCAAACAGAAGGGCAATAAGCGCGAAGGCAGCCAGCGCCGTTTTCCTCCCAGCGTTCTTCGTCTCCTCCCTCTTCCTCGTCTTCCTATCCTATTCCCTTCGTCTACTTCCACTACGATGCACCACATTACCAACGCGTCGTCTCGCTCTCTTCGCCGCGCTGCGACCAAAGCGCGTCCCAGCCTGACGCGCGGCGCCCACAAGGAAATTAAGTTTTCCAACGAGGGCCGTGCTGCTATCCTGAAGGGTGTCGACGTTCTCGCGGACGCTGTCAGTGTCACGCTTGGACCCAAGGGTGCGTGCGACGTGTGTGGTAGCGCGAGTTGGCTTGCTGACGTGGACGTCGCCAGGCCGGAACGTCATCATCGAGCAGTCGTTTGGTGGACCCAAAATCACGAAGGGTGAGTGTTTCTCTACATTGCAATTCTATGACGTGTTTCTTTCACATGTTTTTATTTGTCTTTTGCATGATTACCCGTTATGCCAGCACTTCGCCGCTCTCAGGGGCCTTCAGCGGTCCCACTCCTCTTCTGCATCTCCAATGACGTGGTTAGGATTGGTTACTGACTTATTCCCTTAGATGGTGTGACCGTGGCCAAGGCTATCACTATCAAGGACAAGTTTGAGAACCTTGGCGCGCGGTATGTTATACCTTCCATCATCCTCTTCCACGGCGCTAATATCCTCCCAGACTAGTTCAGGATGTCGCACAAAAGACGAACGAGGTCGCCGGTGACGGTACCACCACCGCGACCGTCCTCGCCCGTGCCATCTACTCCGAGGGTGTCAAGAACGTTGCCGCCGGATGCAACCCCATGGACCTGCGCCGTGGCTCGCAGGCTGCTGTCGAGCGTGTCGTCGAGTTCCTCTCCAAGAACGCGAAGACCATCACCACGACGGCCGAGATCGCTCAGGTCGCGACGATCTCCGCGAACGGCGACGCGCACGTCGGCAGCTTGATCGCTCAGGCGATGGAGAAGGTCGGCAAGGAGGGTGTCATCACGGTCAAGGAGGGCCGCACCATCGAGGACGAGATCGAGATCACCGAGGGCATGCGCTTCGACCGCGGCTTCATCTCGCCCTACTTCGTCACGGACGTCAAGTCGCAGAAGGTCGAGTTCGAGAAGCCGCTCATCCTGCTCTCGGAGAAGAAGATCTCGCACCTGCAGGACATCCTGCCCTCGCTCGAGATCGCTGCTCAGGCGCGTCGCCCGCTGCTCATCGTCGCGGAGGACGTCGACGGCGAGGCCCTCGCGGCCTGCATCCTCAACAAGCTGCGCGGCCAGCTCCAGGTCTGCGCTGTCAAGGCGCCGGGCTTCGGCGACAACCGCAAGAGCATCCTCGGCGACCTCGCGATTCTCACGGGCGGCACGGTCTTCACCGACGAGCTCGACATCAAGCTCGAGCAGGCCAAGGCGGACATGCTGGGCTCGACGGGCGCGGTGACCATCACGAAGGACGACACGATCATCCTCAACGGCGAGGGCGCGAAGGACTCGATCCAGGCGCGCTGCGAGCAGATCCGTGCGCTGATTGCGGACCCCACGACGTCCGACTTTGACCGCACGAAGCTGCAGGAGCGCCTCGCGAAGCTCAGCGGTGGTGTGGCCGTTATCAAGGTCGGCGGCGCGAGCGAGGTCGAGGTCGGCGAGAAGAAGGACCGGTACGACGATGCGCTCAACGCCACGCGCGCGGCCGTGAGGAGGGCATTCTCCCGGTGGTGGCGTCGCGCTCCTGAAGGCGTCGCTCGCGCTCGTGTCGTCCTCGCCCGGTGCGCCGACGCCCAAGAACGTCACCTCGAACCCCGACGTGAAGCCGATCCCGACCGCGAACTTCGACCAGGACCTGGGCGTGTCGATCATCAAGCGGGCGCTGACGTACCCGTCGCGCACGATCCTGAAGAACGCGGGCGAGGAGGCGAGCGTGATCGTCGGGACGCTGACGGCGCAGTACGGGCTGCCGGACAAGTTCGCGTGGGGCTACGACGCGAGCAAGGGCGAGTACGTCGACATGATCAAGGCGGGGATTGTCGACCCGCTGAAGGTGGTGCGCACGGCGCTCGTCGACGCGGCGGGCGTCGCGAGTCTGCTGACGACGAGCGAGGCGAGCATCGTCGAGGGCGAGGAGGACAAGCCTGCGGGCGGCATGCCCGGCGGGATGGGTGGTATGGGCGGGTTCTGAGTGCCGCGCTAAAGGACTGTTGTTTGTTTTTCATGCATCGAAGTGCGGCGCGCCCTTCGCCGACCCTACGACTTCCGACTTTGGCACAGAGGTAAGGTCCACAAATGCGCCGCCGACATGACCGGTGCCATGCCGCCGTCGCAAAGTTTACTCCGCCAGGTGAGTGGCTTGTTCCTGCTCGGGCCGAAGGTGCAGCGCGAGTAGATAAGGGCCTTTTATGTAGAGACAGTAGAGTACACGAATGCCATGTACATAAGTAACACCTGTTCAATGAAATTTTGTGTTGACGTTGAATGTCGAGTTTGACTTTGAAGTGCGATGCCGTGTTTGACGCCGCCCCGTTCATGTCGCGGTCACTTCGCCGCGACTTCACCGTAGCTCGTCTTTCACGTCGACGTCCACGACCCGCGTCGATTCGGTATGTCACCTCGTCGTCTACGGCTTCACTCTCGCAGTGATAGCTGCTGACACGCAGATATCGCTCGACGCGTGAGTGCTGACGCCGTGGTATGTGTCGAAGGTACATCTCGCCTTGTGCTCGTGCGCCCTAATCTCTGACGCGTCTAGACAGCATGGAGGCAGACGGTTCTCACTATCTGCCGTGCAGTTCCCACAACACGACTACGGCGCGCAGGTTGGACGGCCTGCGCCAGCGCGGACGTGGTCAGATGCGGTCTGCGACGGCTTGAGAACGAGAAAAATCGACCGCGCGGACGATCGCACCCGACCGATTTCGTCGTTATCCAAGTCGCGATCGTCTTCTCGCCCCCGCCCGCAGTGCGTCTCACTCGCGAAAGCATACGACGTTGCAGGCGAGCAGCCCCGGCTCGATCGGTATTTCTTCCCGACGGCGCAGAAGGCAAGCAGCGGGAAGCACCTCGCATGCCCCACGATCTACTCGACATTGTGACAGGGCCGCATCGTTTTGTGCGTGTTTCTCGCACCGTCTCACTCGTCCCACGCACAACTTAGCGGCGCAACACGCGGTACAGCCGCAGGACGTGTTGCCGCCCCCGGTGTCGAGACTCCGGGAGACTCACGCTCCCCGAAAGGATGTCGTGGCCCTCACGCTTTAGACGGACGGCGCCGCGCCCTGACGCCTTCTTTGCGGGCTTGCAGCCGCTACCACCCCTGCAAATATCGCGCTGCCCACTATTTTGCCCCGCCGTCGCCCTGCCCTTCCCGCGTCGCGCCTCCGACTGAGTCGAGGGGTCGCACGCGACGTAACTTGATGATGACGCCCTCGGGCGATGAGTCTGCCGTCGCCGAACTCGTCGGGCAAGCCGACTTATTGTCCGGGCTCGTTCGATCCTGCAGGCACGACGGGCGTGGCTAGACCCGAGACGATAATGATGATGACGCCCTTGGGCGTTTCATCGTGGCGCGGCCGTTGTCGCGACTCTGGGAAACTCGGCCTCGGTCCCCGAAAGGATATCGTGGCCCTCACGCTTCAATCGGACGGCGCCGCGCCGTCACGCCTTCCTTGCGGGCTTGCAGCCGCGACCACTTCCGCAAATATCGCGCTACCCACTATTTCTCCCCGCCGTTGCCCTGCCCGCCCCGCCCCGCCCCGCCCCGCCCCGCCCCGCCGTCTTGAGTCGAGGGGACGCACGCGACGTAACTTGATGATGACGCCCTGCGGCGATGGGTGGGCGGGGGCCAAAATATTCCCGTCCAGGCTCGTTCGATCCTGCGGGCACGACGAGCGCGGGTTCGCCCAAGACGATCGATAACTTGATGATGACGCCCTTGTGTGTTTCATCATGGCGCGTCTGATATCAATACAGTAAGCCTCGTTTTCACTGCATTAACTGAATCAAACTCATCTTTCGCACTTCAGCACCCAGCATGTGATGCTTGCTGGACCGCCGACCGACCTCGCGGCGTCGACTGTGATGCAATCAATGCACGACAGAGCGAGCCTCGTAGCTGCGCCACGATGAGGACGCCCTCGGACGACGATGCTGCATTGACCGAATGGCTTGGACAAGGCACCTCGCCCGATCCTGCGGGCGCGATGAGCGTGGATTGGATCCGAGACCATAACTTGATGATGACCTTCTTGTGCGTTTCATTGTGGCGTATCTGTACCGGGGGTTTGGGAAAAACGAACCCAGTCAGCCTCGCTTTCACTGCATCAACGGAGTCGGACTCATCTTTCATTCCAGCAATCAGCTTATGATGCTCGCTTGGGCTGCCGACCGATGGCATAGACAACGTACGTAACTGCGCCCGCACGCGACCATCGCCAGGCGCAGTCCCGTCGTCACCAGACACTGCACGAAACCATTATCGTGTGCGCAAAATATCGCCAACACGACGCCGCCGTGTCCCCCCCTTCGCATAACAGATGCATGCAGTCAACGCGCCGTCCTGTGAGCGATGCAATCAACATATGGCTGAGCGAACATCGCAGCCGCCCGCTGCGCCGCTGCTTTCGCAGGGCAGTCTCTGTCTGGCCAACTGACGGCGCCGAGGCGGACGCGCCAGCAGGCGCATGACACGCCCTCTCGCACCGCTGGTCGATGCCTGGGATGCCGTTGTCATCCCTGCTCGACATGCAGCTTCCACACTCTCCGCACCTTCGCCCTGCACCTCCGTCTGTCGGCCCGCAGCTTATGGGCCGCACTTAAGCGGGATCGTACAATCCGACGCCCGCATTCCCCGGTTTCACGACGCCAGGGCATACAACTGCGTGCCAGGCACGAGCTGCAACCGCTGGGTACGAGCCGTAACAGGGTACGCACCTCAACCTTACGGGGGATGTGGCAACGTGGTGTTCCGTGAAGATCGCCCGCGCACTCGGGCCAAAGTGAGCGGAGGACTACAAGCTGGAGTATGTACGAACGCGTGAGTATTGCGTGGCTTCGGAAAAACAACATGCAACTTACCTAGAGTCCCAGCTCAGCCGATCGGCACGATTGGCACGCCGCGCTTCGTGTGGGACGTGTCGATGTCACTCCCCAATACGAGAGGCATCTTGCACCGGTGCTTTATCCCCGCGGACCGCCGCCCAGACCGAACCACGAGCACGTGAAGAGCGCCGGCGGCTTGCCCTTGCTTGGAATGACAGTATACGACGTCGTTCGGGTCAAGAAAAGCACCGCCGGGCCTACCACAAAGCCCAAGCATACGGGACCAGAGCCGAGTCGCTCGTCACACCCACGAAAGACGCTGGTGCCCATCGCCAGTCCGCCCGTCTCAATGCACATCCACCCCAGATAGAACGCGATCCAGCGGGGAGCGCTGCGAAGAGTGCGGGGTCCATCGCGATGCCTATCGACCCCGGTTTAAGCCCAAGGCTTGGCGGTGTCGAACATGCACGCAAGACCTCACGGAGCGCACACGCCCGCACATGGAACGCCATCAAATCAGCCGCCCCGACGCCCGACGCTTTGCGTTAGGCAGCACTCCCTGGCTTCACTACTGCGAGAAGGTGCCGCCGTCGTAGTGCGGGCCGGGCGCCATATATTTCGCGATCCAGCCTGTTCGCCTGCTGCACCGCCGACGTTCCCTTGACTCCGACACGATCCCGCACGATCTCGCCCCGCATCAGCCCGGTGACATGTTACTACCGCATCCCCCATGGTCCTATGCGAGTGCGCCCGACCTTGGCCAATTCCATCCTGATCAACGTGCCGTCTGTTCCCTCCTGGTCGACGTGCGCCGGAGACGGCAGAGCAGCACAATCAGATGTCATCAAACTTGATGATGATGCCCTCGGGAATGGCGGCATAACAACACGAGGAACCAGGTGGACGGCAGGCGAGCATGTAGGGGTGCGCATGAGACATGACAGCTGACGCGTAAACATGGCGTGAAACATAATGAGCACTCACCGTTACAGAGGGGTTCGCCTCCCCGCCTCATGTTTCCACAAGCATCTCGCCCCGAACTATAGATCTACTAGTAGAACATTTCAGGTGAGGATCATCCGTCTAGAGCAAGTCTCGTAAGATAAGCTTACGGCGTAGTCATTATGCATCGGGGGATGTCCTGTGCGGCGCCCAGTACACATTTTCAACTTCGAGGCCTTGTGCAAAGGGTACGAGCGCCGCTTGCCGCAGGGCATTTGAATCCTGGAGAAATGCGACAGATTCTCGAAAGCCTGGTAAGTTCCACATAGACTTTGCACCCTCGAAACGAACTTACAAAGCATGTTCCTCTGCCAATTCAGCTGATGCCCGAGGGCCTTCGTGAAAAGCCATCAAAGAACACTTACGACATGTCAAGCCATCTCCGAATATCATCGCGACTCGCCGGCAAACATGGTGACGATGCCCTCGGTGTCCACGGCGCGCGATTCAATGAGGAAGCGCTCAGGGCTGCGATTGGCATCTCTGCGTCATCAATGTAGGGAGACAGTGGTTTCGTACGAGGGTGACGTTTCGCACCTGCACGCCGCATTGTCAAGACGGTGTCTGGGATGTCAGTCGTAGACCGGGGAGCCTGCAAAGGACAGAAACAATGACGATCAGTGAGTACAATCTTCATCCTGATGCTATGTTGCGCTCACCGTGAGATAACAGTAGACGAATTTCTGTGGTCAACAATGGGGGGACGTGAGTGATGCGCACTGCACAAGAAGAGGCAGTCCATACGTACAGCTTGATCTGCGCATGCCTGCTCCTCGATACCGCTGCGTCTGGCACGTCGTGTTAGCCCGATCTCGAGCAGCTTGGCGGCAATGGGAGTACCTGTGCTGCGAACAACAGGTAAGCAAGGAACTGACAAGAGTTTCAAGTACTACATTACCAGGCAGTCATCTTGAGAGTTCAAAATGCTGGTGAGGGGGAAAGGCTTGCGTGGGCACGACCGGCGGCCAAGTGTGATCTAATAACGGCAGGCCTGAATTGCGCACGGACGTTCAGCCTTGCAACATGCGTAAATGTCATGGCGGGACCTTGAAACAAGGCCGATTTTCCCGAACCTTCCATCCGATTGCCGGCACAAATTACTCATGGACTCGGACCATCCTCCGATTTGCATGGCATCCCTACTCATGAATGTGAGTTCCTCCTTCTGAGTCCCTGCTGGATTTAATACATACCAGTAGAGTAGACATTTTGAATTCCAGAGAGATAGAACCGACAATGCTCAATGCTCAGAGATCACAGGCTGAGTCCACCTTCAGATGTGTCCTGACACGGAGACGAAGGGCTATCTTGCCGTAAAGCATGCTAGGCAACCGCTTCGAGCTGTCAGCGGCACATCTCCGCTGGGGCCACGGGTGCCATTGACACATCAATGGGCTGCTCCAACAAAAAGGAGCTCTCGAAGGCAAAGATGGCTGCAATGTGTCCAGTCGACAAAATATTGAATCCCAGGGTCTGGTTGAGGCTGCCAATTTTTTTGGGAGAGAGGGCCCTAGAAACACATTATCAGCCTATCAATTGATCGGTGAAGGAGGGGCACGGCTTAGCCGTTAATAACTAATCGTGTTGCGATGTCGCGGCATACGAGTTCCCCGTGCATGTCCGACGGAGCCTCCAGCAATTCCGGTGCATGTTCAACATTTTGTAGTGCAATGGCTTGTAGAAATAATTGCTAACCGTTATTCATAGGATGTCAACTGCACAGTTCCAATTGACTGGCAGCTGAAAGTTCATATGGAAACCGTAGCAGAGTGGATCCTCGTTCGGCGGTCACATTTCAGCATAACATGTCGCCGTCGGAAGAACAGGGTTTGATGGCCACAATTCCCACACCAGAAAATCAGGGCTGAGACATGCGTAGATATCCGGCCACACCATTTTGATATTGAAGAAAGAATCCATGTGTTTGTTAAAATCCCCAGCTCGTCGAGGGAGTTCACATTTATCTCACCGAAGAATTCAAAGATCTGTAAAGAGAGTGGCTACAGTTCAAGGCAAATGATGCCGTACATTCGGAGTCGAGACACTAATCCTGTGGACATCTAACAAGCCTGGTAGCGACGGACACCGACACTGCGCAGATGTAGATGCCAAGACCATGTACGAAAGGAAAGTGAATACGGGAGCCGTGATCGGAGGACGGAGACCTGGCGCACACGTAACGGGCCGGGAACGGAGGCCGACACGTACACAGCTACCGTAAGACGAAGCGTCGGCATTGAGCGCGGAGGAACAGGTGTTGTTCCGTGCATATGGTATAAGGGTAGGGGTCCGGACTCACCTGCGGTCTTCCGCTTTTGCATTTTCTGCCCCTGCATTGGACTTTGATTCCGCCCAACGGTCTACCTTCCATCGCGGTTGATGTCCCCCGTTCTGTAGGTCATTGCACCGGTCCTTCTCTGTGGATGTGATACTGAGTACGAATATTCAGATCCAACCTCCCGAGGCCTCGGGAGCGTCATCATCAAGTTAGATGTCGCCAACAAGGCACCTGTCTGAGCGCCCCAGCATCGACGATGCAAGGGCGTCATCATCAAGTTTGGATGTCGTCACGGTATCTTGCCGCGGACAATGGGGCGCGACGTCGCTCGTACGTGCCACTTCTGTCGTCCCGGATACTTGTGTTGACATTGGCCATTAGCGTCGATTAAACGTGTACAGGGCACTGCGAGCAGGAATGACCGTTGCTGGGTACGGTTCTGGAGCGCTGGGTCGATGCAGGTAAGCTTTGAATGCTCTGACAAATTCAGTCGCCCTGGTATTTATCCGAGCACGTAGAAGAGCGCACATGTGTGCCGTTCAGCATGGTGCGGCGGCTGCTGTGAAAGCGTGATGCACGCGCCGAGGCTCCGTCTGCTGACCCCTCGAGTACGGCAACTGGGGCTCCATGAGTGCGGGAGGGCCGCACATATCCCTGCGTCCGTGTCGCATGGATCTGTATGTTCTCATGCTTTCCGTGAGTTCCAGCAGGCTGTAACTATGTCGAATCGAGCCGCACCTGCATTTCTTCCAGGCAACTGTGTTCACGTCAGCGATTCTCAACGCCGCTCGCTGCCAGCATCCGTGTACTGTCCGACGCCGACCGGTGAGGTGCGCCTTCAGCGGGGCTGTAGCCGAGGTATTTTCAAGCTCGCCAAAACACATAGAAAACGGCCTTTATGTCGCCGGAATCCCAGAATCCAATGGCCCGCGCCGAGCGGCCTACCAAGTCATAGGACGCCGCCGCCGACTCGACGCTCACATCCCGTCTGACGATGGGCGAACTGCGCCCGCCAACGCGTCTGCATATGGAAGGTGGATTCTCTCGGTCTCTACGACACGTTTCTGCGCCTTCGGAGGTTAGTTTCCGGTGTACTGAGCCGAGATGAATGTGCACTCACACGGACTCACAGAAAACCCGGTTTCTTGCCGCTAGAATCCCAGGATTCAGTGGCCCGCGCCGAGCGGCCTACTGGTCCATAGAACAAAGTCAACGGAGCGAGCGTCACTTCGACGCTCGTATCGCGCCCGAAGGCGGGCGGGCGGAGCCCGCCAACGCGTTTGCGTGTGGAAAACGGGATTCTATCGCATGTATGACACGTTTCTGCGCCCGAGGAGGTCAGTTTCTGATGGAATTAGCCGAGGTGAATATGCACTCACCTGGACTCGCAGAAGACGAATTCCTTGTCGCCAAATTCCAGAATCCAGTGGCCCGCGCCGAGCGGCCTACTGGTCCATAGAATGAGCCAGCGGAGCGAGCGTCGCTTCGACGCTCGCATCGCGCCCGAAGGCGGGCGGGCGAAGCCCGCCGAAGGGTTCTGCGCATCGGCGCGAGGTGCTGTACATACTTGAAGGTCGGTTTCTATTGCATTTAGCCGAGATGAATGTGCGCTCATCCGGACTCGCAGAAAACCGATTTCTTGCCGCCAAAATCCAGGGTTCAATGGCCCGCGCCGAGCGGCCTGCTCGTCCATAGGGCAAAGGCCACGGCGTGAGCGTCGCTTCGACGCTCGCATCGCGCCCGAAGGCGGGCAAAGCCCGCCGAAGGGTCCTGCGCGTCGGCGCGCGTGCTGTACATCCTTGAAGGTCGGTTTCTATTGCATTTAGCCGAGATGAATGTGAATGCTCACCTAGAGTCGCAGAAAATGGATTTCTTGCGCCAAAATTCCAAAATCCAGTGGCCCGCGCCGAGCGGCCTACTGGTCCATAGAATGAAGCCAACGGAGCGAGCGTCGCTTCGACGCTCGCATCGCGCCCGAAGGCGGGCGAAGCCCGCCGAAGGGTCCTGCGCGTCGGCGCGCGGTGCTGTACATCCTTGAAGGTCGGTTTCTATTGCAATTAGCCGAGATGAATGTGAACGCTCACGCAGAGTCGCAGAAAACCGATTTCTTGCCGCCAAAATCCCAGGATTCGATGGCCCGCGCCGAGCGGCCTGCGCGTCCATAGGGCAAAGGCCACGGCGTGAGCGTCGGGGCGACGCTCACGTCCCGCGAGGCGGGCGAAGCGCGCCGGAACGTTCACCTGTGTACGGCGCGGGATTCGCGGGGCCCCAGGATTCTTTTGCGGCCCTTCGAGTGGCTGTTAGCCGAGATGGTTTGGTGCTTCCCTGGACGGCGCAGAGGCCCACTTTTCTGCTCTCGAAGTCCCGGGATCCGGAGGCCCGCGCCGAGCGGCCTACTCGTGCATGGGAGAAAGCCCACGACGTGAGCGTCGCTTCCACGCGGACGTCGCGCCCGACGAGAGGCCGAAGCGTTGGCTCGTCTCGTGGAAAGCGGTGGTTCTGCGAGTCTGCAGCGGTCGTATGGGTCTTCGTAACGCGTTTTCGACGATGAGTAGCCAAGTCGTCTCGTGCTCACTCGTAAGGGACCGGTAACGCCGCTATTCGTCCCCAAAATTCTAGCGTCCAATGGCCCGCGCCGAGCGGCCTGCGGGTCGATAGAACCAAGCCGTCGTGGTGAGCGTCGAGGCGACGCTCCCCTCGCGCTCGCTGCCGGCCGTATGCATCGGCGCGCGTATACGCGAGACTCTGAAGGCGGGGGTACGTCCTTGTCCGCCGTTGTGAGCCGAGGAGTCTCGATGCTGACCTAGACGCGCAGAAAACGGCTTGACGGTGAAGCTCACGGACTCTGGAAGGGCGCGCCGAGCGTCCAACGGAGGCGCAGGGTGAATGCGCGGGCTTCGACTGTCAATGAGGTGCGGTCGACGTTGGGATGACGTGCGTGCTGCTGTGATGCCGGGTGTCGTCCGACGGCGGGGAGTGCATACAACAGCGCGTCTTGGGCTCTTCGGCGCGCGTCGACGGTGTGTCGATGCCGACGGTGGGCGGAAGCCAGTCGGTTCGCGTCACGCAGCCGTGTGCCCGGATAAGCGGTGGAGTAGGGCGCGGACGGGACAGATGCTGGAGGACGGGTAAGCGCTGTGCACGCCCGGATATGTTGGGGTGTACTCATCGGGATCCCTTGTTTTCGTAGCTCCGCTGCACCCGATCCCGACGGGGCGCAGACCGCGCCTCGTCGTGCGGTCGCTGTCCTGCGGCCGTGACTCGCGCCTGCGACATCATCTCCTTTGCGCGCCCATGCCTGTACGGGGCGGCGCTGCAGGGTGAGTGAACGTGATACGCGCCCGGTCGTGCGTCGTGTCTCGCATGCGAAGGGGACGGGCGTCGTCGTGATGGTGAGGACGCGTGGCCGGGGCGCCTCGACGAGCATCCGCGGCGCAGACGTCGTGTCTGGCGCGGTGTCGGCTCGGGCGGGAGGGCGGGGCGGCGCAACCGTCTGCGGCGCGGGTGGATGCGGACTCACCGCTGTGGTTCCGGGTGTCTCGCGGCTCTCTCGCGGCTCTCTCGCGACCCATCTCCGGCTCGGGCTGAACGAGGACACCAGGGCGCGTCGAAATGGGGTGAACACTTCGTCGCGCATGGATCTCGCGGCCCCGCTCACGGCTTGATCACACGACAAGGACATCATCATCAGGGGGCGGGCTGCGACGGGACGCGGGGCGCGGGGCACAGAGCGCATGGCGAGCGTGCATTCCGCTATTTTTCGAGGCCGTGAGGTGCGTTCTGGCGAGCAGAAGGAGTGGACGGACGACGCGCGGACGAGGCGCTGCTGTAGGAGCTGTAGGCAGCATCTGACAGTGGGGAACGGGCATACGGCAGCAGAAAAAAAGAGCGAGCAGAGGGAGACCCTCCCAGTCGCCCCCCTTCGCCCCCCTTGGTGTGCCTAGTAGGTAGAAAAACGACAGAGTCTCACCATTGCCCTTGGTGCCATCCAGCTGCACAGCCGCGAGATTGTCGATACGCGCATGCGACTGGCCAGTAAGGGGACTAGCGCAAGGGAGAATTGCCCTCGGTACGTGGGAATCCAAGTCGGTCGGGCAGCGAACGACGTTGGGCCTGTCGATCCGTCGAATCTTCTGGGAGGTTCGGCAAACAGGGCCAAACAGAAGGGCAATAAGCGCGAAGGCAGCCAGCGCCGTTTTCCTCCCAGCGTTCTTCGTCTCCTCCCTCTTCCTCGTCTTCCTATCCTATTCCCTTCGTCTACTTCCACTACGATGCACCACATTACCAACGCGTCGTCTCGCTCTCTTCGCCGCGCTGCGACCAAAGCGCGTCCCAGCCTGACGCGCGGCGCCCACAAGGAAATTAAGTTTTCCAACGAGGGCCGTGCTGCTATCCTGAAGGGTGTCGACGTTCTCGCGGACGCCGTCAGTGTCACGCTTGGACCCAAGGGTGCGTACGACGTGTGATAGCGCGAGTTGGCTTGCTGACGTGGACGTCTCCAGGCCGGAACGTCATCATCGAGCAGTCGTTTGGTGGACCCAAAATCACGAAGGGTGAGTGTTTCTCTACATTGCAATTCTATGACGTGTTTCTTTTGCATGTTTTTCTTTGTCTTTTGCATGACTACCCGTTATGCCAGCACTTCGCCGCTCTCAGGGGCCTTCAGCGGTCCCACTCCTCTTTTGCATCTCCAATGACGTGGTTAGGATTGGTTACTGACTTATTCCCTTAGATGGTGTGACCGTGGCCAAGGCCATCACTATCAAGGACAAGTTTGAGAACCTTGGCGCGCGGTACGTTCTACCTTCCATAATCCTCCTTCATAGGCTAATATCCGACCAGACTAGTCCAGGATGTCGCACAAAAGACGAACGAGGTCGCCGGTGACGGTACCACCACCGCGACCGTCCTCGCCCGTGCCATCTACTCCGAGGGTGTCAAGAACGTTGCCGCCGGATGCAACCCCATGGACCTGCGCCGTGGCTCGCAGGCTGCTGTGGAGCGTGTCGTCGAGTTCCTTTCCAAGAACGCGAAGACCATCACCACGACGGCCGAGATCGCCCAGGTCGCGACGATCTCCGCGAACGGCGACGCGCACGTCGGCAGCTTGATCGCTCAGGCGATGGAGAAGGTCGGCAAGGAGGGTGTCATCACTGTCAAGGAGGGCCGCACCATCGAGGACGAGATCGAGATCACCGAGGGCATGCGCTTCGACCGCGGCTTCATCTCGCCCTACTTCGTCACGGACGTCAAGTCGCAGAAGGTCGAGTTCGAGAAGCCGCTCATCCTGCTCTCGGAGAAGAAGATCTCGCACCTGCAGGACATCCTGCCCTCGCTCGAGATCGCTGCTCAGGCGCGTCGCCCGCTGCTCATCGTCGCGGAGGACGTCGACGGCGAGGCCCTCGCGGCCTGCATCCTCAACAAGCTGCGTGGCCAGCTCCAGGTCTGCGCTGTCAAGGCGCCGGGCTTCGGCGACAACCGCAAGAGCATCCTCGGCGACCTCGCCATTCTCACGGGCGGCACGGTCTTCACCGACGAGCTGGACATCAAGCTCGAGCAGGCCAAGGCGGACATGCTGGGCTCGACGGGCGCGGTGACTATCACGAAGGACGACACGATCATCCTCAACGGCGAGGGCGCGAAGGACTCGATCCAGGCGCGCTGCGAGCAGATCCGTGCGCTGATTGCGGATCCCACGACGTCCGACTTTGACCGCACGAAGCTGCAGGAGCGCCTCGCGAAGCTCAGCGGTGGTGTGGCCGTCATCAAGGTCGGTGGCGCGAGCGAGGTCGAGGTCGGCGAGAAGAAGGACCGGTACGACGATGCGCTCAACGCCACGCGCGCGGCCGTCGAGGAGGGCATCCTCCCCGGTGGTGGCGTCGCGCTCCTGAAGGCGTCGCTCGCGCTCGTGTCGTCCTCGCCCGGTGCGCCGACGCCCAAGAACGTCACCTCGAACCCCGACGTGAAGCCGATCCCCACGGCGAACTTCGACCAGGACCTGGGCGTGTCGATCATCAAGCGGGCGCTGACGTACCCATCGCGCACGATCCTGAAGAACGCGGGCGAGGAGGCGAGCGTGATTGTCGGGACGCTGACGGCGCAGTACGGGCTGCCGGACAAGTTCGCGTGGGGCTACGACGCGAGCAAGGGCGAGTACGTCGACATGATCAAGGCGGGGATTGTCGACCCGCTGAAGGTGGTGCGCACGGCGCTCGTCGACGCGGCGGGCGTCGCGAGTCTGCTGACGACGAGCGAGGCGAGCATCGTCGAGGGCGAGGAGGACAAGCCTGCGGGCGGCATGCCCGGCGGGATGGGTGGCATGGGCGGAATGGGCGGCATGGGCGGGTTCTGAGCGCCGTGCTGAGGACTGTTGTTGGTTTCGCGCATGCTGTTATGTTTTGGCTCCCCGCATACCTTGTCTCGCCCCCCTACGCCGCACACTACGCACTACATCTGCATTGCTCATCTCACGCATTACGATAAAGTACTCTATTCACTCATGTTGTAGGCCTGGGCTACTTAGTTGAATGCAATCTCCACTCATCGATTATAATTCTCTGCGACTGCGCCTTGGTGGATACGCGTGCCAGCCGCAATTGCAACGACCCTGTCAAATAGTAGGCTTCAAGTTTGGGGGCGTCGGGGAGTTGTGAAGCTGCAAGTTGCAGAATTCGAGCATAGGTTTATGGAATACATAATACATGTCCAGCAGCTCAGCTCTTCTCCCCATTGTGGATAGATGGAATAAGTAAAGCTCAGTGGGAGTACTGTTTCGTGCGTTCCAAGTCAGTTCCAAGGATCTACATAGGGCTTTTGACCCCGGAAGCGATCGTCCGTCGGGTAATCAGACGCCTGATTGTCGCTATAAATTTGAACATATCGAACCTCGGGGATGATCACGTCGTCGACTGACCCTGAAAGCTCCCGCGCGATCTTGAACGCGTCTGGAACAGATACAGTAGGGCGATTGAGTACCGCGGCAAGCGCAAGCGGGGGTCTCATATGGATGTTCTCGAATTGCTAGATGTCAGAATACATGAGCGAAAAATCGAAGTGAGGGGCTATGTCGGGACCCACTTCAAGTTCTCGGTCACCTTCTTCGTTCCGAGTTTGCATGTAGGCCACAGCCTCTTCCATGCGGCGCCAGTCACTTTGGCACGCCCCCCGGTAGATGGCAGATTCCAGCGTCTTGCGAGCGCATGTTACTGGTACCAGATTTTCTGCGGAATGCCGAAGGATGCGGAACGAAACTACAGCGCCAGCACGTTCTTCCATCGACTTGACCCTCGACCTGATTCACCAGAAATACCAAAATTTCTGCTTCAGGCTCATCTCGCCGATTCAATGCATCAGTGCTGTGTGATCACACGAGAGCCTGAGACTCCGAAACAAAATCGTTAGCAGCGGATTTGTGCATCATAATAAAGCACGACTCACACGGGCCTTGACTAGATCATCTCGCACGAAATAGCCAACGCCCGGATGCCGATGATGGCTTGCATGGTCATCGTAAGCGTCTTAAGCTTATGTGCATTCGGGGCGCTCTTGATGTTCTCCGTAGCATCAATAGGGTAGGTACCTTGCATAGTGTCGGGACGGCGAGGCGTGGACGCTGGGTTGGATGTCGTTCGTTGCCCTTTGCAAGGATGCAAATTTCATATCTGTAATGAATAAATAATAGCGGCCTCAGCGTATGGACGAGAACTCGTGCCGTCGTCGAACAGAGCTATTCGGGAAGGACATCAGCCACCATGCAATGGAAGCGACAGAACTGGCGATGCATTGACAATAGCGACTGTTCACTATATGGCGATGATGGTTACCTACTCTATTGGAGACAGTTGCCAATTGGATCGAGGTGACAGCAGTGGGAATGGACGGTGCCCGGAAAGCCACGTTGGCCGTTCAGGGCACGGAGAAATCTCTCACACGGAGCTTTTCTACTTGTACGGTCAGTATAGCCGACGATATGATCTGTATACTCATTGAGCATAAGGCATACTTATCATACCTTCCAAAATCGCTGCGACACAGGCCGTCGGCTCATCATTGCGGTGAAAAATAGTGGTGTAAAAAGCTAGAGAGCGGTAATTTTGCCTTGACTGGTCTAAAGGAAAGATACATGAGCCTCCTTGAACCACCGGCTAGGACATTCACGGCACCTGCTGCAAGGTCGAAGAGAATTTCGGAGACTCGAATGTCGTGGCGATGCAACTTGAACAAGCGCTGAGGAAGGGTGTCGGAGTTCGCCGCCCACCGGGAGTTCCCGATCACCTGGACGCTGGCGACTCAAATTTTGTGGCCTCGTACTGCGTAACTGCTTTGCGCGTATCAGCTACTACGACGGCCTTGCGATCGGGAAACAAGGTTCAGAGGACAACTGACACGGTGAGCAGTCGGTTGACTGGACTTGAACGATGGTGGGAACCTAAGCGAAGCTCACGGAGCATACTACGTCTAGATCTGTTTGATCATGGGGGACCGGCGCGGCTGTTCCTCATGTACGCTTTTGTTGTTGCAGGACAAGAAATGCCACTCCAGAACGGCGGGTGCTTCCTGATCGCTGTGTCCCTCTTTCATAGCAACCTGCAAATATCTCCGCAGCCGGTTAGGCGTTCTTGCCCGCTGCATCTGGGGTTGTAATGTCTTTGGTACGTCTCCGAACGCCCTACGCCGTGCCTGACAATTTCATGTTCGTTCTCGCCTCTTTTTTTTCCATAATATGACTCTTTCCATGGCCTGATTTGCACGATCTCTTCGAACTTATGTAGAGGATGTGACTACAAGTTTTTGTTCTCGGTGAAGAATCATGTCTTCCGTGCTTACCATGCATGCCGTGGAGTCTTCAGCGGCAAAATTCTCGTCAGTCGAGTTCAAAATCATCCGCCAAATCAAGTCAACATAGGTAGCATTACCAGCATGCAAGATGTCATCTGGAACATAGTTACAAAATATGGGTATGGGAATGTATAGTAGCTGGCGACTAGGTGAAATGATGACTTCGCAATCAAGAAATGGTGCAGCTCGAACCGTCCACATCGACTGTCTAAAGGGCCGAAGGTAAGTTACCGTTTCCAACAACCAAATCTATGACTCACGAAATCGGGATCGACATTCACTGTGGAGCTGATAGATATATCGTCGGCACCGGGATCCTCTCCCGTTCCGACGGCGGAGGATGATTCACTAGCTGGAATATCGAAGAACCTTCTGCCGGGCTCTTTATCGCGTACTCCGCTCGCGTTACCTTTTTCGCGGCGCCTCCAATCTTGAAGCCACAGTTTGGCAAACTGAGACCAGAAGGGGATAGAACAAGATGCCCGGTCAGTAAAAATATACCAGAGACGCGCAAATGGTTGAACCTTTCTCTTGTCAGCCAGAGAGCTGGAACCATTCAAGTCTGCGAGTGTGGACATGGCAACGAGAGAACGTTCCACCATATACTGTACCATTACGGTCTTAGGCACTGGTCACAGGTCACAGGGCCTGCTGAGCCCCGCCTATTCGGCCTTTGGTCATGGGTCACAGAGGGGCGTGAGCCTATGGATTTAGGGTCAAAAAAATTCCCAATTTCTGTACATTTACTTAGCTACAATTATCACATAAATTTGAGGCTTTCGCACTGTAATATTGCGTCGAAGGGCCCTCTAGGGCAGCTACGATCACACTTGTGTAAATTATATGCAAGTTTGAGATGGATGAGGCTTGAGATGGCCCCAAACCAAGCCCAAATGAGCCTATTTTTTTCTCGGTCACAGGTCCCGTCGGTCGGTGAGCCTATCACTGAAACGAGCCTACCTAATTTTTGGTCACGGCTCGACCCCCTCGAGCCTAAGACCGTAATGGTACAGTAAGCCTGAAATAATTGTGAGATAACAAAAGGGGCACTCATCAGTGCGAGATCTAAGCGTACCTGGAGGTCGTCATCATCCGCTCTTTTCATGTTTTTGGCTGCTTTGACAAGGTTGGACAGGGCCTCCTCAAATTTGATCCCAAGGTCCAATGCTTTGATCTGCCGCTGCAGCGCCTCGGATGCCGTCATCCCGGTCTCGGTTTCAGACATCTGCATCAACAGGTGCTGTCTTTTCTGTTTTAACTCTTTTGCCTTGGAGTCTGAGCTTGCGTTGGCTTTCTACAGTGCGGCGACGAGCGTTAGAAAAGAACTCCAGAGAATGCTCCTAGACACGCACCTTGATCGTAATCGCCGTGAGCTCAACGGATTCCCAGAGCGAGCGGATTTCCTTTCGAATCTCCCAGAATTTGACAAATTGCTGCACCTTGTTCAACCTTGCCACCCAATCAAGTAGCTTCTGATAATTTGTCGTGAGCGTAACGCATAATTAGTCGGAATCTTTTTGCGAACAAGGATTGTTTCACTACGGGGTACTCACACGGATACATCATCGTGTATCTTCACCCATTCATTACTATTTTGAAACAGCACCAGACGATCAGCCTGTTCCACAAGCGGGGTGATCTTCGCGAAGGCGGACTTGAGCGTGGCCAGCTTATGACTATTGGACTGAAGCTCGACGGCCTTACAGATCATGGCCCCGACTTTGGCGATCTCTGGAATAGTCGTTAGGGGGTCTACAGCGGGCATTGTGGCAGGGAGTAGGTCTCAGGAAGGCTGGGAATGATCAAGAGGTAGGTGGTCGGGGAAACGTGCTTTGGAAGGCCACAACGTGCCGAATTTATATAACGTTGTAGGCGCTTTCGAATGATCGTCAACGTCAGCGAGCGACATGGACCTTGAGCTCCAGGAAGCAATGGTTTTATGCAGAACAAAAGGATAGTGGTCTCTCATCAGACAAGCAACCGAGGTGGGACTTCGAACATAGCAACCAACGAATCCGCAAGGGTTCAACTTTCCTGTCGTCCAAATACGGGATCGAAGCAGAAATACGGCATGACTTCATATGGTTTGCCTACTTGCAGGAAGGACAATTATGGAGGATCAGGTGTGCCGAAAGGAAAGGGAACAAAGGAATCGCGCAACGCGGGTAAAGCGGACTTGAAATTAGACGCCCTAGGCCCGGAGCCTGGGAACCTGAACTTTTTATTGTTTGTGACACCTACATCGCTGGACCACTATGGAACGATAGGGACCTGCAGCGCTTCCTCGACATCGTCGGATTCCCATAGCAGTAAGGCTGTTGTGAAGTTCTGCAACAGGTCGCTGTTATGTGTGCTAATCTCTCATTTTCAGCATGATCGCGATTCAACGGTGTCACCCAAACAATGGCCGCACGCGAAGCACCCTCCCAACGCTCCGAAGCAGCAGTCTGGCCTGGATGGGCGGAGAACGAGCCTATCGTGTCCATCGCGGGCAAGTCAATGTCGGATGTGGCTAAAGTTCTACGCAAGGAGGAGCGTCAATGGATACACGTTCAGCCATGGCTACGAGCCCACGGCTATGAATTACGCCCTCGTTTTCGACCTGGGTGGACGCCTTCCTGGGACGGTACAAGACGGCGCGAAACGGACTGCGAGGATGGTATATGGCATTCGGTACTATCGTTCGACTTCACTTGACCGACGAGCTCACATCGCGAATCAGGATATCAATGCGTCTGCCATAATGGATGCCACGCATGTCGCGAGTGGTCGACGAGTCTGTTTGAAACGGATCGCATTGCCTGCTGAACAGAGCACAGAGTTCCAGGTCACCCAGTTTCTTTCGTCAGAGCAACGACGGAAGGATCCGCGCAACCATGCTGTCCCACTTCTCGACGTTCTTCGCGCCCCCGACCACTGCTTTCTAGTCCTTCCTTTATGTCGTTCGCTCTTTCCACCAATAGAGCTGTTCGATACATTGGGTGAAGGACTTGACTTCATTGATCAAACACTAGAAGTAAGTGTTCGTATATCTATCAAGAGTGATCTCTGACGCAGGGCTTATTTAAGGGACTTGCTTATCTTCATGAAGTCGGGATCGCCCACAGGTGAGTATCTTGGTCTAAGAAGCTCCGTTCGTCCTGTCTAAGCTTGCACCCGCAGGGATTGTGCAATTTCCAACATGGTGATGGCTGCGGACAAGATGTTTCCTCATAGCTTCCATCCCGACTTCCTCACTAAAGACATGCGTGCGCGTCGGCTTCGAGATGTCCGCTCGAGAACACATGTGGGCGGCGTGAAATACTACTTCATTGATTTTGGAGAATCGATGAAGTTCGACTCGATGGAGAACGTCCGCATCGATGTGTGGTCCAAGGCAAGTATACACGCCCCAGAGACCTTAGACGACGATAGGCCGCCGTACGATCCCTTCAAAGTCGATGTTTGGGCAGCTGGAACGACCTACAGCAATGTCCTTGTGAAGGTGAGACACATTCTGACCATGCAGCCGCTCTTCTGACTGCGAATCAGGAGTATCCAGGATATTTTGACGCGTTCTCGCCGCTGTTCAGTTCCATGGCATCGGAGGATCCTGCCGCTCGTCCATCAGCGGCGGAGGCGCTTGCTCAATTTCGAACAATCAAATCGCAATTTTCACGGACGGCGCTGCACTCACGGGTGCGTTTCCACGAAGCGGGCCCGGAAGTTGCAGTGCAGCGATTCTTCAGAAATGGTTGGCATTGGCTGAAACAGTATGCGTACGCCGCTCGCAACCTCAAGTGGTGACGGGACCTTGTACTCGAAACGTCTCGACTTGCCTCTCCTGGTCGGTCGGCGATTTTTATGTTGGTACAGGTATCCGGTGACCAGGAGTGTCTGATTGATACCCTTCTCTTGGTTCTATTGTCTAGGGGTTTTCTCATCCCCGACATCATGTACTCAGTGTTCCTATACAACTGAATTTTCTCTCGTCTTCAAGCAGCCAGTTCACACTAATGGCGCGTCTCGATATTGGCAAGTATATTGACTCCGGGATCCCCTGAAATTTGATTCGGGACGGTGACGTTCGCGTTGACGGATGGCCGAAGGCGAACATCCATGCCCCCCAGATACGAGAGTCTGATCGGCCACCGTGCGACCCATTCAAGGCCGATATCTGCGCATTGGGAAGGTCTTATTCAAAGCTCATCTTGAGAGAGTGAGCGTCGCGTGCCGCCGATTCTTGTAACATGCTCATATCGTTCTCAGGACTTTACAAAGAGAACTTTGACATCCTCACACCACTGCTCAAGATGATGCCATTACGTCGGAAGATCCTGCGCCCGATCCTTCTGCAGCGCAGGCGCTGTCGAAGTTCAGGGAAATCAAGTCGTTCTCACGCATTGTGTTCCATGCGGGCGTGTGCCGCGGTACCACCCAAGGAAAGGGTACACAGCGGCGCCTTCCGGGTGACGATGGGAATCAGTGCAGCTCACGGAGCATACCAGGTCTATTTGATCACGAGGAGGCGTTGCAGAACAAGAAACGGCAGTCCAGAGCGGTGGATGCTTCCTGACCGCCGTATCCTTGTTTCAAGGCGACGCGCACTTCTTCCCGCCCTTGGATAGGTACTCTTGTCCGCTGCGTCGGGAGGCGTAATATCTTCTAAGTATCTATTACGTCTCTGGAGATACTGTGTCATGACTAACAATTTTTTATTCGTGCCTACTTGTTGCCTGTGATCACCGAAGCCAAACACGAACCGGGATACATAGCACGACTTCATGTCCTTGGAATATGAAACAGTAAGCCTTCATGCTAATTTACCTATCGTGGGAAGTGATTCTGCGGCGATACAATGGCCACGACCCTGCAACGCACCGAGAATGTCCAGACTGTCCAATTTCGGATCGGACACGATTCATAAAGAACAACACTACTGCGTGATCCATGCGACGTGTCGCTTCTAATTTCGGCGTTACATCGTCGCAGACTCAAACGTGTCTGCCCGAGGAGACTCGTGTATGGGAAAGTTTTCCAAAGAAGGCACCTTCAAGTACTGTATGTCCTAAAGCTCCTTTCCGACATTGCTTCCTAGTTGCTCATGTTCAATTTACAGATCGCCCCAATCAGTATATCTGACCCATGAAACGGTGCGGCGGGGAGAACCGATATGGAAACGCAACGATCGACGATACTGCTGCCCGTACATTAGCTAGTGTATGGGTATTTTTGTGCGAGGTCCCGCCTGGCATTCATGGATTGACACGATTAGATTTGCTTCTGATACAGAATCCTCCTCTTGCAGGCTTTGGATCCGCCTTCTGCCGTTTCAACAGTCTTGAAGGTATGATGCTCAGAACATCCCTTGTTGGTGAACATCTGAATATTATAGATCCATGACATCTTTGACGTCCCGCAGTGTTACAAGCTCAGTGCCGTCGAAGAGGTATTCACCGCCGTCAGCTGTCTGCTCACTCTGCTACAAATGTACAGGCGCCGACGAAGTCCTCAATCGCCGCATATCATTTCCTCATATATCCGATCTTCGAGTCGTCTCACAGATCGGGTCCATGCATGCCGGACCTTGCTGATATTAGGTGAAGTCATGCGGTATGAGCCACTCTCCTGGGACAAGGTGATTTGACCACGTTGCTGCCGCAGTGCTGTAGATATAGGATTCGCCTCGGATTCGACTCCGCCCCTCAACTTTCCTCAAGGCTATTTCCCTAGATCACCAAGATCTCGCTTTTGCTTTGGTCTAGAGTCATGAAGACCCCCATGTCGAAAGTGTGCCACCAGTGTGAAGAGTTCAAGGGACCAGAGAGAGCTATACGAGCCTGTTCGAAATGCAAACAGGCATACTACTGCGTAAGCACGTGGCACGATAATCATCGTTCGAGGCTTGATAACATAGCAAACAGAGCCGGGACTGTCAGGCGAAGCATTGGCCAGTTCATAAACTCTTTTGCAGAGGACGTTCGGCTGCTGCACCTGCTGATAGCAACGAGACGCTGAAGCGCATACAACATGCATTCACCCAATCTGCCAGCATCGGGGCGGTCCCGTCTCACCCCTACGCACCGGCAGAAAGCCTCCCACGCGGGGAGGACGAGCTGATTGGAACTTCCATCCCAAGAGTCCACATCGACGATGACAAGAACGCGCCAGGTGGGCACACCGAGTGCCTTATTCCCGCATGGTTGAAGGACTTCGTATTTGAGCAACCAGGCTTTCCGCATGTGATTCCATCACCAAATGCGCCCGCCCATCGCCTCGGACCCTCGCCCGGCGCAGACATTGGGATGTTTGCCACACGCGATCTTGCCGCGGGCGAGCTCATCTTCGCGGAGCGCGCTCTCACAGTTACACCTCAGGATGACTTGCTTGGAATGCGAACACGGGGCTCACAGGTGCGCCAGCTGGGGACAAATGCCTACGAAGGGATGTTGCAGTCGCTTTTACTACGCATGAAGCCGGAGCGGGAAGCGGCTTACCGTGCACTCGCGAATAGCCATGCGCATGCGTCCGACCCGCTACTCAGAACACAGCGCGCCAATGCTCTTGAACTCGTGCTCCCCATATACGCGCCGCACGAGAAGCATCGTGCGTTGTGCGGCGTGTGCGAGGTCCTTTCTCGCATCAACCATAGGTCAGTTCCCTTTGCTGTGCCGTGACGATCGCTGACACCCATTGATTGATTTTCGACTCTAGCTGCAGACCCAACGCGATCTTGGGCTTCCACGCTCCGTCCTTCAGCTATGTCCTCACCGCGGCCCGCGCCATTCCAGATGGTACCGAGATCACGCACACCTACGTCGACCTTACCCAGCCTGCCGCAGCGCGCCAGCGCGCGCTCGCGCCGTACGCCTTCCGATGTCACTGTGCCGCATGTGGGTCGCCACGCACGTCCGATGCGCGCCGGCGGCAGATTGCACCCGCACAGCTCGAGTCACTGCAGGCTGTACAAGCGTGGGTCCATGACGCGGGGTCCGAGGACGACCGTCTCGTGCTCACCTGCACGCGGCTTCTCCGGCTCATGGAAGCGGAGGGACTCGAAGCCGACGCGAGTTATGGGGCATATCTTGGACAGCTCGCGATGGCGTACGCAGCGCTTGGAGATCGGGAGCGATGTGTGGAGGCAAGGGAGAACGCGATGAGGCAGTGGAGGGCGCATCGGCCTGTGGACGGTGGAGATGTGGCCTTGATGTTGCCGGAGGTGCCGGAGAGACAAATCTTTTGGGCAAAGCGAGCGCGGACGCGGGAAGCTTGAAGTGAGTTTTGAAACTGCTATCGTGATGGGCGTATACACTAATTCATGAATCACCTTACCAATGAAAACAAATAGAAATACAGCCGATGCGGAACGGGAACACGAAGAAGATACTGAAGAGTCCCTTCCCATCAACCTTCTATCTCAAACTTTCGCTTAGCCTCATTCATGAGAGGAAATGGTAAGTCATCCTAAGCATTATTCGCAGATGCTCGACATGTTTCCATTGTACAATGTGCGATGCTGATAGGCGTAAGCTGACGTTTTGTGCACGCCCTTTCTTTGCAATTTATCTCACAATGCTCAGTGGACGTATGGACGTTGTGGGCGTATTGTCCAGTCATGTGGCACGAGCGAATGAGTATTTCAGCTGGCCCAAAGCGCTTTGAACACGCAATTGCTCTGTAGCGCTTTGTGTTCCGAACAATAGCAAGTTCACCTTATATATAACCCGACCGACATTCCAAATGCCCTCATTCTCCCCTAACTCCCTGAGACTCGGCTGCCGTATCCTCAGCGTTCCTGGAAATCCCTCGTCAGTTGCTCTTGCTTCCATGAAGACTCTTACGCCGAAGTTATGCCATCAATGCCAACAGTTCAAAGGGCCAGAGAGGTCTTTACGCACCTGCTCGGAATGCAAGGTTGCGCGGTACTGTGTGAGTGCTTACCATGACGCTCGTCTTCGATATAATAACATGACATACAGAGCAAAGAGTGTCAAACGAGACATTGGCCAGTCCACAAGATATTCTGCAGAGGCCGCGGAACTTCTGCACCTGCTGATCACTACGAGACCTTGCGAAACATGCAGAATGCTGCCATACAATCTGGCCTTGGCCCCATCCCAACCGATCCCGATACACGCGCGAGCAGCCTCCCACGTGGGAATGACCAGACACTCATAACGTCTATACCAATATCATATTGGGACGGCGAAGGCAATGCGCCAGGCGGGCACACCCAATGCTTTATCTCTGCCTGGCTGAAGGAACATGTCCTTCAGCAGTCCGGCTTCCCGCATCCGATCCCATCGCCCAGCGTGCCCGCACACTGTCTTGCGCCCTCGCCCGGTGCGGGTATCGGCATGTTCGCCGCGCGTGACCTCGCCGCCGGCGAGCTTATTTTCGCAGAGCGCGCCCTCTTGATCGCGCCGCAGGCAGGCGGGCTTATTGACCAATTATGCAAGCAGCACGGCACGGCATTTGTGAAGGGCGTAGAGCTCACGCCAGAGAACCGCGAGGACATGCTGCGGTTGCTACTCGCGCGCATGGAGCCCGAGAAGCAGAGGGCATACCGTGAGCTCACGGGCGCGCATGCGTCCAATCGCACTACACCGTTACTCGGCGTGCTGCGCACTAATGCTATCATGCTACCAAAGCACGTGTGGCGCAAAACGTTTCCCGGCAACACATCGGAGGAGGATGAGAGGTTGAGTGGCGTATGCGAGGTTCTGTCGCGTGTCAACCATAGGTCCGTTTTTTTCATCCGCTGTATCTACTGGCATGTACTGACAACTGTTGGCTACTAGCTGCAGGCCGAACGCGGTCGTGGACTTCCACACCCCATCCTTCACATATGTTCTCACCGCGGCCCGCACCATCCCCGCTGGGATCGAGATCACGCGGACCTATATCGAGAACGCGGAGCCCGCCGCTGACCGCCAGCTTGCGCTCAAACCGTACGGTTTCCGATGCAGCTGTGCGGCATGTGCGTCGCCGCGTGCGTCAGATTTGCGCCGGTGGCAGATCGTAAAGGACGCGTGCGAGCCGCTGCCAGCCGTGCGCGCGTGGATGCGAGATTCGTCGCTCGCGGACGACCATCTCATTCAAGTGAGCAAGAAGGTATTGCAGCTCGGGCAGGAGGAGGGGATGGAGGCCAACGCGGGGTTCTACGGCGCCCATCTATTACAGCTGACACTGTCGTATGCGGCCCTGGGCGAGCGCGAGCGATACTTGGAAGCAAGGGAAAGGATGCTGGCGCTTGGGAGATGCCATCATCCTGTGGATGGTCAGCTTACTGGATGGTTGCTCCCCAAGGTTCCCGAGAAACAAGTCGTTTGGGGGCGCCGAGTATCTGCGCTAGACTGATGATGGGCGCGGCCGAACTGTACTGTGAATATTTGCTATGCTGTAGCATATTTGAACCACGTATCTCATCATACGATACTTATACAATATAAACAACGTGCTGTAATGTAGCAGTGTCATTTCGATATCTGACTGGTTGCCGATGGCCAGCGTGCTACGCCATTTGCAGACTTCTAAAAGCCAGCAAACGGAATCAGATATCATATATAGGCATGCTTCGTTCACGGTATTACGCTGCTATCCTGATAGTACAGAATTGTCATGCTGAGATGGGGCAACTCTCGTCGCTGTGGCTACGGTACGCAGCCGCAATGCTACACAATAAAGATACATATTTTTCTAGCACATATTCTCATCGAATGGCACCTGCCATCAATCCAGCATCGGTATTCGGTGCCCCCAGAGCATCTGCTTCTCAGGGACCTCAGTGAGCACCCACCTAGCCTCCCCTCCATTCATAGGTCGGTGGCCCCTTCCCAGCGCCATCATATTCTCCCTTGCCTCCAGATATCGTTCGCGGTCACCCAGCGCCGCATATGACAGTGCTAGCTGTAGCAGATGTATTCCATAGCACCGAGCGTTGGCCTCCATTCCTTCCTCCTGCACGAGCCGCACGAACCTTTTACTCTCCTGGATGAGGTGGTCATCAGGGAGCGCGGGATCTCGCATCCACGCGCTCACAGTGGCCAGCGGCTGGCATGTGGTGCTTGTGATCTGCAACCTACGCGCGTCAGATGTGCGCGGCGATGCACATGCCGCGCAGCGACACCGAAAGACGTATGGTCGGAGTGCAAGCTGGCGCTCAGCGGTGGGCTCGGCGTGGTCGATGTAGGTGCGCGTGATTTCGGTCCCGGAAGGGATTGCGCGCGCCGCGGTGAGGACGTAGCTAAACGACTTAAGGTGGAAGCCCACGATCGCGTTCGGACTGCAGCTGTTGATCCACAAAATCAACACTACAAGTCTATGGGTGATATGTGAAACGAGAAGCACCGACCTGTGGTTGACGCGCGACAGGACCTCGCACACGCCGCTCATGCTCTGGCCATCCTTCAGCGGGTGCCCTGGAAAGGCCTCCTGAAGCACATCGGATGGCAGCACAATCGCGTTCGTAAGCTGCACACCGAGCAGCGGTGTTTTGGTGGCGTGCGCGTGCACGTTCGCGAGGGCGTGGTATGCTGCCTGCTTCTCGGGCGTCATGCGTGCAAGCGACAGGCGCAGTAGATCTTCGCGCCCATCCACCGCAACTTCCACGCCTTGCACGGATGTCCTTCCGCGCCGCTTGCGCAGTATGTCGGTCATGAGGACCCCGGCGTGCGGCGCGATCAGGAGAGCGCGTTCCGCAAAGATGAGCTCGCCTGCGGCAAGATCGCGTGTGGCGAACATCCCGATACCTGCGCCAGGTGAGGGCCCGATGCGATGAGCTGGTACGATGGGCGACGGGATCGAATATGGGAAGCCGGGTTGCTCGAGGATAGCGTCCTTTAGCCAGCCAGGGATAGCACATTCTGTATGTCCGCCCGGCGCGTTTCCCTTGCCATCCCAGTACGCTGCTGGGATAGACGTCCCAATTATCTGGTCTTGGCCGCGTGGGAGGCTGCTTGCACGCGCATAAGGATCGGATGAGACACTGCCGAGGCCCGATTGTGCGAGCGCGTTTTGCATATTTCGCAGCGTTTCATTGTTGTCAGCGGGTGCGGACGCTCCGCGTCCTTTACAGAAGACCTTGTGGATTGGCCAATGTTTTGCTTGGCATTCTTTGCTCTGCGTACGACGCTATGATAGATCGAACATGGAAATCTTAGTACGTACTCACGCAGTACCACGCCGACTTGCATTTCGAACAGGTTCGTAAAGGCCTGTTCGGCCCTTTGAACTCGTGGCATTGATGGCATACTTTCGAGTTGTCGGTCCTCATGATCCAGAACAGCGGCAAGTCAGAGGGGGGCAAAAGGATCTGGGATGGTGTCGATAGGGCTACATATGAGATAGTCTTCTTATTGTTGAGAATACAAAGCGCGACAATTGCGACGCTGCGTGTTCAAAGCGCTTTGTTCCGGCTGGTTGGCTCGTACCACATGACTTGGCCAGATGTCCCTCACATCGAACAAGGGATGTGAGAAGGAAGGACGGAAGGACGATGTCGGTCCGAAAGGGAATTAATGGCATGCCTATTGCAGCAGGACGGAGTTGGAACGTTGGTGGACCCGCCAGAGCCTGCAAGCAGCTCTCAGCGAGCCACTGTTCTGCACGTTTCTAATTCGAATTCACCAACAAGTCATTGTCATTTGCCACATTTCTTCTTTCCGAAATGCGTCAGAAGAGATATAGATTGATATGCACACGAGGCATGAGTGGTACCTATACGATAAAAGTTCTGACGTGTCACTCACCTTGTCACTCATGACTTATATCCCAACAGTGAACTTATCAGTGATAAAGTTGAACGAGAGCTGGAAGCAGTGTAAATGACGGGAGTTACTTGCTATGTTTGGGGAGCAATCTGCCTGGAGTATAGTTGGAGATGGATATGGAAGCCGGGAAAGCGTAGGAGACTGTAGGAGAGCGTCAGATGGATCGACAAAATATTGATTAAACGATCATTATATCGTCTTGCCCGAATTCGCCGAGCTGCCTCCGAGCTCTTTCTGCCACTGCACCTTGACTGCACCTGCTGGCAGCAACTGGTAGTATGGTTCACCTCTGCACTTCAATGGACCGCATCGCTACAACCATGTTCTTTCTTTTTGCTTCCACTATCGATCTCAGATATCGATCTCAGAGATCACCGCTCGAGCTGGTCAAAAATCGCAGTCATGTTTCGTTCCTTGACGCCTTCCAGCACGTGCGAAGGTGACGATATTGTTATTATTCACAGCTCGCTCTATAAGACTCTAGTTTGAAGAGTAGCAGACGGATTGAGGGTTGTTTTAGAGATGGCATCTGAGTCTGAGGGCTCATTAGGTGCGTCGGCCATCGACTTCCGCCTCCGTTGGAGACAACGCTCGAGCCTTTGATACTGTATCTTTCACAGTAATGATCTCATGGACTGAACTTTTTTGAAGCAGGTCAAAGCGCAGCGCCGGGTAAGCGCTATGTTGCCCTCAAGGCTAGGTCAGCCACAGGCCGTCGTTGCGAAAGCGATAACATAGCTGTCGCATTCATAATCGAAGACTACTCTGCACACATGAAAGCTCCGGACGGAACGGAAATGATTCATTTTGAACAATAGAACGCTTCTGCCGTTCTGCAATAGATGATACAAAGAGACGCTGCTTTGTCCCGACGCATTGCCCATTGTCGCTTTTATCTTTACACTGGTGGCATTGCGACGTGAACGATACGACGCGAGAACAAAGCACGGCGGCCATGTTTTATACTCTAGCAATCTGCAACGGTATGTCACTTACCTTCTATCTATCTCCCCATCTTGACCTATCCCGCGTCTGCTCAAGATCCGGCTACTCATCTTCACATCCGACACGATGAATCCCGCACTAACAAGCTTCTGCCACGAATGCCGTGAGCCTAGAAATCCCGACAAGTCCTTGAAGGTCTGTTCGTCGTGCAAGTTGGCGTACTACTGCGTGAGTCTCGTTTTCTCTGGCCATAGTCTGGTGCATTTCTCCATGCAACTGACATCGTGTAATCAGGGCAAGGCCTGTCAGAAAAAACACTGGAGAACTCACAAACTCTTTTGCAAAGAACAATCCGGGAGTCCACACAACAAGCCTAGGTCCACAGCGGCGATTCAGACCCTGCGTACTGCATCCGCGAATGCTGCTATGCTTGCAATGGTCCCAACTGATGCCCGGGCACCCCCTCGGAACCCCAATCAGAGCGTCGTGACGTCCATCCCTGCGTCCTTCCTTGACGACCGTCTGAACGCTCCGGGAGGGGTCGTAGAATGCTACTTCCCTGGGTGGATGAAAGAGGCGATCTTTGCGCAACCGGGCTTTCCGCACCCCGTCCCGTCGTCTGGCTCTCCCGCACATAAGCTCGTGGACATACCGGGCACAGGCATCGGCATGCGTGCCACACGCCCGCTCGTCGCGGGCAACATCATCTACGCGGAGCGCCCACTCATAGTTCTGCCTATCAAGTGGTACCCGTCGACGCCCCCGCCCAACGGCGACCGTGCCACCTACGAGGAATTCCTCCAACATGGTTGGAAAGAGCGCGAGCTGCTGCTCAAGGTGCTGGTTGCGCTTATGAAGCCAGAGAGGCAGGACGCGTACCGCGCGCTCGCAAACTCGCACAAGCATGACGGATGCGGTCCGCTCGCGGGCGTGCTGCGAACCAATGGATTCGGAATTGGGCCGCCCGACTGGAGGGAGATTATCCCCGACATCGAAAGCCGCGGAGATCATGAGACGACTATGAGCGGGGTCTGCGAGGTGCTGTCGCGGATCAACCACAGGTGCGTGTTGCAAAGTACATATGCCTGAGCATTCAGCGCTGATGTGTCTTTGTTCGCTTCAGCTGCGGCCCCAACGCAACTGTGTCCTTCCACATGCCGTCTTTCTCGTTCGTCCTCACTGCCGTGCGCGACATTCCGGCAGATGGCGAGATCACGGTGGCCTACTGCGACCTGGAGGTCCCAGCAATGGCCCGCCAGCAAACTCTTGCATCGTATGGCTTCATCTGTACCTGCAAAGCATGCTCTTCGCCCGTCGTTTCCAACGCACGCCGCGCCGCAATCTTTGCCACCGACCCCATTCCTCAGGAGGCTGTCCACAAGTGGCTTCGTGACGCTACGCTCGCAGACGACTATGTGATCAAGAAGAGTCAGGAAATGATGCGGCTCATAGAGGAGGAGGGATTAGAGTCGGAATGGTGTACCAGGGCGCATGCCGGGGTGATCGCCATGGCGTATGCTGCGTTGGGTCAGAGACAGAACTATCTGGAGGCAAGAAAGAAGGCGTTGGCGCTTTCAAATGCGTTTCGGCCTTTGGGTGGAGGCCGGCTTGTCAAGTTGCTGCCTGAAGTGCCAGAGAGACAGGAGTTCTGGATGAAACGGCTGCGGGCGAAGACGCAGTAATGTTGTCGTCTGTCAGTACGATAAGGTGAAAGATCATCAGGAGATGAATCCTACCGCCTATGTATGTGATGTTCTGTAAAAGATGCGTATGTTTTATATGAAGGATAGCATGAGCGGCGGCACTTCACCTGCGCTTGCATACCGTGAGACGTATGAATGGCCGTTTAGTACTTCGCATGTGTCGATGGAATGTTACCCATTCTTTCTCTCGATGCTATTGGTCAATTCACAGTGTAACAGCCAGCATCTCCTACCGCCGACGCAACCGCGCGCGCTTCCTCCAGAACAGATGTGCCTCCGGCAGCTCCGGCAGACCCGTCGCGGCAACACCCCAATGTGCATACTTCGCCGCATCCACGCGTAGAGCCTTCGCCCGCACCGCCAAGTACTCCTCCCTCTCGCCCAGAGCCGCATGCACCGCCGCGAGCTGAACGAGGTGCGCTCCATACGCACGGGCGACCTGCACGCCCTCGTCCTCGGCGAGCTGCAGCACGCGCCGGCTCCGGCTCGACAGCGCGTCATCGGGCAGTGTCGCGTCCGCCACCCAGGCGCGGATGCCCGCCTCGTCCTCGGTGCGGGCCGTTTCGATCTCCCGCCTCCGCGCATCGGAAAAAGCGGGCGCAGCGCATGCGGCACAGGTGCACGTAAAACCGTATGACTGTAGGCGCTGCTGGCGCGTCGCAGCGGGCGCGAGGACGTCCGTGTATGGGCCCGTGATCTCCGCGCCCGCGGGGATGTCGCGCAGCGCGCTGAGCACGAAGGAGAACGACGGCATGTGGAACGCGACGACGGCGTTGGGGGAACAGCTGCAGCCCATCAGCGGCACGCCGAGTGCACGCCGAGACGCGGGACGCACCTGTGGTTGATGCGCGACAGCACCTCGCAGACACCACCATACTGGAGCGCCTCGTCTTTGGGGAACGTGGGCATAATTCGCCGCCAGGCGTACGAATCAATGCCCCACATGTTCGTGCGCTGCACGCCAAGCAGCGGGCCGCAGCCGTAGCGCGCGTGCGAGTTCGCCAGCGCGCGGTACGCGGCTTGTCGCGCAGGCGGCATGCGCGACATCGTGACTTGCAGCAGCTGCTCGCAGTCGTCCCGCGCGTGCTGCATCTCCGCCTCCGGCGTCTGGGGCGCGCCGGGCGGCATCTCCGTCATCGTGAAGATCAGGCGCGATGCCAGCAGCAGTGCGCGCTCCGCGAAGATGAGCTCCCCTGCGACCAGCGGCCGTGTCGCGTACATCCCGGTGCCCGCGCCCGGAACGGCCGCCAGGCGATGTGCTGGTTCTGTGGGCGATGGTACAGGGCGCGGGAAGCCGGGCTGGGCGAGCACGGCCTCTTTCAGTCCCCCGGTGAACACGCATTCGGTGCGTCCGCCTGGAGCGTTCGGGCCCTCGTAGAAGGCTTCGGGGATGGAGGTGACGATGATCATGTCCTCGCGCTGAAGGGGCACGTCCGGGTCGCGTGCGAAGGTGCCAAGGTTCGTGTTCGCGAGCGACTCGCGCATGCGCCGCAGGTCTTCATTCGCATGAGGCTGGCAGAACAGCTTGTGTACCTTCCAGTGTTTGTTCTGGCAGTGTGTGCTCTGTCTGACAGGTCATAATGGTGCCGACCATGGGTAAGGGATTCGGCGGACGACGCACGCAGTATCGTACTTTCTTGCAGCCTGAGCAGACCTGCAGCGGAGGTTCTTCGGGTTCCTCTCGTTTGTGGCACTGATGACATGCTATCACCACCATGATGCTCGAGCCGGTGCAGGGGTTCGATATACACTGGGAATCGACCGTACAAAGCAGACACCACCCGGGGTACTTAAGGTCTGAACGATCCTTGGAAATGGAAGACCTACTGTCCCCAGGAGATCGGCTCGCCCATGCATAGGGCCGGGCTGAGCACCGCACAGTATTCGGTGGCATTTGCTGTCGAGATCGGGCGTCCATCTTGCGTCCAGAGCATATCAAGCAGTGGTTTATGGTTTGAACCAGCAAACGATCATCGATGAAGGCACACGAGGTGTCCTGTGTCCTAGGGATTCTTATTAAGGCCGAATGGCATGACTTCAAAAGGTAGACTTACGGATACTGCATCCAGCAATGAAGGCACTAGCAGTACAGCTGTGCCATCATGGACAAAAGGAAAAGTTCTCCGGGCTATACAGATCGTGTAACACTGGTAAGCACATGCGTTCTCTGCTGCCAACTGCGTCTAGCACTGGACCAGGACCGAGGACGGAGTTAGGGACACGCTCTCCGGGTAGCCAGGACGCTGACCATCCAAGTGCTGGGTAATGAATGCCGACAAAACGATTCTTTAACAAGTATTCCTTCAATAGGGCTCGAGAGTCAGCCTGATATCGAGACTCGCCGATTGAGAACGCACATTTCAATATTGTCGTACGCGCCAAGTGCTTGAGCAGTCAGCCAGCGGGTCTGCTTCGCCGTTCCAGTTTTATTCGATTTTCTACCTCGGAGAAGTAAAGAGCGATGCGTACCATCGTAGTGCACTTGAGCAAGTACCCCGCGAAGAGTTCAGGCCGTAGCCCAACGCTATGGCACGCAACTCGTCCGCACGCATGAGATGTGTAACTTCCTCGCGGAAGGTTCAATGCGAGCTCCCTCAAGCGCATTGAAGACACCCAATGCAAAACAAACGCGGTCGCGATGCCCATCGTTGCGCTAACGCATTCAGTGCCAAAAGCTGGCCTGTCGGTCACGCAGTCCAGGACGCGCGTTACAGATGACCGGCGAACTACAAAGTGGGCCCCAGTGAGAAATGAAACAAGCGACATAATCCGCAAGGATAACCGCACCTCTGTGGACCATGAACCCCATGGGCCAAAGACCTCGGCGCGCCGGTGGGTCGCGCTCTGCTATCGCAATCGGGCCGTTGCAAAGATGCTGCGCTGGGGACAGAACTACAGTTTCTGGAGGCAAGGAAGAAGGCTTTGCCGCTTTCGGATGCGTATCAGCATCTAGGTGGAGGCCGGCTTGTCAAGTTGCTGCCTGAGGTGCCAGAGAAGCAAGAGTTCTCTATGAAGCAGCTGCGGGCAAAGACGCAGTAATCGTTGTCTTGCAGTGTGATGTCATTAGGAGATGAATCCTATGGGCTATGTATTGGATGTTCTGCAATAGAAACGTGTGTTTTATATGAAAGATAACATCGCGACATCTCATCTATGTTTGCATACCATGAGTTGTACGAATGGGGGTTCAGTACTTCGCATGTCTCGACGAAATCCAGTCATTAGTTCTCTCGATGCTAATATCGGTCAATCCACACTTTGATAGGCAAAATTTCCTACCGCCGGCGCGCCGGCGCGCGCTTCCTCCAGTATAAATGTGCCTCCGGCAGCTCAGGCAGACCCGTCGCGGCAATGCCCCAATGTGCATACTTGGCCGCATCGACGTGGAGAGCCTTCGCCCGCACCGCCAGGTACTCCTCCCTCTCGCCCAGAGCCGCATGCACCGCCGCAAGCTGGGCAAGGTGCGCTCCATACGCAGGCGCGATCTGCACGCCCTCGTCCTCGGCGAGCTGCAGCACGCGCCGGCTGCGGCTCGACAGCGCGTCATCGGGCAGTGTGGCGTCGAACACCCACGCGCGGATGCCCGCCTCGTCCTCAGCGCGAGCCATTTCGATCTCCCGCCTGCGCGCATCGGAACCGATGGGCGCGGCGCAGGCGGCACAGGTGCATGTAAAACCGTATGGCTGTAGGCGCTGCTGGCGCGTCGCGGCGGGCGCAAGGACGTCCGTGTACGGGCTCGTGATCTCCGCGCCCACAGGAATATCGCGCAGTGCGCTGAGCACGAACGAGAAAGACGGCATGTGGAACGCAACGACGGCGTTTGGAGAGCAGCTGCAGCCCATCAGCAGCCAGCAGAGTACACGTCGAGACGCGCGACACACCTGTGGTTGATTCGTGAGAGCACTTCGCAGACACCGCCATACTGGTGTTCATCCTGGAGGAATGTGGGCGTGATCCGCCGCCAGGCATACGAATCGATGCCCCACATGTTCGTGCGCTGCACGCCCAGCAGCGGCCCCGAGCCGTCACGCAGATGCGAATTCGCCAGCGCGCGGTACGCGGCTTGTCGCGCAGGCGGCACGCGCGACATCGTGACCTGCAACAGCTGCTCAAAGTCGTCCTGCGCATGCTGTGTCTGCGCCTCCTCTGTCCGAGGCGCGCCGGGCGGCGTCTCCGTCATCGTGAAGACCGAACGGGGTGCCAGCAGCAGTGCGCGCTCTGCGAAGATCAGCTCCCCTGCGACGAGCGGCCGCGTAGCATACATCCCGGTACCTGCGCCCGGAACGGCCTCTAGGCGATGCGCGGGTGCTGTGGGCGATGGCACAGGGTGTGGGAAGCCGGGCTGGGCGAGGACGGCCTCTTTCAGTCCCGCGGTGAACACGCATTCGGTGCGTCCGCCTGGAGTGCTCGGGCCCTCGTAGAAGGCTTCGGGAATGGAGGTAACGATGGTCACGTCGTGCTGGAGGGGCGTCGAGCGGTCGCGCGCGAAGGCACCGATGTTCGTCTTCGTGAGCGACTCGCGTATGCGCCGGAGGTCTTCATTTGCGTGGGGCTTGCAGAACAGCTTGTGTACCTTCCAGTGTTTGTTCTGGCAGCTTGTGCTCTGTCTGAAAGGTCATGACGGTGTCGAGCGTGGGGAAGGGGTTCGGTGGACGACGCACGCAGTAATGTACTGTCTTGCAGCCTGAGCAGACCTGCAACGGAGGCTTTCCGGGCTCCGCTCGTTTGTGGCACTGATGGCACGCTACCACGACCATGGTGCCTGAGTTGTCGTGGTGGCTTAGGTTAGGTTGGGAGTTGACTATGCAGGGAAGACGCGATCCAGAGCATTTAACGTCTAAACGATCCTTGGAAATGGAAGACCTACTGTCCCCAGGAGATCGGCTCGCCCGTGCCTAGGGCTGGCCTGAGTCATGAGCATCGCACATAGTATTCGGTGGTATTTGCTGTCGAAATCGGGCGTCCGTCTTGCGTCCAGGGCATATCAAGCACTCTACAGTTCGAGCCAGTAAACGGTTATCGATGAACGCACACGGCGTGTCCTGTGTTCTAGAGCTTCTTGTTAGCACCGAATTGCATGACTTTAGAATGCTGTACTAATGGATACTTCATTCAGAAACAAAGGCACTGGCAGTACCGCTGTGCCACTATTGAGAAAAGTTCTTCGGGCCATACAGCTTGTGTAGCGCTAGTAAGCACATGACTGCGTCGTCGCCAACTGCAGACCGGGAGCCAGGACGGAGCCAGGGACAACCCAAATGCGAGCTTTTCGTGTATCCAGGACACTGGCCATCCAAGTCCTGGGTGATGCGAAAGACGTATGCCGACGGCGCGATCCTGCAATACTTATTTTATCAATCAGCACTTTAAGTCTGAAATTGTTTCCTGCCCATTCAGCGTGCCTGTGCACCATGAAACGAGAAACTCTACCCTCGCTCATGTGCATCTGATGCCTACGTTGCCAACTCGGGTGTCCGCTTGATATCGAGACCTGTAGATTGAGAACGTGCAGGTTCTTGCTGTGTATGCGCCGATGCTTGAGCGAGCAGCTCTTGACCGTACGCATGATCTGCCAATGGCTTCATTCATGGCGTCATCTGGCTTAATTTTACATGAGAAGGAATGGGTGATGCGTACCGTGGCAGTGGCCTTGGACATCTCGCAAAACGCTCAAGCCACGCTTATCCATCACGAGATGCAACTCGTCAGCACACAGGAGACATAACGCCGTCACCTGCGTTGAAAATACCACATGCGCAATCGCAAATCCCATCACCATATTACACGCACCAAATGCCAAAACCTAGCCCATCGGCCATACAACAGGAATTCATTCGACCGGCGCGCTAGAATATAAGCCCAAGCCAGAAATCAGCCAGTCGACATGATCTAAAGGATACTTAACCCGCACCTGCACCATGCGAACCACGAACCCCATGGACCAAAGGCCTCGGCGCGCCAGTGGGTCGCGCACGTCCAAGCCTGTTATCGCAATCGGGCCCGCACCCGCTGCCGCTGTAAAGTCCGTGGATTGCCGATTGCAGGCATGGTGACGGCTGTGGGTGGGTACAAATATGCGTCAGTGTGGATCGCGTGTTCACGAAGCGTCACAGTGAGATGTCATAAAGATGCGTGGTATGGATGTGTGCGTGGTATGTACGTGGCAGCTGGTGAATACAATGCAGACAGCGGTCGATGATCGAATATTGCAGTCAATAGTAAGGTATGTAGGGGGTGTGTCGTCATCAGAAGCGTGCATAACCCGAAAAGCAGCGCGAAACAGACGCCGCGGCGCGCGAGCAGCTGCGGATCAAACTGCCCTGAGCGTCGTGGCGTCAGCACACCCGCTTCGCGTAGCGGGAAGCGCACCCACAGCCTACGAATGCACGACCGTGACGACGACGCGCTGCCCGCGGATGCGGCACGGGTGCGAGCTGTCGTCGTACTCGCTCGAGATGTAGACGTGCCCGCCGCACCGCGCGCCGTCGTCCCTGAGCCAGCTCCAGAGCGCGTCGCTGGCCTCGGCGCACTTGCAGCGGATTTTGATCGCGGCGGAGGCGGCGCCGGGGCGCGCGTACGGCGAGCCGCTGGCGTATAATACGCGGTGTGTGTTGGGCCTGCGCGGGCGGCATCACTCGTTCAGCGGATGACATGCGGGTTGGGATAGCGGCACGCACGAGACTCGGAGGCTGGTGTTCTCGCGTAACAGCTCGAACGCGCGCTGCACCATCGTTTGGTTGTCGATCGTAGGGTCTGCGACGACGTTGTACACGAGACGGAAATTCGGCGGCGCGTGCGCGGCGTCGAGGTAGGACGCGAGGGCGGAGAACGCGTCTGCAGGCGTGCGGTACTCGTCTGGATCCGGAGTGTACTGCGCGCGACACCGGTAAGCGAAGCATGGAACGAGAGTGGATGGCTTACTTCCGGGGAAACGTGCTTCTCGACGGGGCTCGGTGTCTTGATCTTCTTGAAATGCAGGTCGTCATACTTGCGCTTCTTCTTCGGCGGTGTGGTGGGTAGACTCGACGAGGACGCCTCCGTGTCTGCGCACGGCTCAAGGAAGGTCTTGACCTTGAGTTCGGTTCTGCGCTTGTGCGCAGTGCGCCCGTACTCGCGGCACTTCGAGCACATCTTGTATAGCTTGCGTTCTGTCTGCTGGAACTTTTTCTTACATTTTGAGCAAGTTTCCGTTTGTGGGTGCGTAGAGTTGACGGTAGAGACGTGGGCGAGCTGAACGGACGACATTGTTGTTCGTGGCGACAAAGAGGATGATGAGGACAACGCCGACGACGGCGACGGCGACGGCGACGGCGGGTGCGCTGCGTGACGGAACGCGGTGTGACGTGCTATGAATAACTTCACGTGACTTGTACGCGCCTCACGGAAACCGGAAGTGGGTGCGGGCTCCCTCCGCATTCTCACATCCTCCATGGACCCCACCGCCTCCTCTTTCTCCGCCGCCACCATCCCCGCCATCCAAGCTCACTGCTGAGCTCTTGGTGCTCGCAGATCCAGCTCGTGCATCTGGTATACACGCCCAGTTATCGGTGAGTCCATGATCTGTGCAACACTATGCCTACAGACGTCAAGTCCTCGGAGTTTCATCCGACGGACATGTCGTCGTGTTTTTACTGCAATCTTCACTCGAAATCAACGGTATCCAACTCGGAATCACCGCTACCTGTCTCGGAAGTGGGGCAGGGGCATCTACAGGCACCATCCTTGCCGGATGCATGTCGGTATCCACATCAGCCGTATCGAGCAGTGCACATATGACATGCCCCGTCATAAGTGTACGCTCACGAAAATAATCCATTCTGGTAGGAGCGTACAGTCCCAGAGCTGACTCCATCACTTGCGCAGCAGACCATGGCGTTTGCGTCCCGGCGGCACATCACTGCCCTCCCACAAGAGCTTGTCGAAGAGATCATCATCATCGCAACCGCGTTAGGACATCCCAGAACCGCCGCAGTGCTCGCGCAGACATGCAGGCATTTTCGCGCCGCTGTCTACCGCCATACGACCCATACCCACCTCTGGCGCTCTATGTTCCTTTCCCTCTTTGACGATCCCCGCCCCGCCCTCACCGTCAATGTCTTCGGCGCTTCTCCCAGCCGCCCGCCAGACGACACGTTCCCCTGGCAGACCGAATTTCAAGCCCGCATTTGGACCGCCGCCTACATCGCCCCTCACACCGATCCCAAGCCCGCAACCTCTGCCGACCTCGTCTGCGCTACAAACACCCTCCTGCGCGTGCTATCCACCGCCCTGCCACTCCCCTCCGAATCCGACGTCCCCCGCGCGCTCTCCCACCCCATCTTCCCGCCCCTCTCGATGTCCGCCCTTGCTCCGCCCGCTCAGAGCCGCAACGTCGCCTGGCTCGCCCACGCCCTCCGGCATGGCTTCCCGCCCGCGCTCACCGCCAAGCTCCTCTTCACCCCCCGCGCGCTCAACGCACCCCCGCGCGACGAGGACCCCGCCTTCTTTCGCCTCCTCGCACACACAGGGCTCATGCGCCCCCTCCGCGCCCCCGCGCACTCCAGCCTCGCCGGCGCGCCCGTCACCGTGCAGGGCCCCGCGCCTGCGCCCGCGTCGCCCGAGCCCAGCGACGCCGCCGAAGACACGGAGCTCGCACCGCTCGATCTCGCGTCCATTCGCCGGCGCGCGCGCGTGCGCATCTACGACATCGCGTACCTCGCGCGCGCGCGCCACTGGGGCCCATTCCTCCCGCTCGCATCGGTGACAGCACAGGACGCCGCGCTGCACTCGCCCTCGCCGGACGCGGACTCGTCATACGCGCCGTCGAATGCGTCGTCGCCCGGCTCGCCTTCGTCTGCGCCGCTGCGCCCGCGGGTCGACCCGGAGAGTCTGTTCTTCGACTGGGCGTGGATCGCGAGCGCGCGGCTTGTGGTGGAGCATAATTTACGGGATTTGTTGACGGTGCGGCATCCGGCGGTGTTGCGCGCGCTGATGTGCCTGGAGGGGCTGCGTGCGTGCAGCGCGCCGGGCGTTGGGGTCGGTGTTGGGCGGCGGAGGGAGCATTCGGTCGAGGAAGGCGATGCGGGGCTAGAGAGCGGCAAAAAAGGGCTCGAGGATGAAGAGCAGGAAAACGACGGGGAAGAGAGCGATGGTTGGGATTGGGCGGGCGCGGAGGGGCAGTGGCGGTAAGTGCTTCAGTTCGGATGCATGTCGGATGGGTGCTGATCGGCTACCTACAGACGGTGTGTATGCTGGCTAGACTATCGCGAACTCATCGGTAAGTCCTTATCTTCCGTCTCCCATTCATCTCTCACGACCGCATCCCACACAGCGAACAATGTAAGCAGCACTACTGCCCCCCGCATACGTCAACGCTAATGGCCTTGCCCGCACCAGATGCGCTCCGCACGCGCGCGCTTCGGCGAGGCCGAGCTCTCTGAGGTGATGCGCATCATCCCGCTCACGATCCGCATCAAGTCCTACGGGCCCCCGTCGCCCGCGTGGCCCGGCCGCCCGCCCATCCACGTCGAGGGCTCGCTCGGCACCGACGAGCTCGCGCTCAGCGGGACGGTCGAGATGGTCGGCGGCGGCGACGTGCGCTGGAGCCTCGTGGGTCTCTCCCTCCCTGTACGTGGAGCGAATGGCGCTGACTTGGTGATGGCATGCGCAGTACTCGGAACGCGAGGACGGCGAGGGCCGCTGGCAGAGCGAGGGCGTGCAGATCGGGGGCGTCGGGTCGTCCGCGGGCGTTCTCGGGATGTGGACCGGCGCGGAGCACGAGCACATGGACCCGCTCGGTGAGCGCTGCACCCCCGCCCACCCACTACCTGCTAGCGCTGACTCCGTTCCTCCCTTGCGCAGGGCCGTACTGGGCGTGGAAAGTCGGGCCGACGGACGGGCCGGTCGAAGGCAAAGCGCTCCAGCTTCGTGCGTCGGAGAAGGATGGCTGACGACTCTACTCATCTTCGCTGCGCGGGCAGATATCAGGGCGTTCGACGATCTCGGGCTCGAGGAGGATAATATTCTGTGATCTGTGATCTGGGTGGTGGGATTGGTTTGGGGGGTAGATGGACTCGGAGGTGTACAGCATGGTAGATATCTAGGCGCATCGCATTGCATAGTTGGTTTATGGATTGTGTGCCATGATACATCGATTTTTTTTTGCTACGGGCGGTGGTGAGACCGTCGGAGGGAGTGTAAAGGTGCGTGGTTGTGCTTTAGGTAATGAGGGTACTAAAGGGTTAGATACAAGTAGTGTTGCTGCGAGGCGGAGTGAGGCAGAGCGAAGTGAGGCAAAACGCGAGGTGAACTCGCTCCACTCGAAGCGATGTGGCACATCACTCCGAACAAACAGCGCCTCGCTTCGCTCGAGTCCTGTCCATGTCCGAATTACTAGTGATGTCACGTTACGGTCAAAGCGAGCGCATGTGATCGTGTAGCGCGATACAGGAGGATACAGGCGCGTCTTCTGGGTCTTGAATGTGTCCCAAACACTCATTTTCGACCCTTTCCATGCCCAATTGAATTCACGAATTGTTACCTGATCACTTTCAGGTCACGTCGCATTTAACAAACATCTGGTGCTATTCAGCAGCCTTCTCGGCATGTTCTCACATAGGTCTTGTCATGAAGCAGGATTGGGGTCACTTTAACTTCAATATGTGTGACCCACTTCAGAGACTATAAGCCACACATCAAAGGACAGAGACTCCGGCTCACAGCGCCAGGAGCCGCCTCGGCCAATAATCTGACAGAATAATGACACTGGCGCAAGAATGCTGGTGTCCGCCCATACCGCACCATGCCTTCGCCGCCGCCGGGTCTCACCCTGCCATTCACATTCTAACCCTCACGACAACCCGGCCGACGATGGGCCTGCATAGTACGAGCGCATACGGCTTGCCCAGACGCTGCGCCCTTCCTCGTGAATGCATGCTTTTTAGCGCTGCACATCTATGCAACTCAGCAAATGCACTGCACCACGCTTCTGCTTATCCGGCCCGTTGTCTTTATCGCTCTCGCAGCTGCCGTCCCTGCGCGCTCTACGTGCAGTGTTACGCCGCGCCTCCATGCGTTTTGTACGCCTTACCAGCCGCAGGCATGGGTTAAGCAGGCGCATGGCCGCCGATGTACAATTATCAGGTCGAAAAACTTACCTTAGATACTGGTTACCCGCCTGAAGTCATGGCTGGGTGTGGCAGGCCAGTCTCGGCCGTACAATTTTGTACCCAGTACTGTTAAGATGCCTGTGGATGTATGATTGAATGTAGGACTCGACGAGCGCGCGTGAGGCTGTAAGTAACTCACATGCATTGTGCATGCCATCGTTTGCGAACTCGCTCGTTAGTCGTCGACAAAGGACAAGCGGAGTCGCCTCACTTCAGTCCAAACGGTATGCGTGGGAACGTCACTTCGCTCTGCCTCACTCCGCCTCGCAGCAACACTACGCGGCACCAACGACCCCCCAGTGACCAAACATAGTCAAACCTAAGAGCACAGCCTTCTTCCGCACCGACAGGTACTTCTGTTTCTCGCCCAAAGCGATATACGCCGCGGCGAGCTGGGCAAGGTGTGAGTGATATGTCCATGAGGCCTGCACGCCCTCCAGCTCGACGAGCTTCTGCACGAATAGGCCTCGACGCAATAGCGTGTCGTCAGCCGGCCCTGCTTCTTCCACCCAAGCGCGGATAGCTGCGTAGCCCAGGAGTGGAGCAGTTGTGATCTCCCGGCGGCGGGCGTCGGACGCGGCGGGCGCGACGCAGGCGGCACAGGTGCACGTGAAGCCGTACGGTCGCAGGTCCTGCTGGCGCGTCGCGGCGGGCGCAAGGGCATCCATGTACGCGGCCGTGATTTGTGCGCCCGCGGGGATGTCGCGGACCGCGAGGAGCACGAAGGAAAAGGATGGCATGTGGAAGTTCATGCTGGCGTTGGGGGAGCAGCTGCATGTGCTTGAGCAACCAGCACAGAAACAGTAGACGGACCTCGCACCTGTGGTTGATGCGCGAGAGCACCTCGCAAACGCCTGCGTAAACCAGGTCCTTGCTGTTGGGCGTGATCTCCCGCCAGGCATCCGGCGCAATCACCCAAGCGTTCGTCCGCTCCACACAAAGCAGCGGCCCCGAGCCGTCGCGTAGATGTGAGTTGGAGAGCGCGCGGTATGCCGCCTGTGCTGTAGGTGACATGCGCGCCAGGACGGTCTGCAGCAGCTTCTCGGCGTCATCCCGCGCATGCTGCGCCAGCGCCTCCGGCGTCTTGGGTGTCCCGGCCGGCATGTCCGTGAGCGCGATGTACATGTTGCTCTTCACCAGCAGCGCACGCTCCGTGAAGATGATCTCCCCTGCGACGAGCGGCCGCGTCGCGTACATCCCGATGCCCGCGCCTGGGACGGCCCCGAGGCGGTGGGCGGGCGCGGTGGGCGACGGCATGGGATGCGGGAAGCCGGGCTGCCCAAGGATGGCCTCCTTCAACCCCGGAGGGAATATGCATTGCGTGTGCCCGCCTGGCGCTGCTGGGCCATTCACGAAGACCGGGGGTATGAAGGTGAAGACGAGCCTGTTCTCGGCCTGAATCGGCGCCTTGGGGCCGAGGGCGACGTCGCCGAGGCGGTTTGCGAGCAACTCGGCCGCGCGCCGCAGCTGCAGGTTCTTGCTCGCGTCGGACTTGCATAACGGCTTGTGCACCTTCCAGTATTTGGTCTGGCAGCTTGCGCTCTGTCCGGAAGGGATCGCTCTTGAGCGCTGACGGTATCTAGAGAACGACGCACGCAGTAGTACACTTTCTTACAGCTCGAGCAGACCTTTAAAGGAGGACTTCCGGGCCCTCCTTGGGCAAGGCACTGATAGCACCGTTGCACGGCCACTGCGCTCGATGCCATTCGAATTGCTGTAGTAAATCAGTTCAAGCTGGATGTTGGGTGGTAAAAACTGGTAGATAACAAAGAGGCCCAAAGCATTTAAGATCCGTACGGTCCTTGGAAATAGAACATAGAAGCCAACCTCTTAGCTCATACCATACTTAGGGCCGGCCTAAGCACGGCGCGAAGTGTTCGGTAGCATTATTCTGCGACATCAGGCATTCACCTTGCGTCCAAACCTTCCTTCCTTCCTGTTGCCCAAAGATCATCGATGAATGCGCATGAGGCATCGTGCTCCGGTTGCTTCTCGTGAGATCAAAGCAGAGAAATGCATACAATCGAACAATGAAAGCACAGAAGCGGCGGCACTGTCGACAAAGTGGTCCGAGTCATGCAGTTCGTGCGAAGCGGAATAGCAAATGCAGCACATGGATATGCGCGTCCCATCCCATGTCCAGCAGTGCATGTATCGGAATTCCAGACGGAACCGGGGACATGCGAAAGACGCTATGTGCGAGTTTTCGGTGTAGCCAGGACACCGGCCATCCAAGGTCTGGGACGTAGATGTCGAGGACATGAGCCGATAGATGTACCCGATAGGAATGGTCTAAGTCAAGGCGCAAGCTTGTCCGCACACCGGGCCCATCTGATGGGCACGCGGCTCGGCCGCATGCACGAGATGCCAGTGGAGCCTCAAGAACTGTAGTGCATCGAAGACACACATCATAGAACATACGCGCTCGCGATGCCCTTCGTCATGCTACACGCACCGGATGCTAAAGGCTGACCAAATTGGCCATGCCACGGCGTTTCGTTGACCAGCATGCTAAAAAGTGGGCCATAGAAAATAAGCAAATGACATGATTCGTAAGGACTCGCACCGTTGCGAAACATGAACTCCATGGGCTAAAGGCCTCGGCGCGCTGTGGGTCATGATCACGCTCGTCATCATCGCACGGAGATCGCGCGCGACGTTCTACAGCATGCTATCGCAATCGGGAGACCCGTTGCATGCATGCTGCCGCTGTGAAGTGATGCATTGATGGCGGCCGCGAGTGGGTTGACGCTAGGCGAACATGCGCGTCGGCGTGGGTCGCATTGTAAGATGCTGTGGCCAAAATCGATTTCACAGGGCCAAAACCTTCGTGGCGTCAGCACGGCGTCTATCACACAACTTCGGCAGCCCGACCCACCGAGAACCCGACTCTGCAGATGAACGGCACTGGCGATGCCGCATTGACCATGGACACGATGGGGACGTATCGCCTCGTTATGCGCGTTGGAGACGTAGCGTGACGTGCCCGCCGTGCTGTGTGCCCGCGGCTGTCAGTTAGACACCCAAGGACAGATTCATACTTGACTTGTATCTAGTGTTGCTGCGAGGCGGAGTGAGGCAGAGCGAAGTGACGTTCCCACGCATACCGTTTGGACTGAAGTAGTGTTGCTGCGAGGCGGAGTGAGGCAGAGCGAAGTGACGTTCCCACGCATACCGTTTGGACTGAAGTGAGGCGACTCCGCTTGTCCTTTGTCGACGACTAACGAGCGAGTTCGCAAACGATGGCATGCACAATGCACGTGAGTTACTTACAGCCTCACGCGCGCTCGTCGAGTCCTACATTCAATCATACATCCACAGGCATCTTAACAGTACTGGGTACAAAATTGTACGGCCGAGACTGGCCTGCCACACCCAGCCATGACTTCAGGCGGGTAACCAGTATCTAAGGTAAGTTTTTCGACCTGATAATTGTACATCGGCGGCCATGCGCCTGCTTAACCCATGCCTGCGGCTGGTAAGGCGTACAAAACGCATGGAGGCGCGGCGTAACACTGCACGTAGAGGCGCAGGGACGGCAGCTGCGAGGACGATAAAGACAACGGGCCGGGATAAGCAGAAGCGTGGTGCAGTGCATTTGCTGAGTTGCATAGATGTGCAGCGCTAAAAAGCATGCATTCACGAGGAAGGGCGCAGCGTCTGGGCAAGCCGTATGCGCTCGTACTATGCAGGCCCATCGTCGGCCGGGTTGTCGTGAGGGTTAGAATGTGAATGGCAGGGTGAGACCCGGCGGCGGCGAAGGCATGGTGCGGTATGGGCGGACACCAGCATTCTTGCGCCAGTGTCATTATTCTGTCAGATTATTGGCCGAGGCGGCTCCTGGCGCTGTGAGCCGGAGTCTCTGTCCTTTGATGTGTGGCTTATAGTCTCTGAAGTGGGTCACACATATTGAAGTTAAAGTGACCCCAATCCTGCTTCATGACAAGACCTATGTGAGAACATGCCGAGAAGGCTGCTGAATAGCACCAGATGTTTGTTAAATGCGACGTGACCTGAAAGTGATCAGGTAACAATTCGTGAATTCAATTGGGCATGGAAAGGGTCAAAAATGAGTGTTTGGGACACATTCAAGACCCAGAAGACGCGCCTGTATCCTCCTGTATCGCGCTACACGATCACATGCGCTCGCTTTGACCATAACGTGACATCACTAGTAATTCGGACATGGACAGGACTCGAGCGAAGTGAGGCGCTGTTTGTTCGGAGTGATGTGCCACATCGCTTCGAGTGGAGCGAGTTCACCTCGCGTTTTGCCTCACTTCGCTCTGCCTCACTCCGCCTCGCAGCAACACTAGACTGAAGTGAGGCGACTCCGCTTGTCCTTTGTCGACGACTAACGAGCGAGTTCGCAAACGATGGCATGCACAATGCACGTGAGTTACTTACAGCCTCACGCGCGCTCGTCGAGTCCTACATTCAATCATACATCCACAGGCATCTTAACAGTACTGGGTACAAAATTGTACGGCCGAGACTGGCCTGCCACACCCAGCCATGACTTCAGGCGGGTAACCAGTATCTAAGGTAAGTTTTTCGACCTGATAATTGTACATCGGCGGCCATGCGCCTGCTTAACCCATGCCTGCGGCTGGTAAGGCGTACAAAACGCATGGAGGCGCGGCGTAACACTGCACGTAGAGGCGCAGGGACGGCATGCTAAGGACCGGTGTCCTATAGTGACCGGGCAAGGGCTCAGGCTACACACTAACAAGAGTGCTGACCTGCTCAGGAGGCGAACAACGACTAAGAGAGTTGAGAGCGACTGAGAGAGGGGAAGCACACAGCGAGGGGCTCAAGGGAGCACTGGCAACTGACAGGACAAGTCCTATAGAGTATGCGAAGTGGTTAAGCTGAGTCGCCAGGACTCAGCTCTGTGGTATATATACATGAGAGATGCGCAGCCGCAGCCGTATCTAAGGAGACGGTAGTAACTGCGCAGGACTGCGCAAGGCTGCGCCGATAGCGGTGAAACAAAGATAAAACGGATAGGTAGGGTAACACTGCCACGATCATGATGGAAACAGAAGTGGGATCGAGGCAGCGCGATAGAGTCCATGTATGCATGTAGATATGATGATAAATAAAGTAAGGGGAACACGGCCAGAGACATGGCGAATGAGCCATGGTGGGGATGTCGAATGGAGTGATGTTAAGAACAAGGAAAATAAAACGTACGGTTCTTAGCACCACCCCCTCTTTATGACATGTCGACCCGACATGTCCTTATGCACCCCTTCTTGGCAGACCCCAGCTTGGATGGGGAAACACCTCCTCGTCATCTTCCCAGCGGGCCCTGTGGCGGTGCACCTCCTCCAAGGAAGGGCGCGGCGGGTCGCTCCACTCCACCTCCCACAGCTTGTCGGACCAGTACATCCGACGCTCCTTCAGCTTGTCGATGGCTGCCTCAGTGTCGCGGAGGCGGCCGCGGAGGAACTCCCGGTACTCCCGGAAGGCGTTGGCGGTGGGGTCGAGGCGTTGATCGACCGAGTCGACCTTGTCCCACGCCTCGTGGTGGGTGTCCCAGCCGATGGCATCACCGGCCCACGTGTTGTCTGCCCTTCTGGACGAGGCGGGCGGAGGTCCGTTCGAGCGGCGGGCCGTCTGACCCTTGAAGCGGCGTCGCCCTTGGCAGTCCTTCTTCACGTGCCCCGGACGGTGGCACTTCCAACAGAAGGGCTTCTTGGCGCGTCGGGTAGGGGCGGGAGCGGGGATGTTGGAAGCGGTCTCGAGGGTGGCAGGTTCCGGAACCGGAACTGGGGAGGGATCTCTGGCGACGGTGGTGACGGTGGTGACGAGGATAGGCTCGAGGCCCCTCCACTGCTCCTCCGTGCTCCATTCTGAGTCGCCCCAGGAAAGGGACGTGGACTCGGCGGCCTCATCCGTAGTGGGTGAGAACGCCTGGGGACTGGCAGGAGCGGCGGGTTCAGGGGAGGAAAGCGAGATGAGGTCGGGGAGGGAGTCCGTGGAGGCGGCGGTGGTGGACGAGTGAAGACTGGGGGCGGAGCGAGGGGCAAGGCCAGCGGCGGAGAGGATGTTGTTGATGTGGGCAGACATTTTTTAGAGTAAAGGAGGAAGACGAGGGCAAGGGTGAAAAGGTTGATGAGGAAGTTGAGAGCGAGGAGTGTAGCGGTAGCAGGATCCAGTCATCTGAGAAATTTGTTACTGGTATATCAGACTATATCAGCTACATAGCTTTCCTAGGTCCATAGCTGTCCTCTTTTATACATAGCTAGCCCATAGCTACAAGGTAATCTATATAGCTTTACATAGACAGAAGGGGTAGCTATGGGCTACTATCATACCTATAATAGGCATCAGGGCTAAGCTTGTGGTCTACATAGTCACTATATTTATCATATAAGACATGCAGCATATATCCCTAAGAGGATTGAGAGGGCTGACATGTATGATATCCAGGAGGACTCCTATACTGTCCTGAAGGTATGGAACCTGTACAGATTATATGAGCACTTGGTGCACAACTAAGTGGACATCTTCCTATGCATTATATCCATCATATAATATCTCTCATTAGTGTTATATCCTAGATACCTCTTACAGCACTGACAAGTTCAGGTCATATTATAGATCATTATTTGCAGCTCCCAGATTCCATAGCAATGATACTATGCATTAACAGCAGGATTGTAATCTACGAACATGATAGAGATTGATATCATAACCAACAGAGCAGATAGCATATTAGTCAATCATCAGCTACCCCCCTCTGCTTGATGTCTTCGAAATCATCATCATCTAGGTCAGAATCGAAAATCCCAGTAGCAGCAGTACGACCAGCCATCCTCCTATATCACAAACATCAGCATAAATAAATATAGCATGCGAGCACAAAATCAGACCATGCATCACGCCAAGTCTTGCTCTGCAACTGCGCAAATTGCGCCGGAAGCTTCTTCTTGTACTTCTCAAGACTCGAGATATGCTTCCGATAGATGGCATCATATTCCAGCTGCGAGAACTGGTTGTTGGACTGAATACAAAGCCCGGTCTTCCAATCACACAGCGCACACTCAACCTACAACGCACGACAGTCAGAACAAACGAGAGCTTCATAGAGAGCGCACTTACTGCGGTGATAACGAGAGCTAGAAGAGGAAGGGGGCAGGGATTGAAATGGTGGCTATACTGCCCGGCGCCCTCAGCAGATTTCCGTTTGAACCACTGGTCAGCAAGCACCATGGGGATGATGCTGTTCTCAAACATCCCTTTGCGCTAGAGACCTATTCAGTTACATACAGAGATAGCAATGAGATTAACTCACATCCTTTGTATCAGAGAAATGAAAATTACTGCGGCGAAGCAGGTAAGTAACTTCAGTCTTGACTTCTTCGTCGGACAAGCTTGCGAGGCAATATTGTGCCGAAACAACAGCCTGGGCCTTCGTCTTGACCTCGCCACGAATCTGTGAGGCGCGCTCTCCGATCTGATGACTGAAGCATCAGCAGGAACAGCAGCTGAGAGAACGAGACTGTACCGAATCCGTCATACGCTTCGCATATATGTGATCTTCACCAAACCGAGCAACTCGCTGCGGTATGTTGAGTTGTTGGCAGGCTTCGATGAAGCTTGCCTTGGCCATTGCAATTCTGCATACGTTGTCCGGGAAGGCATCTTCAAGCGCGATCTTGATGCGGAAGTGATGATTTGCTGTTTCCAGCAAGGTCTTGCTTTTCGGAGACTGCTTGCCTTGAGTAGCGTACTTGGCGTGATCCGGATGGTACGGTGTGAAAACGGCTCTGTCCTGGCCGTCGGATTCTCGGGGAGGGGTGCTGGGAGCCTCAGAGGAGGGAGGTAGTAAACGAGAGGGCGATGACGTGGCGACGGTCGCTGTGGACGCGGAACGGGAATGGCCAGAGACGCCACGGCGTCGCGGTGGTAATTTGCTCACCACAGTCGTCGGCTCGCCAATCACAATCTGTCCGAGCTTAAGGTGAGTATCATGAATCGAAGATGTAGCAGACGTACCTGAGGCCCACGCGCCTTCTTCGTTCGCGGGCGAGAATTTACGATCGTCTCCTCATCCGATTCACCGGGACGTTGATCCTCATCGGAGTGCTCCCAGTCTAAACAAAGAAGGAGAGTCAATAGAGAGTTAACAGGAGAGAGAGATGATGGCGAAGAGATGCGATTGGAGATATAGCAGAACAGAGGAGGCATAAGTGCAAGTCATGGGCCAGGGCAGATTTCAACGAGCAGTGCCAGCGCTCGCCACGGTGCCGCAGTGTTGCCGCACGTTGTCACAGACCCGTGACACGTCACACGTTGCTCGTCGTCTCGTCGTGTATCAACGAGGACGATGCTCAACAGTGAAAATCAGCGGTCCTAGTCCGCACTGGTGACATTGAAGGTAAGTCATGTAAAGGTCTCTGATGATGCTGCATGGAATACGACTTACTGACTCCTCCTGAGGGTCTTCTCACCGTGACAGCACACCTGCAAGAAAGATGGACCGCAAGAAGACGCTACAGGGTATGTAGGCCTCACATAGAATATCGAATGATGCTTACATCGTGTTCGTTTCGCTTTTCGCTGGGCCGCCTTCGATCCCGCACCAGAATTGCTTTTCTTAGGTGTTTCTTCCTGCTCGTCACGCTCGGCATCGTTCTCCTCGTCGTCGGCCAGAGGATCGTCGTCGAGCTCCTTGCCCTCTGCAGCGCGATAGCGCTCCTCATCCTCCGCAGCAGCCTGCTTCTCAGCCGCAGCCACCACTCGAGCCTCTGGTGATGGTCTATGAGTCCATGCCGATCAGGAATGGTGGAGACGACTTACTCCTCCTATCCTCTTCCCGTAAGTGTCTCTTACCTTCCAAAATAACAGCTGCTAACTGTGCGGGTGTCAGGGATTTTGTCAGAGACTTCAGGGCGGCTGGAGATAATTCGGTCATGCCAGAGAATAGACACAACTACCAGAGGCTGATGACGAACGAACGGATATATGAGTGACGAAGGAATTGACACGAAGCGATGTCGCGTCTTGAATGGGCCAGAGTTGTTTGCCCGAGTGTGGTGACGCGGTGCCAGCAAGCAGACGTACAAGGTTCGTTTACGGACTAAAATTAAGAATGGTCTGCATTCTAAACGCGCGTCGTCCGTCAGGCAGTCTTTGCCCTCCGCATTACTTACCATCCCCCCCTTCCATCTACTTCCGTCCACCTTTCGATAGTCCTCAATGCAATCAAACTTCAATGATGATCTTTTTTGCATCAGCTGCAGGCATACATTTCTCAGTAGCTCTGGTCGATCAAATCACCAGCAAACGACCAAAAAATGTCGTTGGGTCTACGACCTTCAAAATAACACAGCACCCGCCCCCATCCGCAACTATCTCGCTGACCCAGGCGAGCAAGAGGAGGATCCCCCAATCCTAGACCATGGCGACACCCTCGCCGCCGCTGAAGACCACGAGGTCTTCGCGGGTTACGACGATGTCCCCACCACCCCCCGATCGTCGCTTTCACCTACCCCTGCTGCTACCCCTGCTGCACCCAGCCCTGCCTCGGAGCCCAACCCACTGCACGATCACTCTCATCGTGAAAACGCCGAGGACGTGCTTGACGAGGAACCTGCGGAGACCGTCGTCTACCCTGGCGCCGGGAAGGTTTCTCGATTCGACCTCGACGCACGGGCCGAATTCCAGGCGCAGTCGACACCGAGCACAAACCCGTATCACCCGTTTTCCAGTCGTATCGATTGGGAGCTTGCAAAGTGGGCGAAAGAAGGTGGCGTTGCTCAAAATGCCTTCACAAAGCTCCTCGCAATACCGGGGGTAAGTTTTTCTTACTCGCCTTACTCTCTATGATGCTAACTCATGCCCCAGGTTTGCGAGAAACTCGGTCTATCATACAACAATTCCAGGTCATTAAATCAGACCATCGAGGAGCTTCCGGCATCAACAACGTGGAAAACGGTGCCGGTCGACGTTGAGTACGGGACTTCCGGCAAGATATCTGCGGATTTCTTCTTCCGCGATGCGCTGGAATGCATCGAGTCCATCTACAGCAATCCTGCCTTTGTCGACTACATGACCTTCGCACCTGAGCAGCAATTCAGTGACGCGACAAAGGACCACCGTCTCTATAATGAGATGCACACAGGAGATTGGTGGTGGCAAACACAGGTAAGCCAAAGTTAACTTTTATTGAGGGAAACAGTATGATTTACATGTCTGCTCAAACAGATGAAACTTCCGGACGGTGCCACAGTTGTGCCTATCATCCTCAGTTCAGATAAAACTCAACTCACCGTATTCAATGGTGACCAGACTGCATACCCGATCTATGGCACAATTGGCAACATCGCGAAGGATATACGCCGCAAGCCCTCCATGCATGCACAGATTCTCCTGGGTTATCTACCCACCCCCAAGCTCTGTGATATGTCCGAAGAAATGGCACGCACTGTGCGCGCACGCCTGTTTCATGCAGCAATGTCCCTCATCACCGAGTCTCTCCAAACTGCCGGAAGAGATGGCGTCGATTTCAAGAGCGGTGATGGCGCTGTACGCCGCTGCCACCCGATCCTCGCTTGCTACGTTGCCGACTACCCAGAGCAGTCACTCGTGGCTTGCACGCGCCAGGGTTCACGATGTCCCAAGTGCCACGCGGTTGAAATCGAGTTCGAGCTTCACAACATCAAGTGGACACCACAGAAGCAAGAGGCGACCCTACGAACACTTCGCCGAGCCGCGAAGGAAACGGTAGCTGCTCGACAAGAAGCCGCGCTCAAGGCAGCGGGCCTGACCCATGTTGTTAAGCCGTTCTGGGAGAACCTCGCACATTGCGACATCCATGATGCGGTAACCCCCGACGTCCTCCACCAGTTGCTTCAAGGTCTCATCAGCTATGTCGTCATGTGGGTGACATCCATCGTCGGTGCAACAGAGCTCGACGCGCGGTTCAAGCGTTTTCCCAAGACACACGGTGTCCGTTTATTCGACAACGGCATCAATGGCCTTGTGAAAATCTCCGGCGGCGAGCACCGTGAAATCTGCAAACAACTGCTCGGGTGTATTATTGGAAAGGCCCCAGCGAGTGCGATACGTGCAACACGTGCGCTCCTGGATTTCTTGCATATTGCCCTCTACGAAAGCCATTCGAACACCACTTTACAATATCTTCAATCAGCCCTCGACGAGTTCCATCGTGACAAGAAGATCTTTCGGGACCTCAAGGCCCGAGCGTGTAAGTTCATCATGCCTTAACTCTGTGTATCCATACTAATAAACATTCTGATCATAGATGGTCATTTTAACATACCGAAACTGCACTCGCTGCAACATTACGTCAATTCGATACGTCAATTCGGAACCACGGATAACTACAATACTGAATCCACAGAGCGTCTCCATATCGACTACGCTAAGGATGCGTACCGGGCTACTAACAAGAAGGACTATCTGGTACAGATGATTTCGTGGCTCGATCGCCGCGAGCGCGTGAACCGTTTTGAGACCCATATTCACTGGCGCGGAGGAACTCTCCCGCCGTTACGCCTACCTCGGAGATCACAGCCTGGGCTGACTCTTGCAAAGCGGCCGAACTATCGGTCAATTGCTTTCTCTCATCTCGTCCAAGACTACCATGCGCGCCACTTTTCTGGCGCGCTCCGGGACTTCATCATCACGCATTGTGCTTTGACTCCCGATCAACAAGATGATCTCGTAATCCCCTTCGATGCTGTTGGAGTGTGGGACCGCGTCAAGTTTCAGTTAAAGAACCTGCAAGTTGACCATGGTGCAACATTTCAGGACACAGCAGTAGCAATACCTGCGAAGGGCAACAAGGCTGGTCAGTTTGACACAGTCCTGGTCGCGGTTGGTGAGACGGAGGAGACTGGCGTTGATGGTATGTGCTCACCTTCATTACTGTGTACTTGCCAAGTTAATGAATTTCGTCAGGTCTCCGAATTGGTCGCTTGCGTGTTATTTTTCGACTTCCAGAACAATTTGACCGGCTCCTGTTTCTATCACGAAAAGTCACACCACCTACCCATCTTGCCTACATTGAATGGTATTCCAAATTCACAACACCCAGAGCTAACCATATGATGTATCAGGTGACTGCAGGTAAGAACCGGGCAGTCGATGTTTCAATTATTGAAGTGTCGAGCATTCGAAGGAGCTGTCAGCTTATTCCCGAGTTTGGGGACAGAGTTGATCGTGCATGGACAACAGACAATGTGCTTGATCGTTGTAAATCCTTCTTTGTAAATAACTTTGTAGACAAGCATATGTACCAATCAATCTGGTGAACATGATATCTGACCTGGATAGACCTTCAATAGCCTTCAAAGTGATCATAGCATATGTGGAAATACATATCGAGCATAGTCTTTGATAGACAACATAGGATGTTATAGGTGCCATAGCACTCTCATAGGACATATAGACAGGGGCTGGTGCTACATAGCATATATAGATAGCAACTGATGCTATGATAGGCTATGATAGCATATATAGATCTACATAGCAATGTACTGCAGTATTATAGCACTCATAGGATAACAATAGCTGGTATAATTTAACTGTAAGTTATATAAAATTCAATTTTCTCAGATGAAGTGGTTAAGCTGAGTCGCCAGGACTCAGCTCTGTGGTATATATACATGAGAGATGCGCAGCCGCAGCCGTATCTAAGGAGACGGTAGTAACTGCGCAGGACTGCGCAAGGCTGCGCCGATAGCGGTGAAACAAAGATAAAACGGATAGGTAGGGTAACACTGCCACGATCATGATGGAAACAGAAGTGGGATCGAGGCAGCGCGATAGAGTCCATGTATGCATGTAGATATGATGATAAATAAAGTAAGGGGAACACGGCCAGAGGCATGGCGAATGAGCCATGGTGGAGATGTCGAATGGAGTGATGTTAAGAACAAGGAAAATAAAACGTACAGTTCTTAGCACGGCAGCTGCGAGGACGATAAAGACAACGGGCCGGGATAAGCAGAAGCGTGGTGCAGTGCATTTGCTGAGTTGCATAGATGTGCAGCGCTAAAAAGCATGCATTCACGAGGAAGGGCGCAGCGTCTGGGCAAGCCGTATGCGCTCGTACTATGCAGGCCCATCGTCGGCCGGGTTGTCGCGAGGGTTAGAATGTGAATGGCAGGGTGAGACCCGGCGGTGGCGAAGGCATGGTGCGGTATGGGCGGACACCAGCATTCTTGTGCCAGTGTCGTTATTCTGTCAGATTATTGGCCGAGGCGGCTCCTGGCGCTGTGAGCCGGAGTCTCTGTCCTTTGATGTGTGGCTTATAGTCTCTGAAGTGGGTCACACATATTGAAGTTAAAGTGACCCCAATCCTGCTTCATGACAAGACCTATGTGAGAACATGCCGAGAAGGCTGCTGAATAGCACCAGATGTTTGTTAAATGCGACGTGACCTGAAAGTGATCAGGTAACAATTCGTGAATTCAATTGGGCATGGAAAGGGTCGAAAATGAGTGTTTGGGACACATTCAAGACCCAGAAGACGCGCCTGTATCCTCCTGTATCGCGCTACACGATCACATGCGCTCGCTTTGACCGTAACGTGACATCACTAGTAATTCGGACATGGACAGGACTCGAGCGAAGCGAGGCGCTGTTTGTTCGGAGTGATGTGCCACATCGCTTCGAGTGGAGCGAGTTCACCTCGCGTTTTGCCTCACTTCGCTCTGCCTCACTCCGCCTCGCAGCAACACTATTGGTGCAGGATGGCCTGAGGAGCCCGAAGCGCATTTTCTCTGGAAGAAGCAGGTGCGGGCGCGCAAGCCGTAGAATCACTTTCGTTGGCGATCAGACTGTAATGCACTCCACCTTTTTTGTACGCCTTCTGTCAATTTGTCATTAAAACTGAGAGATCGTGAGATCAAGGGGGGCTCGGGATGTTAAAAGAAAACATATGGTACATTTTTTCGGTAAGGGTGGTGGGGGTCGGACTAGGTAGGTATGTAATCAGGCACATTTCCAAATATAGAAATAGATAAGATAAGATAAAAATTGGTTTCTTTCATCAAGTGCCTAGCTTCGAATTGTGAGTGCTCTAGTAGTGACTTATGTGCACTACAACTTACAAGGGCTGAAAGCAGAGTTGCACCACTGCTGGCTTGTGCGACACCACCGTCCTTCTGCCAATGGTCACTGCAGTTGGGTGTGCCGTCGGGGGCGGACAACGGCGCAGCGCAGCCGAGGGATGTTTCGCCTCCGACATGAGGTCGTCCAGCTTGTAGCTTGCATCACCCACATGTTCCCCGTCGATCATGAATGCCATCGGCGCTGCCTACAACGTCACTGACACGACGCCCAGGCGAAACACAATCTGCATGGCCCTACGCATGCATGCGCTGAGGCCCCGCATGCTCTTTGTGCTCATCCGGCTGCTGCTGCTTGCGAGACAGACTGCCTTTACATGCAGCTTGATGCTGTCCTGCATCATCTCCTGCAACCCTAATGTTGGGTTCAAAGAGGGTGTCAAATTTTTTGGTAAGGGTACCCATGCCCTAACTAACTACCTAACCCCTGGTCACGGATTAACATCCCGAGCCCCCCTTGCGTGAGATCGTGCAGTACCGCCTGACCAGAATTGATGGGATGATTGTCTTTCACGGTTTTTACAAGGCATGGACGAATATGGCTCCTGTTCAAACAGTATACGCCTCCTGCCGGCATTCATATGGATTCTAACACTAGTTACACAGAAACGACATCTTTGTTCCGGGGCATCAGATACATATCGTATAGTATTCACGTCCTCGCAGCTTGAAGCTCATTCAACCGTAACGCACACTCACAACAGCCTCCTGGCACGCAGCCGCTTCATCCAGAACTCTTGGTGCTCCGGCACCTCAGGCAAAAGTTCCATAAGCCAGCACCCCCTCCCAGGGACACACGCCATCGAAAGCGCCTTCACCTTCTTCCTTGCTTGCAGATAGTTCTTTTTCTGTCCCGTCGCAGCGTACACCATAGCGAGCACCGCCGCATGTGCCTTATAGCGCCAGTTCACCTCAAGCCCTTCGTCTTCGAGGAGTTGCATCATCTGCAGGCTGTTGTTGATCAAGTGGTCCTTCGCGAGCTTTTTATCGTTGAGCCACGCACGGACCGCGTCTTCAGGGTCCTGTCCAGAGGCAGCGATGGTCGTGCGCCGTGGATCAGAGACGTCGGGTGAAGAGCACGCCTTGCAAGTGCAGGTAAAGCCGTACGGTGCCAGATATCTCTGCCGCTCCGACTTCGGGACGGCCAGATGGCAATAACTAACGGTAATCTCTCCGCCGGCTGGGATGTCGCGCACGGCGGTAAGGACGAAGGAGAAGGATGGCATATGAAAGGACACCTTCGCGTTCGGGCCGCAGCTATTTCATCAAATAAAATGTCAGCTGCTACACCCGCAGATACCTTGAGGAAACACGCACCTATGATTGATCCGCGACAGCACCTCGCACACGCCGCACATAGCCGTCTGGCACTCGTCACGTTCCGCAATGTCTGGAACGATGTCAAACCACGGGTCCAGTCCCAGGGCGTATCCATTAGTGCACATTATCCCCGAGAGAGGGCCTGATCCGTCGTGTTTGTGCGAGTTCGTGAGGGCGTGGTATGCCGCCTGCTTCTCCGGCGCCATGCGCGCGAGCACCAGCTTCAGCAGTTCCTCGCGCTCGTTCATCGCGTTCTGGTACGACTCTTCGTAGGTGGTATACTGGCTGTCAGGCAGGACGGTCGCGGAAATCCACTTGACGGGCATGATGGCCAGGGGGCGCTCCGCAAGGATGATGTCGCCCGCGGCGAGGGGGCGCGTTGTGCGCATGCCGATGCCCGCTCCCAGTATGTCCACGAGCTCGTGCGCGGGAGAGGAAGGCGACGGTATGGGACGCGGGAAGCCAGGCTGCCTGCATATAGGCTCCTTCATCCACCCCGGAATGGCGCACTCGACGACTCCGTCAGGATCGTTCAAGCTCTCGTCCCAGAAGCGCATGGGAAGGGACGTCAAGATAATCTCCCTCGGATCGTCTGTGCGTAGCCAGGGGTCGAGTGGTTCCGCGTCCGCGTCCTCGAACGCTTTACGTAGGCGAAGAATCGCATCTTTGGCCTTGATATGGAAGTCGGTCCCGGTCCATTCTTTGCAGAAGGGTTTGTGAACTCTCCAATGCTTCTTCTGACACTCTTTTCCCTAATCCTTGGACGTCAGTGCGATCGCTTGGGTTGGCGCGCAAGATCACTTACACAGTAGTAGATAATTTTGCACGACGCGCACGCCTTGAGATGTTTGTCGGGGCCTTCCTGCTCACGGCATTGGCTGCAGACGCTCGTGAGAGCAGGAGACATAGTATCTGCTGAGTCTCTGGGTCGTTGGAGGCGAGAAAGGATAGCCATGTTCACAGAAGGAATCTAGATCAAGTACACACCGTAGGACCCAGGTCTCTTATAACCTCTAGAAACAATAAGATGCCACCATAAGCCACCGTGCTTTGTTTTGATGTCGTGTCTTTGTTCCTCTATTGATGTATGGCTCATTGGTGTGAAATTAGGTTAGCAACAATGCAATGACTGCGAACAAACACGATATTCGAGGACGATCTATTTGATAACTACCTCTTCGTGCGAGTGGCACAAACATTCGTTTGTAAGTCCTGAGTAGTATCATGGCGTATGATGATAAATTCAACAAGCCTGCTTTCTTGCCATTGTAATTACTCTGTCTGGTGACAAAAGTGATCCTGCACGTTGACCCTTTTTAAGCATGCCTGATCAGCCAATTAAAAGTTAGCCTCGCTCACTCCTCGAAGCACACTTTGAGTTGAAATCGACGGAAGACAAGGTTGCCTCAGATCATCTTGCTCCTCAATGCCTGCAGAATCTTGGGAAGGTCGACTCCGAATACAACAAGAAGAGCGTGGTGGTACTCTTTGAAGCGCGGCGCCAGTCGGTGAACCACGATTCGCGAGAGATCTTGACGAAGGATATGTCGTGTGTGTACACTACCATTTCATGCACGGCTTTGAAGCATTAGAAACCAGACGACAGAAGTGCCTACATAAGCGACATAAGTAATGTCGAAGTAGCGAAGATATGGCTGGCACTGGTGAAGACTGTCCAGCAACTTGACGGAGTCCAGGCGGTTGCTGGCAAGCTCGGCGGGGTTGGGCAACGTGTTGATGGCAATCGATTAATCGATGCCTGCTTCCCCTCCCGCCAGCGCTTCTGTACTTCAGTGACCCGCCTCACGGCGCCCCACGTACATCGCAGCTTTCGCATTCTCGGCGATGGACAAAGCTTCTGGAATCCCTCCATCCGACGTACTACGTTCCAGGTATAGAACAAATGAAAGACTTAATACCAATTGTGTAGTCAGGGACCCACCAGTCAGCTACCGCCTTGTAATTTGCTCAGGCCCTTAGCTACGTTGATGTTGCTGTTGTCCTTCATTAGAGACTCTGAGACAAGAAGGAGCAAGGTGTGTGCAATCTCTATATAATCTCTAATAGAGATCATGTAGACGCAACATAAGCCTGCCATCTCTTCGATACACGCTCACCGACATCCTCTATCGACGCCGCACCATGTCTCAATCGACTTTGCTCTCAAAGGAACAGCTCGAAGAGAAGTCGCGAGAACCACCTGCATGGCCGGGCTGGCCAGAAGTTGACTCTGACGATGTCTCGACAGTCCCGCCCACATCACTTGAAGCTTTCCACAGGACACTTTCGGCGAATGAACGTCAATGGGTGCTACTGCAGCCATGGCTGGAAAGCCAGGGTTACATGCTCCGCTCGCGCTTTCGACCGGGTTGGACGCCTTCTTGGGACAACAGCAAGAGACCATATTATATGTCCGAGGACGGTGTGAAGCACGTACGTACATAAAGTTCTGCATGTCTCGCTGGGAATCTCATCACGACGTTTTGCGATTCAGATGATGTACGGCTGGAACATCATGGACGCCATCCACATAGAAAGTGGCCGTAGGGTCATCCTTAAACACATACCAACGGCTGCAGAAAAGAGTTCGGAGCTGAAAATTACACAGCTTCTCTCGTCGGAATTGCACCGCGCTGATCCGCGGAACCATGCGATCCCACTGCTCGATGTACTCTGTGCACCGGACACCTGTTTTATGGTGTTCCCGCTGTTTCGCTCTCTGCTATGCATGCGGGAGTTTGACCGACTTCGGACGCTTGGGGAAGGTCTAGATCTCGTCGACCAAACGCTAGAGGTAGCTCGCCCCCTCTGCCGGGTCGGAGGAAACTGAACTGATTTCCAACCTTTCTAGGGCCTTGCCTATCTCCATGAACTCGGGATCGCACATAGGTCCGGAGCTGTCTTCTTTATGAATGCCATTAACTAACAAGCCACATCCATGTTCACAGAGACTGTGCTATCTCCAACGTCGTCATGGACGCCGACCGCATGTTTCCCTGCAGCTTCCACCCAGATGCCCCATGGAAAGACGCGCGCGGGCGCCCCCTCAAACACACTCGATCGCGGACCTGCGCGAGACGCGTCAACTACCACCTAATCGACTTCGGCGAATCGATGCAGTTCGATCCTTCAAAAAGGACGCGCATCACGGTCCAGTCAAAAGCGAGTCTGCACGCACCCGAGACGGCGGACAGCAAGGGCTATGATCCATTCAAAGTTGATGTCTGGGCAATGGGCACGACGTATACGAATGTGCTGCTGACGGTATGCGCTCTTCGTCTCCCCGCGCTTCTGTTCTGACCGCGATCTGCAGGACTACCCTGGCGATTTCACTGCATTCTCGGAGCTGTTCAAGGCCATGGCATCAACCAAGCCGAAGGACCGCCCGACTGCAGGACAGGCACTGGCTCGCTTCCGCTTCATCAGAGCGAGCTTATCGCGGACGGCGCTACACTCGCGCGTGCGTCATAGGCAGGCGAAGCGTGAAGCTGTCGTTTGCCGAGCATTTAAGGTGGGATGGCATTGGGCGAAACAGTTCGCATTCGCTGCCCGTGATCGACAATGGTGAGGATGGGCTATCCGATTTCGTACGCTTGATTATGACATGGATGTAATAACGAAATAATGATCGATTCTACTAATGAAAGATGGTATAAGGCTTCTCCATATCTTGAACTCGTGATGTCGGTACAGAATCTAGCTTTCAGGCGGCTTGGGGCGCCGCAAAATTCTTATATGGCATGATGGACTCTCGATGCGTGGACTCGATCTGCTGCTCTGAAACTAAGCAGATAGCCATCGTGAGCTTTTCAGCTCGTGAACATTTGAAACTGCGGGGAGCAATCAATAATCAGTAAACGAGGGGCAAGACAGGAGGAAATGCCCTCTCACAGTGCTGGGAAGTGACACCCTCCCATTGTTGGATAGCCGCATCCCCCAGAACTCCTGCTGCTCTGGAACCTCGGGTAACGATTTCATGAGATGGCGGCCCCTCACGGGATTGCACGCCTTCCCAAGCATCGCCACTTTCTCCCTCGCCTGCAGATAGTTCTCTCTTTTCCCCAGCGCGGCGTACGCCATGGCGAGCACCGCAAAATGTCGCGCGTAGGACCATTTCGACTGTACGCCTTCCTCCTCCATAAGCCGTATCATCCGCTGGCTGTCCTGGATTACATAGTCGTTCGGGAGCAGAGCGTTCATGAGCCACATGCGGACAGTGAACTGAGGATCCGGGGCAGAGGCTGCAGCGATTTTTGCGCGGCGTGGGTCCGATATAGTGGGGGATGCACAAGCACTGCAGGTACAAGTGAAGCCGTAGGGCGACAGTTCTTTCTGGCGTTCTGCTACTGTACCCATCAGGTCGCAATAGCCCACAGTGATCTCGGTTCCCGCTGGAATGTCGCTCACGGCACTGAGAACGAATGAGAAGGACGGCATGTCGAAGTATACATCTGCGTTTGGGCAACAGCTGATATAGTCCATGAATCATCAGCGACAAGTATCCGAGTTATGCTCTCGTGAGATATACCTATGATTGATCCGCGACAACGCGTCGCAGACTCCGCTGAGGGTCGTCTCGCGGTCCGCACGATGGCCGATGTCGGGGATAATCTCTCGCCAGGTGTCCAGTCCCAGCCCGAATCCGTTCGTGCGGAGAACGCCCGTGAGCGGACCAGACCTATCATGCTTATGCGAGTTCGTGAGCGCACGGTATGCAGCCTGCCTCTCTGGCGGCAGGAGCGCGATCATCTCCTTCACCAGCTCCTCACGTTCGTTCCACCCCTGTTGGACGAGTTCTTCGTGGGTTGAACCACTGGGCGGCGCGTTCGTCAGGTGCCACTTGACAGGAAGAACAATCAAGGGGCGCTCTGCGTAGATGAGATCACCCGCGAAGAGCGGGCGCGTGGCGCGCATGCCGACGCCCGAGCCTGGTATTTCCACGAGCTGGTGTGCAGGAGAGGCTGGTGATGGAACGGGGCGCGGGAAGCCGGATTGCCTAGATATGGGCCCCTTCATCCAGTTAGAAAGAACGCACGCGGTATAGCCTCCCGGAACTGCTTTCCCGTCGTAGCATGCTGACGGAATGCAACTGGGCTCGACCAAATTAACTCCTAGGCCAGAACTACGATCAGCTGCCTCATGCGCATTCGGCTGCATAGCAGAGGGCGAAGCAACGGAATTCTGCAAAGTTTGAGCAAGATGTTGAGCATTCCCGACAAGGCGGCCTCCCTTGCAGTAAGGCTTGTGTGCTTTCCAGTCTTTCGTTTGGCAGTCTCGGCTCTGTTGGAGTCCGCTCGGTAAGAATGTAACTTAGTCAATAAACGGTTTGTGGGCAACGCACGCAGTAAGACGCCATCTTGCAACTCGAACACATCTGCAACGCCTTGTCTGACTTCGGTGATTTATAGCATCCATCGCACAGAAGACCTAACATTGTAGACGAAAGGTTCGCAAGGGAACAAGTCACGATCGTGAAGAAGAGTGGTAAGATCAAAAGGAAGAAGAGATATGAAGCGACGTACCTCCGCACGTTTCTGGGACCGCGAACTTTATATGCTACCGGTCGCCGTCGGGCGTCGCCGCGCGGGTTCAGAACAAAGCAAACTTCTCGTATATCAACTACGATCGATATGTCAGAAGCTCTAGATCTCCTGTGCGTGCCACCCTTAAGTCACGAGTATGATGCAGAACGGGAACTGGCCTTTCTTTTAACTGTCTTATGGTGTGTCAGTTGGCGAGCACATCAGCAAGCATGATTTAAGTATTCAACATAAACACTTACATCGAAATTCCAGTATCATAGGGCAAAGATCTGAATCCGGCGATGATGTCGTCAGGACGGTGCAGATCCCGTTAGCATTGACAGGCGCCCGATGGTGCACTTTATGTATATCTTTCGCATCAACGCATTCTTTGCGCATTCTGCGGGAAAAAGAGGGACGAAGATCGGCAATAGTGATTCCAAGAGCTGCCAGAGATCATGTCATGTCGGTGAGGCCCTCGACACAGCAGCCACAGGAGCGGACCGGATAAACTTGCGGCGAAAGTTGGGCAAAAGCTTCGAATTTCCATCTAGTATTCGCGTCTCGATTATAATGATCAACGTCGAAAAAGATGGGCATTGTTTTAAGTATTAGATGACATGCTGTGACCCATATACTGCGCAGAACACGTCGAGAGTGGTGGTGGAAACGAGGAAAGGCGTTCGACAGCAAGCGCCCGCAAGACACGCTCAGGCGCCTGTCCGTCTGCTGATCCGTCAATCCATCGATCCCCTGGGATACTAGAGCCCTAGCCCTTGCTCAACGCTCGCTCTCAACTTCAACTCGAACGACGAAGGACAAAGGATCGTGAAAAATGACTGATACTGGTCGTGAGTCGTAATCTCTTATTCTCGCATTCTGAGGGACAGCAGATAGTGATGCGTCGTTTGGTTCGTTGTTTAGGTTGTCAACGACACGAAACCTCGAACATGAAGCCGTCTCGTACACATGCCCTATGATACGTCCCTCTTTATTCATGACCCAGCCTGCACTATAGTCACCGTATACGTTTGGAAATCCCTGGATATTATCGCTGACCGGTCACAGGGCAAAGACGAAGGACAATGTCATGGACGATGGACATCTATCCATGCACAGTAGGCGATCGGGCTTTCGTCTACGACTCATGGTTGTTCAGGGCGCTATTAGTGAAAAGGATATCCTTGCGAAATGGTGAGCAATTAACACAGTCAGCTACATTCAAGGCCGTCACTAACACAGTCCAGGTGATCGTGTTTTTTTTCCAGGCTTACAGGCACCTCAGTATCGTGCGCTGTCAACAAAAATATGTATCGAATTCTCCAAATTCCCCAAATTCTCATTTCCCATTTCTGTCTCCCTGGCTACCATACGTCTCGGCAACGTGTGTCCGCCGCGCTTCAGCTTGTGGCGAATATGATGACCATTGCTGCCATTGTGTGCGTGTCTGCGCGTACTGGGCGGCGATCTATACGCCTCTGCATGCAGAATCTATATCGGTCGTCATCACTACTCACACGGGACAGATGCTATCGCACATCTTTGGGTGCAATAGCTGGGCGCGTCAATCGCTCGCAGGTGCAGCGTTTCACCCTTTGGTCAGTGGTTCACGCCGTTCGCGGAAGAGGCACGGTCTCGCGTGTTGGAAGCGACGTTGACGAGGGTCGCATTTCCTCTGCGTATGCTTTTCATCAAGAGCCTTAGCTGACGCCGCGCGTTTACTATTGCTGATCAGTCGCGCCCGCGCGATCACAATGTACAGTGTAGTGATTTGTTCTTAGCTGACAGGCTGCGACGCAGAGAAGGCAAAACACGATGTATTGGTGATATGCATGAACGACAAGATCTATGCCGTCCTACGGGCAGCGAATCATACCATACGAATTACAAAACCGACATCCCTGCCGTTCTTCGCACGACACGTCCGTTTTCTCTTTCGGCGATTTCCATTCCCGCGTCTACCGGCGTCCGGGCGTATACGGGTGATACCGATTATCAGCCCGCGATGACGGCCGCGCACTTCCGCCGCCGCTTCCACTGGCGCCCTCGTCATGTGACTGGAACCATGCCTGGGGAGATCCAAAGCCAGCTGAGGGATTTGCTGTCTGGGCTGAGAGGACGTGGTTCATGTTGGCTTGGCTTGGATGTGCCTGAGGTAGAAGTTGGGAAGTGGAAGGGGAGTTGACAAATGAGGAGCTAGCTTGGGGTTGGTTTGAGCCTTGAGAGAAACTCTCTTGTTGGTGAAATCTGGCTTCTTGAATTGCTGCTAATCTGGCAAAGATTCTACCTGATGCTTGTTGACTTGCTAAGGTAGCTTGCTGAGATGGTTGTTGAGGGACCTGCTGAGAGGGCTGAAGAGATGCAGGCATGGATACTTGAGATGGAGCTGGGGTGGGTAGAGATGGTTCATCTACTTGCATAGAACCTAAAAATAAAGCATTATAACATAAGAATAATTGTAAAATGTTGAAATTGATGTGACATACCACTTGCTATAATTCCCTGAGGATGCTCATTTCTAGCAGGCAAGGGATTTTCCAGAGCATCTACACCTCTGACCTGAAAATCATCAATGAAGTAGACATATGTTCCTAGAACTTTTGCATTCCACAGCAAATCTGTATGTTCATGCCTCACAATCTCCCTCATCAACTTGATGCCTCTTGACAATTGCTCCTTTGAAAGCTTGTCTTTAAATAGATAGATGAAAGTGACAATCAGGGGAAGATCAATAGGAGCAATCTTTTTGGGCCCCCTGGTCACATGAAGAAAGGTCTCATCGTTCAAGATGAAGTCCTTCAGGATAGTATAGGAATCTTGGATCTTTTCTACCATGGCAAGAGGAGGATTATCAGGCTCTTTGATCCACTTCTTGAGGGTATCAGCTGAAGTGGCTGGATGCCTGCCAGAGGACCAGGTAGAGATTGTGAGCACCGATTGTGTGACCCAGCGGAACGGCGCGCCACGTTTCATGTTAAAGACTTTGTCAAGGTAGAGCATCTGGTTGTCGACAATGCTCTGGACAAGCTTGACGCGCGGAGAATGCGTTTCGGCGCGCATCACCTCTACAATCGTACATGTCAGCCCGGAACCAGACTTGCCCCGATGAAATATAATTACCTGCGGGCGTAAGGGCGACGCCAAGTTGCACGCGCTGCATGAAACATGAGATCGCGTGGAAACCCGAGATTCGGTTGAGGACATACTCGGAAGATTTCGCGCTCGTCCGCCTCCGACAACTCGATATATTCAACACAGACAATCTGTTTATGAGCGAAATTCTTCCTCCACGAATCTCCTACGAGCGGGTTACGGCCCTTGTACCAAAACTTGCGCTCGGTGTCCCTGTAAATATACAGATTAAGACGCGGCAGTTCAAAACAAGTGGCTACGTACTGTTCTTTGACTAATGTCGCGTGAAGAAATCAGTGCTCGTTCGCATCCTTACTTCTTCAGTGAGCTTACCTGGAATCTGTGAAGAAGAGGAATTAAGTGCGGAAGTGCGGAACAATAGTAGATGTACGTACTAGACCGTCCATGAATCTGAAACGGTGTCGACAACGCCGGTCAGTATGTGGCATTGGATAAGAGATGTATGCAAACGCACCTCTGAATCGAACTCAACCTTTGCTTCCCGTCGATACACGTCTTCTTCTCCGAGCCATCGTCCATCGTCGTGACGGCTGGCAGTGCGTCAGAACGTTATATCGATGCGCTAACAGGGAATGAACGCACCGAAGATGATCGGAGGGATGTAAAAGTTCCGATATATCGAATCAATGAGCGCCATTTGTTTTGTCTGCGGCCATACGACCTCTGCAAATTCGGTCAGCGCTCAGCGGCGTCCTCGCTGCGCAGGCTATATGCGTCGCACCTCGCTGGTACTCGGGTGCTAAGTCGATATTATCTTCGTAGATTTCGTCTAGAAGCCATCATCAGTAATCATGGAAACAAAGGAAGAAGAGATACATCACCATAGAGTGATTGAGCTGTGTAAGTAGTGGTCCTAGGAGGCTTCAGCTTGTGCTTGACAGTGTATGATTTGCCAGAATTTCTCCTCTTGGTCTGAGTGAGAGGCACCTCCTCTTCCTCACTCCAGGATTCACTATCTGACATTGTAAAAGGTGGGGGAAATTGACAGAAATAGAGGGGTAGGGTTGAGGGTAGTGATGGTAGGAGATGAAGAGATAAAGAAAAAAGTCAGTCAACTCCATGAGACCTGTCACAAAGCGTGACGACTGGTCACGGAGCCACTGACGCGGAAGAAACGCCGCGTCGACTTGGCTGTGTACTTCGGCGCGTCCCAACGCCGGCAGCCTTCGTTACTGTATCGACCATCATGGACAGGGACCGGTTCAAGACGCCTGTGTCCTCCTCGAGCAGGCTGCGCTCACTGCGGTCGACCGCGACGAAGCGCGACTCTTTGGCGGCTGAATTAGAGCGAGGTACGTGCCCGTGAAATGTTCCCCAACGCACTCGTGAATGGCACGGGTATTGTAGATCGTTACTCTCTGGCACGCACGAAGAATGTCGCTGACGCGCATCTAGATCCGCAATTGTCGACCGCGAAGCGGCAGCAGCGTTCTCAGGTGTTCACATCTCACATGGCGCAGTCATCTCTGGAGAGACAACTCGCGGCGGCGCAGACGGCGAAGATCGAACTGGAGTCAAAGCTTCGTGAACGCGATGTGACTATCGAGCGATTAGAGGGCGACAGGCGCTGGCTGGCTGAGCGGGAGAAGGCGGAGAAAGACGAGAAAGACCAAGAACGCGCAGAACGCGAGGAAGAGAAGGTACGTGGTTTACTATCCCATCCTGCCACAACCTTTAGGCTGAACTGTCGAAGAGTAAAGCAGATACTGAGCTGCGCTCTCTTCGCAATACCCTTTTGACCCTGCGCGAGCAGTACGCCGACCTGCAGGACATGCACTCCTCGTTGTCCCGCAACTCAACGCAGACCATCGCCTCGCAGCAGTCCCGCGTCAGCATGCTCGAGCACCAGGTCACTGTTTTGCAAGAGGAACTGGGCGACATTCGACATATAGCGCAGGAGCGCAGTCATACGATTGAGCAGCTGCAAGAGCACGTTGACGAGCTGAGTTCCGCGCAGGCAGACGTCTCACGCCAGACGTTAGAAGAAGAGAACTGGTCGGTTTTGAGAGAAGAACTGCACCGTCAGGCGCATTATATGCGCTCGCTCGAAGGGACAAACGCGAAATTGACCGCGGAGGTGAGACATTTGAGGGAGAGACAGACGAGCGTGGAAGTTTTGAAGGAGGAGAAGCGGGGGCTGGAGCAGAAGATGAAAGGCACGGAGGAGCTGCGGGAGAAGGTGGCGAAGCTAGAGGCGGAACTGCAGGCGGCGCGACAGGAACGAGAAGAATGGTAGGTCGCATCACTGATCTTTCTTTACAAGTTCTAACCTTTCTTCAAGGGCTTCGAAAGCACCAGCCACGCCTTCACAGACGCCCGTCTCTGTAACTCAAAGCCTGTCGGAGTTGCGCCTCGCTCATGCGCGCCTGCTTGAAGAGCACGGCGTGAATTTGGCTTTATTGCGTCGCCGCGAAGCTGAGCTTGCAGAGGCGAACGATCAGGCTACTCAAGCTACTGAGACGATCGAGAAATTACAGCAGAACGAGCGAAGACTACAAGAGAAAGCTGCGCGTCTTGAGCAGACTGCGTCTTTGGCGGAGAGGGAGGTTCGTTTCTTGAAGGCTCTCAATGTGCGTTGTCTCCCTCGTTATCAGTTCTGCTTTTATTGACGTACACGGTGGTCAAACAGGATAGCTATGCTTCGGAACAAGCCGCCAATGGGAATGTCAACGTCGACGAGGCCAAGGAAACGCAAATCAAGGAGCTCGAGGAGCTTGTCCTCGAGTACAAGGATACTACGCGCACTCTCCAAGCAGAGATCGAGACTTTAAGCCTGCGCCCTTCATCGCTGCCACAGGGTCCTCGATACCAAGAGCTGAAAGACGCTTTGGACACAGAACGTCACGCCAAGGAGGAAGCAGAAAAAGGCAAGTCCGCCCTCCGCATCCGTATAATCGCCCTCACTAAGTTCCCCCATTCAGCACTCAAGGATAGCGAAGAGGCCTCGACCACGCTTGTTGACAAAATCGAAGAGCTCGAGCAGGAGCTTTTCGAGTTGAAGGGCGAGATTGGCGCAGGGAGGCACGTCCCGCCGGGCGTCCGCATCCTGTCTCTGAAAGAAAATCCCGCATCGCAATGGGCCGATCTTCGACAAGAGGTTATGGATCGGCTGAAGGGCGAGAACGAGGCGCTGATCAGGCGGTTGAAGGAGCTGGAGGCTGGCGGGGCGGGCGCTGCTGTGAAGGTGGAGAATGTGAATGAAGAGCTGGTGCCGAGAGAGAGCTGGGAGGTCGTGCAGAAGGAGAAGACTGAGCTGGAGGAGGTCGTGAAGCAGAAGGAGAAGCGTCTGTTGCGACTGCAGCAGGTACATATACTTTTCCTACTCGCAAGCCGTCTCTTGTGCTGATCGTCTCTGGTCCTCCTACAGGTGTTCACAGCCAAAAGCGCCGAATTCCGCGAGGCGATCGCCTCCGTCATGGGCGTCAAGCTCGCCTTCTACCCGAACGGCCAGGTGCGCGTCACCTCACAATACGACCTCAACGCGTCCTTCGTCTTCCAGCCCGCGTCCAAAGCCGCGCCGGGTGGCGCGCGGATGCAGCTGATCGCGCAGGGCGAGGGCGGGCCGCAGGAGCTGCCGCAGCTGATGCGCAACTGGGTCGAGGAGGAGCAGTGCATCCCGTGTTTCCTGGCGAGCGTCACGCTGGAGTGTTATGATAAGTGGAAGAGGGATCGGGAGATGGGGCTGGTGGAGTAGGTCGGGCGGCCTTATATGGTCTGCACGACTGTATTGTCACCGAATTTATTGTTTAGGCCCGCGGGCATGTAATTTTTGGTCTCCAGTAACTCGTGATTGTGGAAGGCCGAGCAGGGATCTCTGTCAACTCTCAAGCAGGTAACAATAACAGAGATAGCATTATAAAACTAGCGACAGATCCATAAATCATGATTCTTCCTTCATTTGAATATGATCCTCGCAGAATTAACCTCTGACGACATGCTGCCGTGCTTTCAAAATTAACTGCAGTTCCCGCTCGAGCAGACGGACTCTGACTTCTTCCAAAGCTTAAGTCCACAGCCTCCATCAAGAAGAATAAGGTGTGCTTTTTTTTATGGATAAACGGGGACTACCTCACTTCAACACCTCTCCGGTCCCAGTCCCCACTTATTTGACCCTCCATCCATTTCACGACTTCTCTCACCTTCGTCACCGCAACATCCACAGCACGCAGCACGTCGTCCGGGGCAAGCGGCATACCACCCGCCTTGTGAACGACGCAAAGTTCACGTTGTGGGTTGAGCGCAAGCGAGAGGGTGCTCGATGCAAGAGTAGCTTCTAGCGGAGAAGGATCAAGCAGCATAGTGGGATGCGGGGAAAGCGAGGGGTCATGTTGTTTTGAATCAGCTGAATCAGTTGTCGGTGGTGGTTGAGAGGGCGCGGGAGGGAAGAAGACGAAGGTTAGACAGAGGGGTGTGTGGTGCATTGCTAGTGGGACTGGTGCTCTGGATGTCGGCTCGTGCTAGATGTGATGCGGCGCGTCGGTGAATGAGTGAGCGATCGCGTCAGTTGGGAAGCACAATTGAACGTACAACGATGATCTCGTCGCCTACTACTTCAATTTCTGGTCGGCGGAAGTGCTTCAGGGCCGCCATGCCTGCGAGGCATGCACAGTCTTGCATGTTTCCGGAGTCGGAGAGTATGTTGATTGTCAGACGGAGATGCCAGACCTGTATCCGGAAATCAGAGATAGTAGCAATGAAAAAGTGGATTCAGAACGTACGCGCTGGCCCGCTTGAATGCAAAGAGACTCTTTGTCTATCGTATCGCTCCGTCTCAAGACTTTATCCAACATACGCGAAAGCGCGACTTCCTCCTCCGAGGATCTGAGAACCGACCGTCATTCCTTGCCCGGCAGTCATACAAGCCCACTGCACACGCTAAAGACGCACTCACTTACCTACCGGGCTCGTACATGCTCGACGCCATTGGCGATATTTCAGAATGGATGGTGATAATGCCTTCATACGGGCGCTCGGGCGGTGGCCTCACCATTTTCGCCTCGACATTCGCGAGTACTCTGGCTAAGGTCAATCTGCGAAGTAATCTAACAAAGAAACACACGCACCTTGTCTTCCCGAGCGCACATTCAACTGTACCCAGCTCTGTCCCGAATTCTAAAGACATCCGTCGCATCTCGAGGAGTGCGCGTCCGTCAACGCGAAGGTTCTGCGCAAGTGCAGCGACCAAAAATTCTTTCTCCGGTATCGAGGGGGACGGTGGCCGCATTTTTTCTAGGATGCTTTTCTGGATATTTCTCGAGGTCAAAGTCCGTTATTTTGTGATCTTTTTTGTGGTGATTGTCGAGTTCACGAAATGGCGGAGTCACGTGTAGCCCGACGCGCCTTCAAGTTCTCGTCACCTCGCCGTCGCGGACGTCGAGCTCGTTGTTCCCGACGTCCATCATGGTCCGCCAATCGCCCGCATCGGCCCCCTTCTCTTCTGCAGCCCGCTCACTGCGAGTTGTCGCGTCTGGAACGCTGTTTCTGACGCACACGCTCGCCTTGCCATCCCACCCCGAACCCGGCAGCAGCGCCCGCGCCCATTCGTATACGCGCACACGCAATGGATCAGCGTGTACTGTGCTTGCGATGCTGGCACAACTACGAATGCGTGGTGTTGAGCGATGTTGGCTCGTTGCGAGTCTCGGCGGGAACGAAGACGGACGGGAGGTCGTGCGCGACCTCGAGGGCGCAGGCGTTAGCACGAAATACTGCAAAATATGGGAGGGCGTTGGCGTTCCCGGCGCCTGGGTACTGAATGCAGGTAAGCTGAGATTATGATGCTCTCAAGGATGAACTGCTGATTTGACTACTGAAGCCAACACCGATACCCAAACCGTAATCAACCACAATCCGCTGCCCGATATCACGCATGAAGAGTTCGTGTCGCTTTTAGGACCTCTACTTGCACCTGAGAACTACCCTCCTCCTTCTCTTGATCCTCCGTCGCCGCCAGCCGTGTCCCCGCGACCGTCGCTCTCGCTCCCCTCCCAGGCACAGCAGGATGCTCGAGATATCAATGGACCACCATTCGAATGGCTGCACTTCGAAGGGCGGTCCGTGCGAACGACGCTGCACAACATGATCGGTGTCGACGGCCTCGCGCGCGAGCGCAAGTGGCGATCGCAATGTGTCTTCAGCGTCGACATCGGCCGGCGCGCGAAGCAAGGCGTCGAAGCGGTGCGTGCGCCGCCCCTCCTCCCGCCTGCCCGCATCTGAACGCCCCGCGACCACAGCTCATCCCGCACGCAGACGTCCTGTTCCTGAACAAGCACTACGCGCAGGCGCACTCGCCCGCGTACGCCAGCACGCCGCGCGCGTTCCTGCTGTCGCTCACGGCCCTCGCGCCGCCGCACGCGCTGCTCGTGGCGTACTGGGGCACCGACGGCGCGGCGGCGCTCTCGGTGCCGACGCGCGAGTACTTCCAGTCGTCGGGCTGGGTGGAGCCGCGGCCGAGCCCGTCGTCGACGCCGTCGCTGCCGCTGTCGCCGTCGCCGGGCAAGGCGTCCGGACACAGCCCGCGCGAGAGCAAGACGGAGGAGCTCGTGAGCGTGCGCAGCGGGAGCGACTTCTGGGCGGCGCCGGGGCGCACGTCGAGCACGATGAGTGCGTTTTCGGCGGGCTTGGGCCACGGGCTGGGCTCGGGGAGTGGCAGCGGCGGGACGGTGAGCGGCGGGACGATCAGCGCGGCTGGACACGGGCGGATCGGGTCGCAGGACACGGGCGCGTCGGAGCGTCGAGGCGGCGGCATGCACACGCGCGGGACGAGACGCGGGACGCTGATGCGCAGGGAGGACACCGTCGAGGAGGACGAAGATGAGGAGTCGGATGCGGACTCGGAGGGGACGGAGATCGCGGAGAGCAGCGGCCACAGCCATAGCCACGCCCACAACCACGCGCCGAACCGCCTTGCCTCGCCGCGTGAGCGCGAGCATAAGCCGGCTGCGCCTGTGACACCGGCAGTGGTGGATGAAGTCGGCGCACAGGATGCATTCGTGGCTGGGATGATCTACGCTCTTAGCAGGCGATTGCTGCCCGGAGCACCGTATAGTCCAGGCCTCGCGGACCATGAACGGCCGCCTGGCGAGGACGATCGACGATGGAAGCTGGATGAGTGTCTGAGGTGAGCCGTGGTAACTGATTTATTTTATAGTATATACTCACTCACACCGTAGATTTGCGACTGAGTTAGCTGGGCGGAAAGCAAGGAAGCGGGGATGGGATGGTCTCAGTGAGGAGATGGCCAGGGCTGGCTGGTTCGAGATGTAGGAAGTGGTCAATGTTGATTCTTAAAGGTACAGGTACAAATGGATGTCATATATGCACACTGGATGGGTTCTATTTCATTGGCCATATTATATCATACACCATCATCTACATATTCTTTTCCTTGCCCATATATTACTACACATTCTCATAAAATCCTTCTTATCTTTGATAAACCAATCTCTGTTTGATACCAGCTTTGGATTGAACTTGACCTGTGGTATCATGTGTCTAGGGGACTTACAGTATAATGTACTATACACTAGGATGCAAATACTCTTCATCATAGTGACTTGTGCCAGGATCTTTATGCCTAGTCCACCATGACTTCTGGCTTGACTGAAGCTCAACATCCTTGCTAGCCTCTCCCTTATATAAGAATGTGAGTGATGAGCTTGAACATCAATAAAGCATGTCAGGTTGCCAACCTTATTGTGATCTTCTGTATCTGGCTCACCAACAGTGCTGAGTCTCAGTTTTGATTCATCACAAGTGTCATTGCCTAAATAAATATGTTTCAGATTGTCAATCTTGTAATTTTACACATGTGACACCTACCTTTGGTGCCATCTTGATCTGCAATCATGGAATTGCTTGGCTTATGTTGCCAGTGAACAATCTCCATAGAAAGTCTTGCAGCTATTTTCAGTTCTATGAACCTCATATAGATTTGGTTATATTCTAAATCACTTATAGGTAGAGATTCTTTAGAAATGCTGAGAAAATTGGTGATTATTTTTTGTACACTTTGGGCCCACCTGGCAATATCAGGACTTTCTTCTATAAGCTGAATTGTACAATAATGCTTAGAATAAAATTGCTTCTGCTCTGGTATAAAAATTGTTTCTGCTTTGCATATCAAGTCAAGATAGTGAGACCAATGTTTCCAGAGTAGATCACATTGCATATGGATGAACTTATCTTGAGTAACATATTCTATCATATCTTTTAATTGTAGCTTATTTGCAGTTATCATCATTTGTAAAGAAGGTTGAAAATCAAAATCATATTCTTTTGCTAAACTATTATCTCTGTTATGTAAGATATAATAATATTGTAACACATCTATTTGAGAAAGACAATCAAAAAAATATCCCTTTTTGTAAGAGTAAGCATTAAAGTGTTATATAGACTATAAAGTAAGAGAGTTGATGAAGAGTCTGAGTCTGAATAAATAATCAATTGATGGAAACCATTAAAGCAACTGGTGATAAATGATTTATCAATCATATCACAAATCGCATAGCTTGTCAACATTGTTAAACTTGATGAACAAGCATTCAAAAGTGCAAAGCAAGACTTATAAGATAATTTTTCAAAAGTAAAATCATGATTTTTTATGAAGAGACATAGTTTTGATATAAATGGCAATCCACCTTTATAGAAATATGAATATGGTGGTGGAGATAGATATGTACAAAATTCAAAAATCAGATCCAAGGCCTGAGAGCTACATATTTCAATGCACTGAGGATCAGATAGATAGACACTAAGTATTATGAGTAAAAGACTTTTTGAGTCTTCAGTTTCTTCAACTGTCTTTTGATTTACTGGACAATCTAGAGATAAGGAAAACAACACGGCCAGATTGAACATTATTATTTTATTGTCTGAAAGCACAAGTGCTTTTTCAAAAGTTATTGTTTTTTTGGGATCAGACATTTCAATCTTAGTTTCATTGTTTGAGCTATAATCAAATAGAAAAAGATAAAATACTCCAAGACTCTGTAGGTGCTTAGTTATATCTTTTTCACTTTTTCCATAGATATTTTCACTATGTTTTATAGCCCATGATATTTGATGGTACCATATATTTGTCAAACATTGTATACCAGATTTAATCCAAGCTCGATTTTCAAACTCAAATAATGTTTTATACCATATTGATTTGTCAATATCCAGTTTCAAATTCTCATAAACATTTGTATGTAACCAATCAAGACGTTTTATATGATATGTTTTGAAAAACATTGTGAATGTTGATTCTGATCTGTCTCTGAGGACATCTGTAACTCTTTCCATCATGGTAAAGAAAAACTCATATTGAACTTTGTGATCTGTGATGTAGAACCAAATCCAACCCCAGTATTCTGTATTTATATCATCTTTGTTCTTCATGCTAGACATTAACTCCTGTGTAATGAGATTGATAACATATTTTGTTTTAAAAGGTGTCAGATCATGTTTATAGAGATCAGCACCAGATAAAGCCTGTAGAGTAATCTTTACAACTGTTGAATTATCAAAAGATTTTGACAACAGCCATTCTAGAGATTGAATATCAAGTTTTTTCCTATTGTGTACAATGGTGGTGTTTTCAAGAGTTTTCCTACTCTGAGAAACAGCATTGTGTGAGTTTAACACTTTATGTGCAGCCTGATGAGGCCTATGATTCTTATGCATCCACCTAGACCATCTGAAAGTAATTTTCAAAAGCACATCTTGAATTAGATATATGCAAGTCTGATATATTTTTGGCACCCAGTTTTTGATAATGAATATGTAATCTCCAATTGGAGTCTTATATGGGCACTGAATATAACAAGATGCAAGCAGATTTGTTCCAAAATACACAATATATGAGATTTGCACAATAACAAGAACAGAAACAGCAAGCCCTCTGTTTAAAGCCCAGACATAGACCACAAGACCAGCAAAGAAAAGGAGCAAGGCCAGGTGCATTATGACAGGCAGACATCCCACAATGGTAGAGACATGCCACTTCTGCAACCCAGCAAAGCGAAACTGATGAGTATGAGCCTTCTGCTGAACTGACCCAGAGATGGGTGAGATATAATATTGAAACCATTGTTTGACTAGCATAGAGAGCAAAGCAGTTGCAAGGCTTAGGGCCAGACTGACGAACCATAGACCGTTGACCCATTTATCAGATGATCCTGCATCAGAAGCCATTGTCGTTGAGTTCTGCGAAGACTGCGGAATCATATCCCGTGAGAGACCAAGCGCGACAGCTCGCTGTATGTCAACAAGCTCCACAAGCAAAGATGCAGATATCTGAGCGTAGTTGGGCTGAAGCGACTGAGAGGCCTGAGTCACGAGAGTTGTCACCACAGCAGAGAACAGACCAGCCTGTGGATAACGCAATAAGCTGGCAACAGAGGTACAAATGACTAAGGAGTACGCACGAAAACCAGGAGGACATCGATTGTATCGCGCCATCCTTCGATCATATCGTCGTCGAAAGCCTTGGCCTCGTCAAGATAGACACGCCAGACACGCGCATTCGGACCCATTGCCTCCGACACTTCACTGTCAAAGGGATATTTCTGCTCGTAGTCATCCGGGTTGTAGCCTGTTTAAGAGCGTGTAAGTAGCCGACAATGATGGGACATAAACAGCGTCGTCACATACCCGGGAATCCTGCGCCCACGGGAAATACACCAAAATTCCGTCGCGCCTTTTTCTTCTTCGCCGCACGGGTTGGAGGAGGGTTAGGCAGCGCGCGCGGAGCGTCATCGTCAGAAGAGTCAGAATCGGACGAATCGTCGACGTGCGAGCGCGCCGGAGCCGCTTCAGATGGCCGAGTTGCGCTTTGAAGATCGGTGGGAGCACCGTGGGTAGAGGGTGCATTCGGATCCACCACGTATCTGGTGTTCAAGTCGCGCTCCTCGATGTTGGGTGCTTCAGCAAGCTGCGATCCACCACGATCATGGTCGCTCGCGGCTATATGATAACAATCAGCGGCGTCCAGCCTCTGTGGGCCAACTTGTGATTGCACAACTCACCGATGGAGACTCGGTCTTTGTTAGACATCAGTGCTTCAGGCTGTATTCAGTAGTCGACGCGATTGAGGTGAGCGATGAGTTCGAAACGAAAAGCGTTGAAGCTGACTACCTCGTGGATCGATGCTAGGAAGGGTTATCCCGAAAAGTCAACACTTCATGAAGCGGAACGTGGCTCGAATTGTCATGGCTTTATTTGGCTTATGATATGCGGCTAGTCTGTGTCGTAAGAGTCTCATAATACAGATTCGTGCAGTGACGAATACATGCGTGAATTGTAGCGCTAAGGATCTGGACAGTCATGAAGACTCCTTCCTAACAGAAGCGACTGACTGTTAATTTTACGATAGGGCAATGATACATGGGAGGTTGCATACAGGGACGATCATCCATTACCAGCGCGAGTCGCCGCACGAGCCGTCCATGCGTTGAACTGTAGCTGCACATAGACCGGAACACACAGCTGCAAGTGACGTTACGCTGAACATCACGGCAAACTGTAACTGCATCGCATGCAGTTTTCCGAAGGACGAGATATAGGATTATCCCTGTGGTCAGACAAGGTTCTAATGTGGTCAGAAGGATCTTCAATAAGCAGTTCTCTGGAGGAGCTTACAGAGCCAGTCATGGTTGGGGACCTAAAATCAGTTCACAGGCATAAGTTGAGGCATTGCGAGCTAAGACCATAAGAGCACTGATGTGGCCCGTCGAGGCTGTGTGAGTCTCGGCCGCCAAAAATCAATTCTGCTCGGCAAGGTTGATGATACATGGCGTGTAAAGCCAGAACGCCTGTCATTACGGACTTGGATGGACCTACTTTTGAGTGTATCTTCTTCTAACATGGACCTGGAGGATTGAATTCACCGCATCCTCGGGTATCATAGACAATGGCATAGATGGCGATCAACGAACACGCTGGACGTACCTCACTGGAATCGGAAAGATTTTGAGACATTGAAAAGCGTTTGTAAAACGAGTGTAGGATCCAGCAGGCTAAGGAACATCAATGCAACAGGGGCGCGTCTGACTCAAGTCACTCCATGCATATCTATTTGGCGAGTGATACCCTCCTGGTCCAAGGCGTATTATACGGATTGTGTCCTGCGACGGAACAGCAACGCCGACTAGTTACTCGTCATCGTAGCCCGAGATTGGTCTCCGTGGGCGGTTCGGGACTGTCAGATAGCACGTCAGTCAGTGATAAAAACAAGAGGATTGTCCAAAATGCGCTGATGAGGACAACGTCCGACCCGCACGAACTCCGGATGACCCGCCTAGAACAACGGCCGACGCTACCAAAATGCAAACGCGCGAAACTCACTGGGGTATGTTACGGGAATGCGCTCTGCTGGCTTCCAGCCATAGCGCTTGCGTATGGATGGAACAGTGTACGCGAGAGGAGGCCCAATGGCGCCAATTATGACTGAATAGAAGATGACGGGTGCTTCGTGAGCTTGACGTTGCTGATTTTCCGGTGTGGTGACGATGCATTGAGCTATGAAACTTTATAACATGAGAGATACTCACAAGATACCGATATGTTTGTCGGAAAGGAGAGAGAATGGACGCCATGCTTTGAGAAGCTATGAGGACAACCTGGTGTTCCAACTCGAATCGGGAGGAAATGTCTTGTTTGTCTTTGTTGATCCAGTCACGCTGCTAGGCGGCTAATTCAATATTCTGTACACTTGCTCTTGTTCTCTTCCACACACCATACACCATCTTTCACTGTTTATACTTCCCCCCTCGACCTCGCGGTCTACTTGCGGAGAAAGCAGGTAGTAAAGCCCGTGCTTGTTTCATTGGTCAAGGTCTGGCCGACTTCCTGCCACGGACGCGAAGGACAAGGCCATAGCTCAATACAAGGTCTGCGCATGGAGGCGGCACACTCTGCAGCGCCGCGTTCTAGAGGGGTCAAGTTCAATGGCACGGGCGACCGAGGGCGCCGTGGCCAGTCCAAGAACAAAACCTGGGTTGCCGACGGAGTAGGCTCGCGCAGCGGAACAAGCACCCCCGGCGGCCATCTCGGCGTGAACGGGGAGCGCTGGGAGCGCGGTGGACACCGTGGCAGCAGAGGCCGGGGACACGGAAGATCGTCCAGGCCGTCATCAAAGTCGCCGAGACCGGAGACTGCAGCGCTGCCTTCAGTCGAGGCGCCCGAACAGCACGAGACGGACGAGGGCATGAGTACGGATGCGGGTGACCACCAGGAGGGAGAGACAGATGTGGAGGAGCCAGATCTTGAGACGGCAGAAGAACGGGAGCGGTTCTACCAAGAGGTGCGTCATTTTCTGTTCCCTTTGCATGTACTCCTGATGTCTTGCAGCTGGTGAAAGCGCGCGAGGTCGAGCGAAAGCGAGCCATTGCAGAGGGAAAAATGGACGATCCACTCGTTCCGAAACGTCTAGACGAGGCCATCACGATGGTGGGGACGTGCATGGATATGTGTCCCAGGTTCGAGCGCTACAGACGCGAACGAGAGAACAACCTTTTCGAATGGGAGCTTGTACGTGTCTTCGCAATTTGTTTCTGAGATTCATCGAAAATCTGCGCTGATGATATGAAGATCCCGGGGACCAAACGCGTCAATCATAAACGCGCCGTCAAGATGTACGAACGTGCAGCGGGCGACAAGACGCTCCCTTCGGATCTGCGACCACCGGCCGTATTGAAGGTGAGCAGTCCTCCAAAATGCCACCGGTTGTTTCTCAGTCGAAGTCCAGAGAACCCTCGATTATCTTTTCCATGATCTTCTCCCTCGCGCCGGTTTCTCACCCACGTTCAATTTCATCCGCGACCGGACTCGCGCTGTAAGAAACGATTTTACCATGCAACACGAGACGGGCGCCCTTGCCATGGAGTGCCACGAACGCTGTGCGCGATTTCATATCCTTGCCTTGCACTTCGAGCGCGAGCGGACCGGATTTTCCATTCCGCTGGAGGAACAGCAACTCATGAACAGTATGTTCCGATCTTCGATGCCCTTCGTCGTCTAATGCATTTTTCAGCCCTACAAAGTCTGAAGGAGTTTTACGAGGACCAGCGTGGCCGCTACGAATCTCCTAACGAGCTCGAAATGCGCATCTACCACCGTCTCATCCACATCCGCGACCAACGCGAGCGACACGACGACATTCCCGACTGGATCCGCACGCATCCTGTCTTCCTGCTTACCACGAGGTTCAGGCAGCATGTACAGGCCAAGTCTTCGCCTATCACGAAGACCTCGCCTCTGCTTGTCGACAACGAAGGGATGATGATCTTCGCGGAGCTCGCGGGCGTCCTGCGCGAGCAGGGAAACCGCGTCATGGTTTATCTCGTCGCGTGCATCCTTGAGCGCCACTTCGGAACGGAGACCATCGAGAATATTGAAGACATTCGCGCCGGGCTGGAGATACCCGACATCATCGACGGGGCAATCGAGCACCATGATGTTGACGAAGGGCAACCGCTTGTCGAAGAGCCCGTGCACGCTGAAGCCCAGCCACCAGCAGTACAGGTCACGGCGCCCCTCCAGCCCAGCGCCACGGAATGGCTAGGCAGTAACTTCGGGTCGAAGCCCACACCCTCGGCCATTTTTGGCGCTACTTCCACATCGGCTTTTGGCGCAACTTCAATGCCGGCTCCCAGTGCGCAGCCTCCGCTCACCTCTGTCCCACCTGCCCAGGAGGCACCTGTCGCTTCTGCCTTTGCTGGGCTGAAGTCCACTCCGAATGTATTCGGCACTTCGATGTTTGGTGGCTCTGCATTTAGCAGCTCGACCAAGACCACCTCTACGTCTCCTTTCGGAGCGTCGACGAGTACGAGTGCATTTGGAGGCACCTCGTCCATATTTGAGTCTGTGGCTAAGCCACCAGCTACCGAGGCCAACGCCCCCTTCGCAACACCGGCTCCTTTCGGCCAAATTCTCCCCACATCGGAATCCGCTCCTGCAGCATTCACCTTTGGCGGCTTTCCGACTACAACAGCCCCCGCTACACCGCCAGCACTCTTTACGTCTCAATCATCCTCAACGATGTTTAGCGCGGCATCGCTCAATCCGAAAGCGTCGCCATTCAGCCCCAAGAAACTCCCTGAGGGCCCTCTTGAATCTGTTATACCACCATCTCCCCCTACTCCAGCTGTTGCGGCAATGCCCCCGGCCGCGCCATCGCCGACTCCTTCAACGCCATCACGACCAATTTTAACGCCGATAACCACAACGCCTCCTGTATCATTACCTACTCACGCCCCTCCAATACCCTTTCCACGTCCTGCGGAACCACCAACCACGAAACCAGAACAAGCGCCCTCACCATTTACATGGCCTAAACCAAGCGAGCCTGCGGCTCCCCCAGAGCCTGCGAAAGCTGGCTTCATAATGGAACCGATTTCGGGCATGCCTTCACCAGTAGCCGCACCACCGCCTGTCAAAATGCAGCCTATCTCGCTGCCCCCGACTCCAACAGCGACGGGCTTCCAGTTCCCCGTCAAGACCACGAGTAAATCTCTGTTCGGGTTCCCAAGCCTGCAGTCGCTATCTGGCGATACGGGCCCAGAGGTCCTAAGCCCGCTGTCGCTGACGGCGCCGCCCTTGTCTGCACGGCCGTCCCTCCCCTCTCCCACGACTAAGCGACCGTCGATCTCTCTTGTTGAATCACCGACGCCTGCACCCGTGCCCGCGCCCGCAGGTCCGTCACCGCCCCAGGAGAAGATTATTCCTCCCGTCAACGGCATATTCCGTAAGCCGAGCAAAGGCAAAGAGCGCGCCGTCGAGGCCGAAGACCTCAACGAGAAGGCTGCCGCATTCGTACGCGCGAGCCTCCTCGTAAAGGAGTCCTTCCGCACGTGGAACAAACGCAGCAAGGAGCGCGTCGCTTATAAGGAGGCCGTGCGGCGCAGCGACGCGTACCGCGAGCGCGTGCGCGGTGAGCGGCTGTCGGGCGGCCGGAAGCGGCGCGAGGTGTCGGGGCCAGTTGTCGAGGCGGCGCCGCCGAAGCGCACGCGCCGGCGGTCGTCGCATTATGTGCCGCCAAGGACGGACGAGGAGCTCGCAGCGCGGCTGAAAGAGGTGCGGCCCGTTCACTTCCCCTACAGACTGAATGTGGCGTGCTCATGCATTATACTCTTACCTGCAGAATCACGAACAGCAGGAGCGCCGCTGGGCACCGGGTACATTCCTACAGGCTGTCCGCACGCATGTGCAGGCGCTCACGGCTACATCGCCGATCAACTGGCGGATATGGGTGTCGATGAACCCCGAGAGCGATGGCACTGCTATCTGGGTCGAGCGCAAGTTCGACGTGCCTCATTCGGGGCAATGGGCGAGCGAGCGCGTGTTCTCCATCCCGCTTAGGCCGAGCGATAGCGAGTTGAACTCGCCTGGGTTGATTGTGTTTGAATGTACGCCGCTGGAGGGGATCACGGATGATATCGAGACGTGAGTTGCGCTTTGGGATGGATGGCAGAGAAATTTGCTCAAAGCCGTTGCAGAAAATTCCGGGTTTTGGAGGATTGTGCGCGGTTGCGGGATATCGTAGAGGCGCTCCCGGAGGATCGACATTTTCGTCCGTCTATCCTTTTCATAGTCTGGGGCGAAGGTGACCGGTCGACGGCAGCGGAAGAGCTGCTCCAACGGGTGCGTGGGCAGATGATATTATGAATATTGTGATACAGCTGCTGATGACAGTATTTCTTTAGACGAAGGCGTATATAGACGAAGGTCTTTTGAAGGGCTTCAGCACGTTTTCCGTGTCTTCATCGACTACAGATCTCGACAGCAAGTTCCTTCAAGTCCTGCAAACTACTTCTTTGGATGTGGTTGGCGAGCTTGTCGAGGTGCTTTCCTGGGAAGGTCGGTCGCTCGACATGCCGTTCTTTGTCTGTCGCTGATAGCTTCTCGGCAGATTTGCTCAAGCTGGCTATCAGACCCTGGAAAGAAGTCGTGAGCGACTGGATATCGCGGTGTCTGGCCGACGGGGAAGGTCAGTCGTCTTGTCTTGCTGGAGAAACTTTGTCTCATGCAAATCACGCAGTGGAATGGCCTCTTTATAGCGAAGTGGTGAAGGCGTCGATCGAGCTTTTGAACGCATTGCTGCATCGACTGGAAGTGAGACTAGATTCCCATTCCACCAATGCTGTCCTCCCGGCTTGGCATTTGGAGGGCCCGCCAAGTTCTGAGTAAGTCATTCTCCGGCACGTTCTTCAGCCCGCTGACTTCTATTGTCAGAACTCTGTTCGACAATGCGATTGCATGGCTACAGAAACCGGAATTGCAGCCGAACGGAAGTATAGGATCCTCAGACCTGGAGTCGCATAGAGCTCTGGATGCAGGTATGTCCCCTGCCATTAAGTCAAGGGGTAGATCTGACTAGATATCATAGTCTTCCCTATTTATACCTTCATTGACCACATACACGAGCTGGCCGTCGCAGCCATCGAGTCCAGGGTCCACGCGGACAAGTCTGTCACCTATTCGCTGGCAAAGCCCGACCTCCAGGAAATGAAGGACGACATGGCGAGGATCGTGACGAAACATGCCGACAAGCTGCGTCGCACGTTCGCATTCCACGTCCGGCCAAAGCGCCGCGCACTGCACGACGAGACTGCCGAGTCGAGGTACGCTTCTCCCGCGCGTGTCTTATTACATATGCTGAGCGCATCGCAGCCCCGTGCCCTCGTCGAAGCGGCTCAAGACATCCACATCCAGCCAGGGCTCGGACGACAGCGCGTTACCCCCTGTATTCGACGAAGCTGCGCCCACCAATGGCAGGCCTACGCCATCGCCCAGCGCGTCGCCATCTGCGTCTGTGTTTACCGTAGCGGACGAGAGTCCGCCGAAGGTCACTGTCGCGATGCTCCGCGCGCTGACGAGGAACGTTCTGCATGGGAAGAGGTGATCTGGTATAGTGGAGTCGACGGCTGTGATGTTATTGCATATTTCTTTGGCTCGGTGCATTTCTTTGCTTTGATGTAATGTGTATATACAGACATTGTGAAAGCTGGTATATCGGACTGTTCAATTGAAGGCATTCAGGAAACATCTTACTATAGCATGCATATCTCCCGCGGCTCTGTACCTAGACACGGCAATTAAATGATTCCCATGCCACGCGGCCGGGCGGCTCAGTAGATAGACAACTCTCGGGCAAGTAAGTATCGTAACCCGTATACACGCTGGAAAGTGCAGACAAAGTCTATAAGCAGAGGGATACGATACTTAGGCCCAAAACAAGCCGGGGGAAAAGATTTTGTAACACATTACTGGGTCAGCACCAACGTCCATGTCATAGACCCAGCGGACGGGAGACATGCGTGTGTAGAGAGTGATAGCAGGGTAACGAACGACTTTGGAAAAGTAGAATAATCTATAGCAGTACCGAAGGTGGGATACCAGCATCCGAATATCGCGAATCAACACAACTCCCACATCTTAACATAGTCGACGACCATCGCGCGGTCCTCATCGCTTTGGCCCCACGTCGGATACCACTGGTCCTGCGCAAGCGCGAATTGCTCCATCGCGTCTGTGTGGCACGTCAGCGCGAAAGCTGTATCGGGGGAAGGCAGGAGGTACTGAGGGCGCCGTTGAGCCAGGGCTTCTTCCCGGCGTTGTCGGGCCACCAGCCATTCGTGCCGCCAATGGCCACATTCAGGATAAGGAAGAACGCTACACAGGCCATCAGCCACGGTCCCGCGCAGAAACCAAAACCGGAATCGACTAACGCTGGTCGAACGGCGCCGAGTTTCCCGAGCCCGCCCACGGGTTCTCGAGGATGATCTCCTGCGACGCGTTCGAGACGGCCGCGGGGAAGTCCCCGCGCTGGAAGAACGGGATGTTGAACTTCAGCTCGAGCATGTGCGACAGGCGGCTGTCGACGTAGATCCGCAGGAAGTCCGGGCTCCACTCCAGCGCGTACGTGTGGAACGCCTTGTCGTACGACGTGCGGCGCAGCGACCACCAGCCGTACGTCTTGCTGACTGCGTTGAGCCAGGTGAGCGGGCCCCAGTTCAGCGAGCCGCGCACGACGTTCACGCCCCTGCAGGGTAGTCAGCATTCGCGTCGGATCACTGCGGGGTAAAGGGACGGGGCTTACTGCGCGGGGTAGCTGATGCCGTTGCCGCGGGACTCCATGATGTCGATCTCGCCGCTCAGCGGCCATGGACCGTACTTGTTGTCCTCCGGCAGCATCCAGATCGCGGGCCACATCCAGTCGCTGTGATACGCGGTGAGCGAGCGCAGATCGAAAGACGGCGGATGGACATACCCTCTGGGAAGCTTTGCGCGGACTTCGACGCGGCCATAGCGGATGCTCTTCTTGCCCTTGGTGGTGAGCCGCGCGCTCATCACAGGGTTGATGATCGTCCCCGCCGTGCGGTTGCTCACCGCGCCACATGCAGTCAGATTGGTGTTGGTGCAACCCGTGAGGTTGAACGTGTGGCCGTCGTAGATCGCGTCGTTGCCGATGACGTCCGACGTCAGAGTTGGAAGGATGTAGAGCTGGTTGTTCCGGATGAAAGAGTTGTTCGATGACACAGTTGTCATCTCAAACTCGCCATTCCTACGCGAAATGGTTAGCATCGGCAGCGCGGAACACACGACAGGCATCGACCTACCCAAAGCCGCTCATATCGGCCTCGCGCGACCATGTATTTTCCGTATCGAGCTCACCCGAATTAAACTGGTCGTCCATAACGAGACACAGATTGCCGAGCAGCTGGACATCCTTCCAGCCAAAGTAGCAGCGGAGGACGGAGCCAGCGACGCCGAGGAGCATGACGCCGTAGAAGAGCCAATATGCCACGCGCATCGTGCTGTCCTTCTTCTCGGTCCACGGCTTGTAGATCTCACCGGTCAGCATGGTGCTCGCTGGGCGCGGCTTCTTCGAGGGGCGCACGCGCGGGCCGCTGCCGACGCTCGTCCCCAACGACACGGCACCGATGGAAGGCTGGATGATCGTCAGTGGGCGGCGCGGGGGCGAGGCGAGTGCAGCGCGGCTGGGGCGGCGCGAGTGCATCTGCGGTGCAAGGTCGACGGCGCTGTTGCGCATCGAGCTCAGCGCGCTGTTCGCGGGGAACGGGTAGTCGCCTGGCCCGGCATTGCCAACCGGCGTGTCGCCCATGCTGAAGCTGAGAACGCTCGCGGGTGGCGAGAACGGGTTGTTCTGCTCGGCGGCGGGCGTTGCGAATGGGTCGCCCGTGTTCGATCCATCGACGCTGACGCTGCCGGTCGCGGAGCGCGAGGCAGTAGTGCCCATCGTGAGGCGCCGTGAGCTAGTCGAACTAGTGAGCTCTTTCTCCTTACCCGAACGAGGGGAAGAGGAAGAGAAATTTCCAGAGCCATCCGATGAGCGGCGATTGTTGGGGGCGAGAAAAGATGGGCGTGGTGGGGCCAGGGCCATGTCGGAGTCCAAGACCTCATGCATAGAGCTCATGCTCGCGGTGGAGGTCGTCGTCGGTGGTACCATCGTGGGGACTGACGATATAGCTGCGATGAGAGACGCGCCTGGTTTATGAGGATGGATGGGCACGCGGCGATCGGGCGGCAAACCCCAAACCCCCAATCAGCGCGGTGGCAGCTCTGTACACTGCCAAGTCTGGCAAAAAAAAAAAAAAAAAAAACTGATGACGATCTGGCAGTAATGGGACACAAGTCCCGCAAGATAGAGCGCTCTGGCCGATGGAAAATAGAAGCCCTTTAAGGCCGCGTTGGGCCGTAGAATGCAGGCACGCAACGATGTCCCTACAGCGTGCGTGCATCAAGTCCATATCCTCGTAGCCTGAAATGTTACGGCGTGAGTAAAAAGGGGGAAAGATGAAAAGATTCGCATACTCCACAAAAGCTTGATGCAGAGCGTGCGTATGACAAGCGTATGTGCCAATATTCCAGGCATCTAGAACAGAAATCCGTAGGAAAACGTAACGCACTGGGAGGAAGAAGGATTGTAAGGATAGACAGCAGTCCTTCCGCAGGCACGAAGCTGAAAACGCTGGCGTAAGACAGGTGTCAATTAGAGTATTAGACAACTGTTCCGGATTCCGACACCGCTGCCCGGCTAAAAATGAACGAAAAATTGGATCTCGATGGCCCTCGCGAAGGACGGAACCGAGAGGCGGGTCCGGTAATGCTGTTCGACTTGAGAAAACGCCCTGTAGGGCCCTGATCCACATATACTTACTCATTGCTTTCTGGATGCTGTAGTGATCATGAGTGGTCGCCGTCGAGATGCATGGCTGGTTGTTTGGTACTATTTGACTGTTGTCGTCTTTCAGCGCCGATTCAGCTTGGATTCAGCCACGTTACAGCTAATTGCAAAACGTTAGGCCGGGTCTGGGAAAAAACCCGGGTAGCCCTTGTTTTGATGGCGCTTCCCCAAGCGTCTGCCGCGGGATGCCGCAGCCACCGGCTCGACGGCATTATCGTGCGGAGACGCAAATCGAGGTGGCACCCAGCGTCACGGTTCAATTTCCGTCATACTCCGTCCCCGCGCGGCCGTCCGACTATTTTCGGGTGATGGGCCTAACGTTTTGCAATTAGCTGTAACCTCAACTGTTGTCCGGTTCATCACGATCTTGTCTTCGAAAGTAACCACTGCATGAAAACTTCTGGGCTTATTCTAGCTTCCTCATGTTGATTAATTCAAGTTAATGAACATGCCAGAGTCGAATGAAAACCTCGGACGAAGTTCACATTGGGCGGATCTCTGCCAATCACTGCAAGAAGGACTTCATGGTCCACGTTGCAAGTCGGTATTTTATTTCCTCCTAGAGTCCCATCCGACTCGCCGTTCAACGTTCAATCTCTACCGCAAGCGCCTAGACTCCGTTTGTGCGTGCATTCGCGTACGCTAACAGATTACTAGTGAGTCAAGCCTCACGCACTTGCCCATTCGGACATGAACTGAGGACCTTCATGTCTCGATCCTTCTACTCTCCATACAGTACAGTACTTCTGTTCCATCCTCATCTCGGCCGTGCATGATACGGTCGCTAATTAGAGTGATCAGCAACCGCCCACTCCAGTGGGCCGATAACGAAATGATCCAGATATGCCAGCCTGTCTTCCCGCCTCGAGTCGTACGTCATACCAATCGCCGTCAATATTGGCTTGGAAGTTTCTTCTCGCGGTCTAACAGGCTGGTTGAAGCACCCTTTGTCGGTTTGTTTTTGTGACGCTATGCCCTGCTTGGCACAGTCGGGTGCCTCAACAAGATTCAGACTGATGGGGCCCTACGTCATTAGATATCCTGGGCTGCTCGGCTAGTGCTCGGCCGTGCCACCATCTTCAGACCATGCAACTCTGAAGCACAACCTCCTGAACGGACTCGCAGCCATCGTACGTGATACTTACCGGACCGTAGGACTGTTCTTCCGTTTAACGGACATAATGGAGCGTTTCATTCTCCTGGCCGCTGTTCCGTTTTCTTCTTTTTCCTTGTATTTGACGTCTTACCGCCGGGCAGCGTGTTCCGCTTTAGACATCAATCTTGTGTCTGGATCGCGGAGACTGAAACTTTTGGCATTGAGATGCTTTTCAAGCCAGCGAGAGTTCTGGTAAGGCCGCTAGCAGTCATTTCCATCCAGACATTGAGCGTCATCTCCGGAGTCCAACACTGGCAGCTACACCGTGTCGATTCTGAAATCACTAAATCTTAATGGCACCGGCTACTCGCCGACAGCTTCCACCATACTTATTCCCGCCCATGCACGCCACTACGTAGGCCATCAATTTCTGCTGACGCGCTGCATTATCTTCATCACTCCACTCAAGGACGCTTCCTTTCCCTTTCCGACATCTTTTCCTAGCGTGCGCGCGCTCGCAAGGGCTCGTCCCTGGACCTGATATCTCCCGAGTCGCGCGCCCGATCCTCACTCCAGCGATCTGTATAAGTACATAGGCCCAGGCTCTTGTTCTTGCCTTCCCGCGCGGAGAAGAGCGGCGCCGTGTATTTCACGAAACGTCTGCCTTTCCGGGCATCGTTCATCCGCACACATGCATTCCAAGTCATTGGCTTGTCGATCCAGAGTTGAGATACGGAGGACGACAAGGTAGGCCCGCTCTTAAGACTCAGAGAACGGAAATCCCGTCTGCCCAGCGCTCCGCCTTTCCTTCGTCGGGCCTCTGCTCTCAGTCCCTTCTTTTCTTTTTCCCTTTCTCGCTCCCTTCCTTGCAAGTCGTCTGTGTTCAAGATGAGTCTGACCGCTATGGATTACGACGCGTATGATGCGCTCCTGCATCATATCTTCAGGCAGGTGCGTCATCGCTCTATCCTGCAGTGCCCACCGTCAATCTAATACCGAATTGTAAACAGACCCAAGGTGACGCGTGGTTCAAGCCTTCGGGCGAGAACATCCACGCTGGTGTCTGCCTGCGCATCAACCATGGCCAGTTTCGTGTCTTCCCCTACGAAAACCCATATCTAGAGCCTTTCGAGGCGGCCGTGCGCGTCATGAACCCCGTCGTGGCGGTCAAGGTGCGCAGCGCCGCCGTGCACGTTGCGCTCAGCACCGCGTAAGCCTCCTTCACTTCCTTTCCCGCCGCCCACTGACGTGTACGCAGCGGTGAAGACGGCTCGGCGATTTACGTCGACGACAACACGCGCATCCAGATTCTGGAAAGTATGGCGCATCTGCCGTACGCCGACAAGGCGCAGTGCGGTGCTTTCATTGTCGGTCTTTCGTCCTCATGATCCATTTCCCTAACTTATCATTATGTCATCCTAACTAGCGCGACGAATGCGTCCTTGTAGTCTGGTCGGACAGCATCGACACCATCATTCCGATCTGCCGCGACTTTGACGAGAAGCTCATCAAGCTCGTGTGGTCGCAGCGGCTGTCCGTGGCGAACTTTGCCACCCCGTCGACCAGCAGTGCATCGTCCCCGGGATCGGCCGTTTATTCGTCGTCCGATGTGCAGCTGAACGAAAAGCAGGTTGAGGCGAAGGTCGAGATGTCGGCGGTGTCGCCCGGGATCGCGCACAACACCGGTACCAAGAAGCCGAAGAAGACGGGCTCGCTGTGGGGCTGGCGGCTTTCCTCGACGAAGCCTGGCGCAGAGGCGCAGGATCCCGAGAAGGCGACTGGGGCGAGCGCACGCCCGATGCGTCTGTTCACTCCATTCTACAGCGGATTCGGGTGCGCATTGTCCCTCTGTAAGCGCACCACATTCCGGTTACTGCTCGGGTCTCGCGTCTGACATGCTGCGCTTCCAGTCTTCATAGGCACTGGTTTGAACGAGCTCCTCACGGAGTGGCGCTTGGATCACCAGTATGGGCGCTTTGCTCTCATAGTAACGATGCCGTTCTTGTTCTGCGTGTCGCTCGTAAGCATATTTTTGCGCCGCCCCTCCGAAACTCCTGATTGATTTCCGTGATATATAGTTTTTCTCCATGCAACTCATTGGCAACATCTCGTATCTGTAAGTCGATTTTGTCTTGCGCCGCGCGTCACCTACTCATGCCTTCGTTCTGCACATAGCCTCGGACCGGTTGCCCAGTACCATGAGAATTCAAAGTACTACTCTGCGATCAAACCCAGTCCTAACAAAGAGGTTGACTCGCACCTGCCGCACATTACCATTGAGATGCCTGTCTATAAGGAGAGCCTAGACCAGACCATGTATGTTTTCATCTTGATCGCATGCTGTAACGGTATCGTGGCGGAAATTGACTCAGAGCAACGCTCTCGCGCCCACACTGAGTTAGCACCCAGCAGCATCGTTTGAGTTCTAGCTCTCTGTGCCTCGAGAATCTAATCTAAATCCGAACGCCGCTAACGCCACCCGTCCACTCCACAGCACGCCGTCCGTCCAGTCACTCAAGAAGGCGATGCAGACGTACGCACGACAGGGCGGGACGTCCTCGATCTTCGTCCACGACGACGGGCTGCAGCTCCTGTCCGAGGAAGAGCGCGCAATCCGCATCACGTTCTATGCAGACAACGGTATCGGGTGGGTCGCGCGCCCGAAGCACGACTCCGCCGAGGGTGGGTTCAAGCGCCGCGGACGGTTCAAGAAGGCCAGCAACATGAACTACGGGCTCGCGCTGAGCTTGAAGATGGAGGCGCACATCAAGAAGCTGGAGGCGGACCGGGAGGAGCGCATGGCGCGCGGGGAGATCGTCGACGAGGGTGAGGAGGAGGATATCGAGGAGCAGGCGCTGGGGCTGGCGATTGAGGAGATCTTTGAGGAAAGCGGACGGCGATTCAAGCCGTGGGCTTGCAATGCGAGGGCCTTGCGGGTTGGGGAGATTATTCTCATTGTGGATTCGGATACCATTGTCCCTGAGGTACGTCTTTCCTCGATGATGGACTCCCGCCGGTCTGATCGATTCGCTTCAGGATTGCTTCCGCGATGCTGCACGCGAGCTTGGTGAATGTCCGGATATCGCAATCATCCAGCACGAGTCCGGTACAATATTGTCGATGTGCATTATTTTTGCCCGCTGACCCTCCGAAAATTGTAGACGTTATGCAGGTCGCGCATCATTACTTCGAGAACGGTATCGCCCACTTCACGCGCCGCATCAACAAGTGTATCTCCATGGGTTGTGCTAATGGCGAGGTGGCTCCGTTCGTCGGGCACAACGCCTTCCTGCGCTGGTCTGCCATCCAAGATGCTGCATTCCTGGATCCCGGTGATGACAACAAGAGCAAGAGATGGTCTGAGTCGAACGTCAGCGAGGACTTTGATATGGCATTGCGCTTACAAGTGAGTCAAAAGGACTTGGGGGATATATAGGTGCTGATGGGATGTGCACGTGACTTAGCTGAAGGGATACACGATCCGCTGGGCCACGTATTCTGAGGGCGGGTTCAAGGAAGGTGTCTCTTTGACGGTCGATGACGAGCTTAACAGATGGCAAAAGTACGCATTCGGTATGACTTCCCAGCTACTTCGCGCGTGAGATTTGTGTTCACCACCTGCGTCAACTTTAGGATGCAATGAACTCCTGTTCAACCCTCTCAAAGATTGGTGGTACATGGGTCCTATCACTAAGCAGCTGCGCGTATTCGTGTGGTCAGATGCTCCCATCCATTACAAGATCGGCATGCTGTCCTGTAAGTCCTCCGCGGCTTAAACTAGGCGCACACTGACAGGCCGATTGCTTTCTCAACAGACATGTTCTCATATTGTAAGTTTGGCTCATTTCCCCTAGCGAGAAATTCTACTCATGGCTCTTGTCTGCAGACGGTCTTGCAGCTGGTGGAACGTTGTCTCTTGTGAATTATCTGATCGTCGGTTGGGCACTCAACGTCGATGGATACTACGAACACTCCTTCGAGATTTGGCTGGCCTGTACAGTCGTCTTCCCTGGCCTCGGCAATCTCGGTTTCACCTTCCTGGAATACCGCCTCGGTCATCGCAGTATCTTCGACAGCCTTCTCGAGAATCTCACGTGGATTCCTTTCTTGTGAGTCCTTACCTCCGGCCGCGTGCTTTTCTCTCGCTAATGGCTGTGACTCTCCTAGCTTCTTTTTCTTTGGCGGCCTCTCTATTCATTTGTCGCAAGCGATCCTTGCCCACGTCTTCTCCTACGACATCTCCTGGGGCGCCACCAAGAAAGAAGTCGAGCGTTCTAACTTCTTCATCGAAGTCCCGCGCATCCTCAAACGCTTCTGGATCTCCCTCGTTATATGTGTTGCAATATTCATCGCCGTAGCCGTCCTAGCCAGCCCCGCCGTTCCTTCGACTTGGCAGATTCCCGGGTGGGACTGGGCCGTTATCGTTCCCATCGCGTGAGTATTCATTCCATGTCTTGAACGCTCCTTCGCTGACACCGCACGCTGCTTTCAGCATCTCTGCCGGAAGCCACATTCTTTTCCCAGTGCGTTTTCCTCTGCTTTGCCATGCCGGCTGTCCTTATTGATCTCTGTCCCCTGCAGATCGTGCTCAACCCCTGGTTGATGATCTTTTCGTACTAAGGGAAGATGTAGATCTCATCGGGTCTACCGTTTTTTTTCTTCGTCTCGATTCTGCCAGAATGGAACCTGGATTGATGTGCCACACTAGACGCGAGCCCATAGACTGCCTATTCTACGAAGTACGGTTCCCCGGACTGCGCCTTCACCGTCACCTTCACCATCACCTGCATCTCCGACTAGACACCTTACACTGCCATAGATTCTTTTCGGAATCACCCAGTTACATTACATGTTACCTGATTTCTATTCTATCACTGAAGCTTCTACATACCCGATTCGCATATAAGATTCCTAGGCTTTTGGGGCTCTTGGTGCGGACTAAATGTGCATACGTACTACATGTATGTGGAGCGGAATTCGAGTGTCCGCTCGTTTTGGGATGTTCAGTAATGACTGCTAGCCTACTCACTTGAACTCGCCAACGGCAGTTTCGGAATAAAGTTGTTTCCACCATTGTCTTCCTTTCTTGTGCGAAAACAGAACGTCCGTACTACAATACGATGACAACCTATCTAACGAATAGACAGAACGATTGTCTCCTGTCTGAGGTCAGCCACAGAGACTATATCTAAGGCTGATTTCATGGCCATCAATCTTCTGAATGACATTAATTAGCCCTAGAATTAAATGGACAAGGATCCAGACCACTGGGAGAGACTGACAGCGCCTTGAGAGCGTCGGGTAGCGGGTCTTGCCGCGCCCTGCCCGGCACTCGTAAGACTGCTGGGGTAGTGGGAATGACTCGGTCAGCACCAAATGTCTGTGCCATCGACACAACGAATAGAAGACATGTATGTAGGGGTAACGAAGGACCGTGGAAAAGCAGAATAATCTATAGCAGTAGCGAGCAGGGATACCAGCGTCCGAACATCGCGAATCAACACAACTCCCACATCTTAACATAGTCGACAATCATTGCGCGGTCCTCGTCACTCTGGGCCCATGTCGGATACCACTGGTCCTGCGCAAGCGCGAACTGCTCCATCGCATCTGTGCGGTGTGTTAGCGTGAGTATGTGTACTGGGGGAGCGCAAGACGTACTGAGCGCGCCGTTGAGCCAGGGCTTCTTCCCGACGTTATCGGGCCACCAGCCATTCGTGCCGCCGATGGCCACATTCATGATAAGGAAGAACGCTGCGCGGGCATCAGCCACACCCACCACAGAAATCAAAACGACAGAGACTGACGCTGGTCAAACGGCGCCGAGTTGCCCGAACCCGCCCACGGGTTCTCGAGGATGATCTCCTGCGACGCGTTCGAGACGGCCGCGGGGAAGTCTCCGCGCTGGAAGAACGGGATGTTAAACTTCAGCTCGAGCATGTGCGACAGGCGGCTGTCGACGTAGATCCGCAGGAAGTCGGGGCTCCACTCCAGCGCGTACGTGTGGAACGCCTTGTCGTACGACGTGCGACGCAGCGACCACCAGCCGTACGTCTTGCTGACCGCGTTGAGCCAGGTGAGCGGGCCCCAGTTGAGCGAGCCGCGCACGACGTTCACGCCCCTGCAGGTGGTTAGCAATGGCGTCGGATCTCCGCGGGTAAAGGGACGGGGCTCACTGCGCGGGGTAGCTGATGCCGTTGCCACGGGACTCCATGATGTCGATCTCGCCGCTGAGCGGCCATGGACCGTACTTGTTGTCCTCCGGCAGCATCCAGATCGCGGGCCACATCCAGTCGCTATCCGTGACGCGCGGTGAGCGGGCGCAGATCGAAAGGCGGCGGATGAACATACCCTCTAGGAAGCTTCGCGCGGACTTCGACGCGGCCATAGCGGATGCTCTTCTTGCCCTTGGTGGTCAGACGCGCACTCATCACCGGGTTGATGATCGTCCCCGCCGTGCGGTTGCTCACCGCGCCGCATGCGGTCAGGTTGGTGTTGGTGCAGCCCGTGAGGTTGAACGTGTGGCCGTCATAGATCGCGTCGTTCCCGATGACGTCCGACGTCAGCGTCGGAAGGATGTAGAGCTGATTGTTGCGGATGAAGGAATTGTTCGACGACACGGTCGTCATCTCAAACTCGCCATTCCTACGCGAAATGGTTAGCGTCGGCGGCGCGGAACACACGACAGGCATCGACCTACCCAAAGCCGCTCATGTCGGCCTCACGTGACCACGTATTTTCCGTATCGAGCTCGCCCGAAGTGAACTCGTCGTCCATAACGAGACACAGGTTGCCGAGCAGCGAAACGTCCTTCCAGCCAAAGTAGCAGCGGAGGACAGAGCCGGCGATGCCGAGCAGCGCGACGCCGTAGAAGAGCCAGTACGCGACGCGCATCGTGCTGTCCTTCTTCTCCATCCACGGCTTGTAGATCTCACCGGTGAGCATGGTGCTCGCGGGGCGCGGCTTCTTGGAAGGGCGCACACGCGGGCCGCTGCCGACGCCCGTCCCTAACGACACGGCACCGATGGACGGCTGGATGATCGTCAGCGGGCGGCGCGGGGGCGAGGCGAGCGCGGCGCGGCTGGGGCGGCGCGAGCGCATCTGCGGCGCGAGGTCGACGGCGCTGTTGCGCATCGAGCTGAGCGCGCTATTCGCGGGGAACGGGTAGCCGCCCGGCCCGGCGTTGCCGGCGGGCGTGTCGCCCATGCTGAAGCTGAGAACACTTGCGGGTGGCGAGAATGGGTTGGTCTGTTCTGCGGTGGGCGTCGCGAAGGGGTCGCCTGTGTTCGATCCATCGACGCTGACGCTGCCGGTCGTGGGGCGCGAGGTAGTGGTGCCCGTCGTGGGGCGGCGAGGGCTAGTCGGACTGCTTGGCTCCCTTTCCTTCTCCTTACCTGAGCGAGGAGAGGGAGAGGAGGGCTCTTCAGGGCCATCCGACGAGCGGCGACTGTTGGGGATGAGGAAAGATGGGCGTGGTGGGGCCAGAGCCGTGTCGGAGTCGAAGACCTCGTGCATGGAGCTTGTGCTCGCGGTGGAGGATGTCGTCGGTGGTGCCATCGTGGGGACTGACGGTACAGCTACATTCAAAGACGCGCGTGGTTTATGAGGATGGACGGGCACGGCGGTGGTTGGGCGGCTTGTCCCAAGGCCCCAATCAGCACGGTGACAGCTCTGTACACTGCCGTGTCTGGCAGAAAAGACTGATGTCGATCCGGCAGGAATGGGACAAGACCTGCGAGATAGAGCGGTCTCGCCGAGGGGAAATAGAAGCCCTTAAAGGCCGCTGGCGGGCCGTGGAATGCAGGCACGCATTGACGTCCCTTGTACAGCGTGCGTGCATACAGCGTGCGTGCATCAAGTCAAGCCTCGCAGCCTAAACTGCTACAAGGTGAGCAAAAAGGGGAAATCATAAGCCGAGGTGATTATTTACATTATCTCGAAAGCAAGATGGGCGTGCGTGCGACGCTGTCGGTGCTATTCCAATTGTCTGCAACAGAATATCCACAGGAGAATGCACGCACCATTCTTCCACAGGCACAAGTCAGAAACGCATGGGCACCATTGACTGTCAGACTTATTCCAGGAGTTGTCGCTGAATTTGACGAAAAGTCGATGGCCCTGGAGCTCGAGAACAAAGGCACCAAGGGTCGGATCCGATAAGTAATCTTGTTTGACTTGAGAACGGGCCCTGGTTCGAAGGTATCCTCGGGTGCTCTGTATACGACCTTCTACAACTTGATACAAGTTTACAACATCGACAACGAGACAGCGTTAATGTGGCGCGTGTATTGGGAAAATGGGAAGATAGTTGTTTGGCCGTGTTGTCCATTGCCTTCACCCGATCTTATCTTGTCCTCGATGTTAACACTCACCATCATCATCGATTCATGAATCGGAAATCCTGCGCGTCAGTCAACACACGGGTCAAGTTACGTTAGTCCAGGTGCTTACTCGCATCCACCTCCCGCCTGCTGATTCATTGCTGGAACTCGTGGGCGAATCTAAGCTTTACGAAGTTTGGGCGGACCACTTCACGAACCCTGACAAGAATACCTGTCCTGAACATATCCACGTTCCGCCTAGGAGGATTCTTTGCCCTGTGGTTCCTGTATCGCAAGATTCTGGGCTCCGTTCGTGCTTGCGTTCACGCACGCTGATAGATCTGTCGTAAGTTATGTCTCATGAAGCCTGACGATTGATACGAGCTGAGGACCTTCGTTTCTCGATCCTTCCCCACTTCATTTCCATTGATGTCATTCTAGTTCCGTTTGCATCCCGGTGGTGCATGATGCGGTCGCTAATTCAAGTGATCAGCAATCGTCCACTCCAATGCAGCGATAACGAAATGTTCTAAATATGCCAGTTCACCTGCCTCGAGTCGCTCGTCATGACGCAAGCCCGCCGTCCACAGTGGCTGGGAAGTTTCTTTTCGCGGCCTAGCGGGCTGGTCAACGTCGTTGTCGCTTTGTCTTCGTGTGGCACCATGCCCTGCTTGGCATAGCCAAGTGCTCTAACAAGGTTCAGACAATGGCGGAGCCTTCAGACGTCATCTATCTTAGATTCTAAGGAGTCTCCGGCCGTGCTACTATCTTCAGACCATGTAAGTCTGACGCCCAACCTGCCGAACGGACTCGCAGCCATCCAACGCGATACCGGAAGTACAGTGCACGCTTTTCTTTAATCTATTTGTCAAGTTCGGCTTGCCCGTAGGGACTGTTCTTCCGTTGAGCGGACATAATGGAGCGTTTCATTATCCTGGCCATTGTTCCGTTTTCTTCTTTTTCCTTGTATTTGACGCATACCGCCGGGCAGCGTGCTCCACTTCAGGCATCAAAATTTGCGTCCGGATCGCGGAGTTTAAAAAATCACGCATCGGGATGTTTTTCAAGTCAGCGAGAGTTCTGGTGAGGCCGCCACGAATCCTTTCCATCCAGACATCGAGCATCGTCTCTAGAGGTCAACGCTTGACGCTACCCCCTTTCGCCCTTGAGGACCAATCTCAATGGATAACTCAGGCGCCGATTACACTCCGATAGCTTCCACCGGATTCCCACCCATGCCCGTCCGAAACGTCGTGGGCCATCAACTTCTACTGACACGCTGCGTTCTTCCCATCACGCCCTCGAGGACGCTTCCTTTCCCTTTCCGACGTTTTTTCCCTGGCGTGCGCGCGCTCACAGGGCTCACCCCTGGACCTGACGTCTCCCGAGTCCCGCGCCCGCCGATCCCCACTCCAGCAATCGCGACTCGCGCGCGTACACGATATACGCACCGCATACATAGCCAGGGGCCTTGGTGCTCGTCTCCCCACGTGGAGCGCGGTACCGCGTATTTTTGCACGGCTTTCATGTGTTGCTTGGGTGCGCCCTGACACCCGGAATACCGTGCGGCCGCTCTATCCTCTCCGCGGCGTATCGCCGATGCCTCCTGTCCATCTCCATCTTTATCTGCGCACCGTGCGCGCGCAGCCGTCAGCCACAGACGCTGTGACAGACAGATGCGATCTCCGTTGTGTCCGACGGGAAAGGGGATCCCTCTGCTTAACCCTGATAGTGGTGCCACCTGCGTCGGTCGCTCTCTGAATAGGCTATCTGATCGTGATTCTAGTCTGTGGAACGGATTCCCGTCCGCACCCGAAGTTGAACGCGCGTCCCGGCGAATCTGCTCCACCGGACAGTTTGACCTGCGGAAGAGCAGCGCTCGCGCGCCCCGAGGACCATGGAGAGGAGGCAGAGCGCGTTCTGTGATTCATTGAGAAGCGGCACGGTTGCGGCGCAGGGCGCGCGCGATCCAGAACACGAAGCATCGGAACCCAGGAACCAGAAACGTGGACCTGCATCCCGAGCCAATTTATTGTGCATGGGAAAATGCTCCTCGTCCGGGACGGTTTGTTCGGCGCCAGGACGTCTTGATGCGGCATGTCATGTACGCTACTCAACGAATCACGGCTGGTTATGGTATGCATGTCTCGACGGCGGTCTCGGACTGCTGCCCGCGGCAGTGCTCGGCGAGGGCTATCGCCCTCGTATTGTCCACCCTGATCACGTCCACGTCGACGTCTGACCGGAGGAATCGAGGAACTTCAAGGGCAAGGCCCACCATCGCTGGACCTGTCCCTCGTTCTTCGCTTTCCGGCAGCGCCGCCTCGCCCATCTTGTGCGCAAATTTGGACGTGTGCGTGCGGGGACTGAGGATTGTCGTGACCCTGGCTCCAACCCAGTACACAGCCCGCGCGAGGCAGATGCCAACATGGAACATCTGCCATTCTGGGCATCATTTATCCGCACTCAAGCCTTCCAGTCCATTGGACTGTCGATCCAGAGTTGAGATAGGGAGGACGGCAGGATGGGCCCGCTCTTAAGACTCAGGACTGGGGCTCCCGTCTGCCCAGCGCTCCGCCGTCCCTTCGTCGAGCCGCTGCTTCCAGTCCCTTCCTCTCTTTTTCTCTTCCTCGCTCTCTCCCTTGCGAGTTGTCTGTTCAAGATGAGTTTGACCGCTATGGACTACGATGCGTATGATGCGCTCCTGCATCATATCTTCAGGCAGGTGCGTCATCACCCTATCCTGCAGTGCCCACCGTATATCTAATATCGAATTGTGAACAGACCCAAGGTGACGCGTGGTTCAAGCCGTCGGGCGAGAACGTTCACGCCGGTGTCTGCTTGCGCATAAACCCTGGCCAGTTTCGTGTTTTTCCCTACGAAAACCCGTACTTGGAGCCTTTCGAGGCGGCCGTACGCGTCATGAACCCCGTCGTGGCGGTCAAGCTGCGCAGCGCCGCCGTGCACGTCGCGCTCAGCACCGCGTAAGTCTCCTTCGTTTCCTTTCGCCGCCGCCCACTGACGTGCAAACAGCGGTGAAGACGGCTCCGCAATTTACGTCGATGACAACACGCGGATCCAGATTCTGGAAAATATGGCGTATCTGCCGTACGCCGACAAAGAGCAGTGCGGTGCCTTCATTGTCAGTGTTCCATTCCTTTTAATTTACCATAATTAATCATCACGTCATCCTGATTAGCGCGACGAACGCGTCCTCGTCGTTTGGTCGGACAGCATCGACACTATCATTCCGATCTGCCGCGACTTTGACGAGAAGCTCATCAAGCTCGTGTGGTCGCAGCGCCTCTCGCTCGCCAACCTCGGCACGCCTTCGACCAGCAGCGCGTCCTCTCCGGGATCGGCCGTCAATTCGTCGTCCGATGTGCAGCTGAACGCAAAGCAGGCTGCTGCGAAGGTCGAGGTATCGGCGGTGTCGCCCGAGATCGCGCGCAACGCCAAGAAGCCGAAGAAGACGGGCTCGCTGTGGGGCTGGCGGATCTCTTCGACGAAGCCTGATGCGGACGCGCAGGATCCCGAGAAGGCGACTGGCGCGAGCGCACGTCCGATGCGCCTGTTCACTCCATTCTATAGCGGGATGGGATGCGCATTGTCCCTCTGTAAGCACCCCGCATCATTTCTTCTGCTGAAGGTTTGGGTCTGACATGCTGCGTCCCCAGTCTTCATGGGCAGTGGTTTGAACGAGCTCCTTACCGAGTGGCAGTTGGATCACAAGTATGGGCGCTTTGCTCTCATCGTCACGATGCCGTTCTTGTTCTGCGTGTCGCTCGTAAGCACATTTTTGGATCATCCTCCAGGAAGCTCCCGATTGATTTCCATGATACAGTTTTTCGCCATGCAGCTCATCGGCAACATTTCGTACCTGTAAGTCGACTTCATTTCACGCCGCGCGTCATGCACTCATCGCTCCGCAAATAGCCTCGGACCGGTCGCCCAGTACCATGAGAATTCAAAGTACTACTCTGCGATCAAACCCAATCCTAACAAAGAGGTCGACTCCCACCTGCCGCACATCACCATCGAGATGCCGGTCTACAAGGAGAGCCTAGATCAGACCATGTAAGTTTCGATGTTTCATCACATGCTATAACGGGATCGTGGCGGCAGATGGCTCGAACCGAGGCTGTTGCGCCAAGATGGGGTTAGCACCCGGCAATGTAATTTGGGTTTTGGCTCTCTGTGCCTCGAGAATCTAATCTAAACCCGAACGGCGCTAACGCCACTCGTTCAATCCACAGTATGCCGTCCGTCCAGTCGCTCAAGAAGGCCATGCAGACGTACGCACGACAGGGCGGGACGTCCTCGATCTTCGTCCACGACGACGGGCTGCAGCTCCTGTCCGAGGAAGAGCGCGCGATCCGCATCGCGTTCTATGCGGACAACGGTATCGGGTGGGTCGCGCGCCCGAAGCACGACTCCGCCGAGGGCGGGTTCAAGCGCCGCGGACGGTTCAAGAAGGCTAGCAATATGAACTACGGGCTCGCGCTGAGCTTGAAGATGGAGGCGCACATCAAGAAGCTGGAGGCGGACCGGGAGGAGCGCTTGGTGCGCGGCGATATCGTTGATGAGGGCGAGGAGGACGATATCGAGGAGCGGGCGCTGCAGCTGGCGATTGAGGAGATCTTCGAGGAAAGCGGACGGCGATTCAAGCCATGGGCTTGCAATGCGAGGGCCTTGCGGGTTGGGGAGATCATTCTCATTGTGGATTCGGATACCATTGTCCCTGAGGTATGTGTGTCGTTAATGCTGGACTCCCGTAGGTCTGATCGATTCGCTTCAGGATTGCTTCCGCGATGCTGCACGCGAGCTCGGTGAATGTCCGGATATTGCGATCATTCAACACGAATCCGGTACGACTCTGTTGATGTGCATCGTCTCTTCCCGCTGATCCTCCCCAACTTGTGTAGACGTGATGCAGGTCGCATACCATTACTTCGAAAATGGTATTGCCCACTTCACGCGCCGCATCAACAAGTGCATCTCTATGGGTTGTGCTAATGGCGAGGTGGCTCCGTTCGTCGGGCACAATGCCTTCCTGCGCTGGTCTGCCATCCAAGATGCTGCATTCCTGGATCCCGGTGATGACAACAAGAGCAAGATCTGGTCTGAGTCGAACGTCAGCGAGGACTTTGATATGGCATTGCGCTTACAAGTGAGTTAAAAGGACTTGGGGGATATATAGGCGCTGATGGGTGTGCACGTGACTTAGCTGAAGGGATACACGATCCGCTGGGCCACGTATTCTGAGGGCGGGTTCAAGGAAGGTGTCTCTTTGACGGTCGATGATGAGCTTAATAGGTGGCAAAAATATTCCTATGGTACGGTCTTGCAGCTACTTCTCGTTGGAATTGTGCTCATCTGCGTCATTTAGGATGCAATGAACTCCTGTTCAACCCTCTCAAAGACTGGTGGCACATGGGTCCTATCACCAAACAGATGCGCATCTTCGTGTGGTCAGAGGCTCCCATTCATTACAAGATCGGCATGATGTCCTGTGAGTCCTCCGTAGCTCTTCTACTAGGCGCGTACTGATTGATCGCCTCCCTTTTTTAAAAAAAATACAGATATGTTCTCATATTGTAAGTTTGGTTCGTCTCTCCTTCGTGAGTAAGTCTATTCACGGCTATTTTCTGCAGACGGCCTTGCAGCTGGTGGAACGTTATCTCTTGTAAATTACCTCGTCCTCGGTTGGGCGCTCAACATCGACGGATACTATGAACACTCCTTCGAGATCTGGTTGGCCTGTACAGTCGTCTTCCCAGGCCTCGGTAATCTTGGATTCACCTTCCTGGAATACCGCCTCGGTCATCGCAGTATCTTCGACAGTATGCTCGAGAATCTCACGTGGATTCCTTTCTTGTGAGTACATACTTCTGGCCGCGTGCTCTTCTCTCGCTGACAGCGATGACTATCCTAGTTTCTTCTTCTTTGGTGGCCTCTCTATTCATTTGTCGCAAGCGATCCTTGCCCACGTCTTCTCCTACGACATCACCTGGGGTGCCACCAAGAAAGAAGTCGAGCGCTCTAACTTCTTCATCGAAGTCCCGCGCATTCTCAAGCGCTTCTGGCTCTCCCTCGTTATCTGTTTTGCAGTATTTGTCGCCATAGCCATCCTAGCCAGTTCTGCCGTCCCTGAGACATGGCGAATACCCGGGTTGGACTGGGCCGTTATCCTCCCCATCACGTGCGTATCCACTCAATTCCTCAAACGCTCCCTTTCTGACACCATATGTTGCTTACAGTATCTCTGCCGGAAGCCACATTCTTTTCCCAGTACGTTTTATGCTGTTTGGCCGCGTCGGCTGCCTTTACCGATCTCTTTCTCCTGCAGATCGTGCTCAACCCCTGGTTGATGATCTTCTCGTACTAAATGGTATTGTGGATCTCACCGTGCCTGCCATTTTTTTCTTTGGTCCGATTCCGCCAGGATGGAAACCTGGATGGATGGGCTACACTAGACGCGAGCCCATAGACTGCCTATTTTTCGAATAGGATTCCCGAACTGCACTTTCACTACCACCTTCACCACCAGCATCCCCGACTAGACACTTTACTATGCCATAGACTCTTTCGGCACTACCCAGTTACATTACACGTTACTTGATATCTATTTTACCACTGAAGCTTCTACCTCGATTCCCGTACAGTATTTTTAGGCTTTTTAGGTTCTTGGGGCGGACTAAATGTACGTACTTAGTGTATGTATGTAGGCAGGAATTGGAGTGTCCGCTCGTTTGTGGCGGACTGTTACATTCCATTATGTGTTTACGATCTGCGTGCTGATTTGCAAACATCTATACGTTGAGGAATATCTGCGTTGCTGCGTTGTCGACGAGGTGGAAGTAGACCGAGCTCAGATCCGATCGGGAGCGAGTCAACCGCCACGAAGTTGTTCGCCTTCAATTGCCAATAGCCTCTCACCGCATTGCTCATCTCGACTCTCGCCGCGATTGACACGAACGTCCCAAACTCGGAGGGCCGTATCAGGTCGCGTCGGTAAGTAATCATACCACAGCAATTACGTGGATATTTACTGACCGTAATTTCTCAGTCGACGCTGTCAAATCTTGGTCAAATCCATCGTGCTAGACATGGAGCTGAAACATAGACTGGCGATCGTCTCTCGTACACAATGACGGACGAGCCTAGTATACCGTGCCACTGGCATTTGTCGGCATGACGCGGACGCCGAGCATTCCGGGTGTCTATTTCTTTCGAACGTTTATCGGGCGAGTACCCGACATCACGAATCAATCACTGAAACATTGTGCAAGGCATCGTGTGCGCAGCGTGTACATTCCGAGTCGGACGCCTCACCATGGGACTGCAACACCAGGGCTGCGCACGTTCAGTGATGAATCCGTTCGGCGTGGGCAGCGCTTTCTCTGCAGTCTGGACACGGCGCAAGGGTAATGCTGCTAACGGTGCTCAGTGCTCTCACGAACCATCACGCTGCACTGACGGATGTAGCGCTCCATGCGCCTATGTCCTGATCAACAGTGGGGTCTGTAGTATCAACGTCAGTCTGACTCCACGATCCGAACATTTTCCCTACAAATACCGTTAGATTAGCTCACTTCACTGATAGGTGTCACCTCACAGTGGCGGATCGCCTTTCTAGGGCTTGTCACTACCGCGTCAGACGAGAGCGAGCGAATCGTTGGTGCACTGACGTCTCTTGGACCCTCATCAGCACCTACGACACACACTTGTGCGCCTCACAGCGGAAACAGGGACACTGGCTGATCTCAAGTCCTATGTCAACATGCCGATTGTTCCTGGTTAGTTGTGACCTGATGCAGTGATGCGGTGAAGCAGGGATGCGACTCATGTTGCAATTGACAGTCTAGCTGGTCAAAAATGAGCTGAGGAGCGTTCACAGGCCGTCCGTTGATAGGCCGTTGAAATCGAAAGCAGTCGAACTTCCGATTGTACCGATTAACGCTATCCTAGCAGTCATGGGGTGGAGGCATTTTTGATCGCCGCACGGCATGGCATGCTGATGTGTCGCAAGGGAGCTATACTCGTCTACCACAGCGTCTTTCAGAAAGCGTCTTTCTTTACTGGTCCAGCCATCACGGTTGATGTTGGACTGGGAGTCTTGGAAGCCCTACGGCTCTCGGATCTTGGCGTTCGCATGGCACCAGCTGTGCAGAGCTACCGAGTCTGAGATGATGCAGAGGGTATAAGATTCCGGGGACACATGAACATGCGCGCAAAGACGCTAGCCCCAGTCATCTGTTCCTAAGATGCAGATTCTTCAAGCCGAGCTGCTATCCATATTCTTGGAGAGCTTTCTCTTTGGTACTTCAGACGTTTTCGGGGCAGTACCGTAACTGACACGCCGCTGCGCGGAATGAAGGCATCTTCGTCCTTCTCTTTGGGACATTGTGGATGGTGCTTATCCGTCGAGGGAAGGATGGCCGAGCACAACAGCGGGCCCTGCTGCCGGTTGCCACTGTACTTTTCTGCGTAGCGACCTCTGTACGTTTCCGCTTATCTTCTCCTTCGAAGCACGCTCAGTCTATCCCGTCTTCAGCATATCGCGCTCAGCCTCACCCAACTTTTCCAAGGCTTCGTATTTTCTCCTAATCCTGTTGCGTACTTCAGGAATGCAGCAGACCCTCTATACGTTGCGAAGAGCGTTCTGTATACGATTCAGACTCTGATTGGCGACGGTGTTCTGGTGCGCTTTCATCGATCTACTATGGCTCAGTATACTGAAGCGCTGCCAGATCTGGAGATGCTACGTGACAGTCGGTAATAGATGGCCTGTCATCCTTGTGCCCGGGCTGGCGCTGCTAGTAAACGCAGGTAGGCTATCATCATGCCTCTCCAGCCCTTCGATAATAAATTACCACGACTTAGGCACTGGCATGTTTATATGCTACCAGTTCTCTCAGTCTTCCAGAGATTCCACTGTCTTCAAGACCGCGACCCATTACATCACCTCATTTTTCATCCTGACGGTGTGTATCAATGTTTTCTGCACTGGTAAGTGAACCCTACACTTTTACCTGTACTTTCTTCAACGAGTCGCAGCCGGCATCGTCTGGCGCATTTGCCGAATAGGCCGCTTCGCCGGCGGCGCACCCAACCTCATGCCCGTCCTCACAGCCATTGTCGAAAGCGGCACGATATACAGCTGCGGCGTCATCAGCCTGCTGATTGCCTACCTCAAAGGATCAAATGGGCAGTACGCAGCGAACGACGCGATCACACCTCTTGCTGTATGTATCGCGTCACCTTTTCTTCAGAAGTCTATGTCGCTCATTGAGTAATTCAAAGGGTATCACATACCTACTCATTGCTTTACAGATTCACTTCCGCTTGGATCCGACCAGAGTGCTGGGGTTCAACGGGTCGCGGTCGCGGTCGTATGCCGCTCCGCACGTGCAGGGGTCTGTCGGGAGCAGTGCTGCTGTACCCATGCAGCCGTTTACTATACACATCTCGCGAGAGACTGAGGTGGACTTCCCAACAATGGAGAGCGGTAAGGAAGAGCTCGACGCGTAAGTAACTGCGGTTTACCTCGGGTTTGATAGTTTTTTTGCATACGTATCTGTGGCTCTGGTTCGACTCTGGTGGTCTGTGTATTATTTATGCGATTTTGCGTTTTCCCCTCGGAGTCACCAATAGGACGATGTCTCTCAGCAGTCAGCGACAATTCTCATCCTGGATGGTGATAATTATAACTTAGGTGATAGTTGAGCGCGGGCCGGGCGTACCGTGGGCTCCCAAGTCTTAGATAGCTTGTCCGACTCGGACGTCACAAATTTGTGTTCAACTTCCACCATGACCGGTTCTCGAGCGTTCATCTTTTGTTGCTGGTACCTGAGCATCACCCCTCCATCATTGACGTGTCGTATATAAATGGAGTTCTAATACTCCGTATCGACACGGCAAAGTCTCGGATTCAGAATCTCTCGGAATCGAGACCATCTTAACAATCTTGTTCAACACAGAACGACTATCTCCTGTGTAAGGTCTGCTCGGAAACTACAATCTTGTGCTATTTGGTGGGCTTGCCATGGTAGCATTCAACGCCTCTTGATTCTATGCATGTCATGGGGCGACCCATCGGTATATCAACATGTTGACGGTATCTTCTTGACACGTCCGGGAGTCTTCTATTCAAGTGGCAGTGATAGATCGGGTTCGACAGTGGACACGTGAACGCTAGTCAGGATTTAGGTGCGTTCTAAGATGCGAGTTGGCGTCTGTCGTCTACTACCTCCTCGCTGCCCCTTCCCGGGCTCTTTGGTACCACATATTCCCTCAGAGAGCTCTTGGGAGGTCCTTCAGACGCGATGCAGGCCGCCGACATTGATCTGCACAACGCTCTCAAAACTTCTGATGAAGAGGATGGACTTGACAATGAGTCCTCGAGCGGACTGCCAGACACGGACAAGCATGTCGAGCGCATGGCGACGGCGAAGATGGACCTTGTTGTGGTCCCGATCGTGGGCATGTACTGTAAGTTACATTTTTTTTTTGCGCTCGAGGATGTTGTGATACTGAATCCGCAATTATCGTGTAGACCTGCTGTCATTCCTGGTGCGTTCTATCATGATTGTTCTCCGAGTTGACATAACAGACAAAATACGAATTGCATTAGGACCGATCGTGCGTGTTTTTGCCTTGCATCCTCATATTGTGCATGACTCGTTTCAATAGAAACATAGGCAATGCCCGTATCGCAGGCCTGGAGAAAGATCTGAAAATGAGTGACCATCAGTATTTCACAGCTCTTACGGTAACCTAGTAAGTCAGCTCCCGCCATGAAGCCACGCGTTCAAACTATCTTTGAACACAACCCTCTTCTCTATCCGAATCAGTGTGCCATATATTGCCGCAGAACTTCCCATGAACCTCTTGATGAAGCGTCTTGGCGCAAATATCACTCTTCCATTGATGGTGACGCTTTGGGGCATGGTTTGCGCCTGTCAAGGTAGGTGTCTCTTCGTCTCGGCGCTATAATCGTGCAGACTTGCATGTTTATGAGTAAATACGGCTTTGACGCTTTCCTTCACAGGCGCGGTAACTTCCTACGGAGGACTGCTCGCTTGCAGGTTCTTCCTCGGCGCGTTGGAAGGTGGTCTGTTCCCAGGCATAGTCCTATATCTCTCGTGCTTTTACAAGCGCCATGCGATGCAGCTGCGCTTTGCCATGATGTTCAGCGTGACGTCGCTTGCGGGGGCGTTTTCCGGTCTGCTTGCGGCTGCAATTCAGAACATGGACGGATTGCGCGGTCACTCCGGCTGGCAATGGATCTTCATCCTCGTATGCAGACTCTTTGATTCATGCGACCGTGATTAATTCTTGCTTCAGGAAGGAGTTTTCACGACGGTATTCGGCTTACTGTCGTTCCTCGTATTCCCCGCCTCGCCTTCGACGGCGCGCTTTCTTAGTGCTCAAGAACGAGAAGTTTATACCCAGGCTTTAGCTGACGACTGGAGCGGTGATGACGGGAAGGAGGAATTCTCATGGAGCGAGGTATGGAGTGCTTTGTGTGCCCCGCAGGCCTTGTTGCTTTGCCTGCCACTGTTTGCTAGTGGCCTGACTGTAAGTAAATCAATGTGTACATGGACGCAGTTTTTGCTGACTGAGCCCCGAAACAGCTATTCGGGCTGGCAAATTTGTATGCAATCAGCGATTCCATGCCTGTCTGTCTGTTACTGAAGAAATAATAAGCACCCCAACGATCGTCAACGCTCTTGGCCAGTCCCCGACGAGAACCCAGCTACTCTCCGTGAGTGTCGGATTGGTAAATAATACCTGTATCTAACGTCGGGACGTAGGTTCCCCCTTACGCCTGCTCGTTCGCCTTCAGTATCACTGCCTCATGGTTCTCCGACAAATACAAACAACGCGGCACCATGGCTATTATCAGCAGTCTCATCGCGGTCATCGGATATGCGATGTTCCTCGGTATTGAGTCGTCATTCGTGTCTTTGGAGATGGCTTCTTACAGCAATACTTTTTGCAGGCAGTTCGAGCAGGCACACGGATTATGGTGCCCTCTTCCTGCAGATCATCGGAGCTTATTCGGTCCCGCCGGCGCTCAGCACATGGCAGTCAAATAATCTGCAGCCGCACTATAGACGCGCTACTGCTGTGGCCATGGCATTTATGAGCACTAACACTGGAGGTACGACCATCTGCACCATCTCGCCTTCCATTACTTCATCACAGTCTACGCGCAGGCATCGTCTCAACCTGGATTTTCGTCGACCCGCCGCGCTTCCGCACTGCATCCATCATCAATCTTTCCTTCTCGTGTGTGATGGCCGTGTCCTCCGCTGCTGCTATGGTCTATTTCAGTATGCGCAACACAGCTAAACGCGCCGAGGTTGCACGATTGATCAGCGAGAAGGGAAAGGGTACAGAGCCTGGGGGATGGGACTCGAAGGAGGAGAGGGTTCGATTGGGGGATCGGCATCCGCGGTTTGAGTACACTTTATGACGGATGTGGTTGTGAGTTGCTTGTCACTATTGGAGAAGCTTTGTATTGAACTTCATTCCAGGAATATCGGGTCCTCTAGTCTGTAGACTGTCCTAGAGTGAAACCTAGTCTTGAAGATCACCTCAAGCTTTACTGGTAAATGAGGTCGAATACAAGTTGGGACCCTGCGACAGAAGCAGGAAGAACCTATGACTTGTCGTAATAAGCTGCTGCCATCTCAACAAATCCAGACGTTTTTGATGGGCAGTCGCGGAGCTGAAAAAGGCGTACAAACCTCAATGAAGGCTGATGACTGTAGAAAGACATCGGACGGTTGAAAAAAAGTAGATGACATGAAATGCATCAGCTAGCCCCGACATACAGACATTTTGAAACCGCATTGAAAGAGCATAGCGACGGATGGAAGAGTCTTGGGCTCTTGATTGGTGTCAGCGATACAATGACGCACAACTGCCATTAATTCAGAAGGCGCGGTTTGTCAGTATAATCCACGGGAAAACATGGCAATGCACACCGATGTGACTGATTTTCGCGGATAACAGTGAAGAGAAATTTGACATTATTACCAGTTCGCATGATGCAGGCAGGTATCGTCATCACAAGACGAGGACGCCTTCCGAACACAATGGCAAGATGCTCGTGAACACAGCACGGAACACAGCACGACGTCCGCTCGGATTTTCGGGACTTTGTGAATCGGATGGCTAGAAGGCTTACGAGCTTCTCATCCTGATATTTTAAGGTCTTAGGAAGGCATCTGCATCTCATCACTAGAAGTTGTACCCGTGGCACTAGATGTATATCATACAATCATACAATAGAATACAATAAACTCAAAGAATAACTTCTGCGTACCATTATCACACCATCCTTGGTGGATTGGCAGTCTTTTTTTGGTCCTGTGACAGCGCCGCAGGCCTCCCGTTCACACCCTCCTCAGCACCATTTTGGCCTGAGGATCCAGACTACACCTCTTGCCCAAATAGAACACCGCCAGCGGCGCTTTTCATCCGATCTCGTTCTCCGCGAGTAGCTATGCAGGCCAAATAGCTAATTAATCAATGAAAACCGCAAGATGGCTCAAGATCTCACCATGTTTGGGATACCGTTCATGATGGGGTAGACATGGCCACAGTTGGGACATACCAGCGCGCCCTCGTCGATATGGATCTACGATATATTCATCAAACATCCGTTACGGTTAATGACATGGGCGGAAGACACACCTCGAGCAGGACGTGATGCAGCTGCTTCAGAAACTCATCGTCCAACATTTCCGGCTGCTCGAGGGGCAGCGATGTATCTCCTACCTGCAGCACATATCAATTAGCACCGCACGATCGCGCTCTAAGAGCCCATGTCCGCATGTCCGCACCTGCCGAGCGGCCTCTACGAGTGCCTTCCATTCGAGTCTCGGCATGAAGCCGCGCAGGAAGTCGGGGTTGAACTCGGCCTCGCGCTGCTCGACCTGCACATCCTTGAGCTGCAGCGGAAAGTTGTTCGTGTTGCAGTTTTTGGCGTGGCAGGCGAGGAGATTATGAGTGATTAGTCTGACCATGGCTGCGATTCACGTTTTGTCGTCGACAATGTCGATGAGGAGATGGTCAAGATGGACGCGGCGCGTGAAGCAAATTGACGCGTCGAGAAATGGACGGAAAATCGAATATAATTCCTTGACGCCCGCCACCATCTCGAGGTCGCCGCTGCCTCCTCCTCTGTCAGGTTCTCCTCTGTCTCCTACGTCGCCGGCACCAAAAATATCGTCTTTCAGTATCTGCATTATTGCAGGGTCCGTCAACACTGTGATGTCTCAGAGAACTGATCAATCCAATTGTGCTTTCTAGACATAGACAGCTAGGATTTCTAGTTACTGCATCTCGGAGGAGCGTTGGCACTCGATCAATACATCTGAACACCCAATGGTGCGGAGAGCGACCCTAAGTCTATGTAAGTGATACCCATATGTTTGCGATACCGTCTCACCGACATCAGCAGCATCAAGCTGATTTGCTCTCGTTCATACTCCCTCCTTGGCTTTCGAGCCACCCGGACCGTCTCTCTCATGCCGTATCCACCTTCGCAGAGCTCCGGTCGATCGAGGCCACGGCCGCGCAATCGACACCATCCATATCCCAGCGATTCATACCACAGCGATTATGACGCCTCATATAACCCGAATAATGGATACTACGGTCGCCCTGAGCCCTATGCCTATCAAGGCGCGCACGACAGCCAGGATTACGAGTACGGTGGATCGCAAAGCGACTACGAATCTGCGTATTATGGGTCTGGCTACCAAAATCAATACTATCAAAATCCGGAAGCGGACTGGGCATCTACTGCCTACTCGAATACCGCGTATGCATCGTCATCTTCGGCACACGCACCCTATCGTCCTATGACCTCTGCATTCGCTCAGTCGCTTTCGCATGGTCAGCCACATCGCCCTTACTCGACTTCCACAGCGAGATATGCACATTCACACTCCCAATCTTACGCGCGCCGCCTGCCATCTGAGCCGCCCTCAAGCTCTCCACCCTCATCTCAGCCCGAGCTCTTCACTGCCAAATCATTCCTCCAGCCCCCATCGCATCTGAAGTTAACCTCGGAAGACCGCCCGCGCCGCTCCCCGTCTCCCCCCTCCCCAGCGCCTACGCCAAGCCCGGCCTACCTCGCCACGGCCCACACGCCCTCGACGCCCCTCGCGGAGCCCACCGCCCTCCGACGTCTCCTCGTCCTCGACCTAAACGGCACGCTCCTCCTGCGCTCCGCGCGCCGTCCCGCGTCGCGCGACGCGCCCCCGCCCACGCGCAGAGTGCACCCGCGCCCCTACCTCCCCTCGCTCCGCGCGTACCTCGCACACGTGCACACGCGCGCGTGGCTCGACGTCATGGTCTGGTCGTCCGCGCAGCCGCACAACGTCGCGGACATGGTGCGCAAGGCGTTTGGCGAGGACGCGGATGCGCACCTCGTCGCGGTCTGGGCGCGCGACACGCTCGGACTCGCGCCCGATCGGTACCGTACGTTCCCCACCCACTCCCCTCCCTCGAACCTACTGACGCGCGCGACCGCAGACCGCAAAGTACAGACGATCAAAGACCTCGCCAAGCCCTGGCTCGAGCTCTCCCGCCTTTCGTCCCCCGCCGAACCGTCCCCACCCTCATCGCAGCCCTCTTCACCGGCACCCTCACCGCCGGCCAGAACAGTCCTCGCGCAGGCCCACTCCGCAGAGACGACGCTCCTGCTCGACGACTCGGTCCGCAAGGCCGCGCTGCAGCCGTACAACCACGTCTGCATCCGGGAGTACACGCAGACCGTGCGCAACGCGGACCTGCGCGGGCTCGCCGCCGCGCGCCCGGCCGCCGAGGCGGAGGTGGAGGACGAGGACGAGCGCAGGCGCCGCCGCAAGGAGAAGAAGGTGCGCAAGATGGCGGAGCGGCGCGCGGCGGCTGAGGCGGGCGCGCAGGCGCAGGGTGTGGCGGAGGTAGAGGAGGCGCGGGAGACGCCGCCGGAGCCTGGGCCTGAGCCTGAGCTCGACGAGACGCTGCTCGCAGTGATCGGCATTTTGCACGCCGTGCGCTGGGAGAGTAACGTCGCCGGGTGGATATTCGGCGGGGCGCTTTGGGGCCCGCATGCCGCCTCTGCTGGTTTAGAAGGAGAAAGCAAGGCGGGGAACGACGCCCTCAGTAGCAGCGCGCGGGCGGAGGCGGAGGTTGGGGAGGAGGGCGAGGAACCGGAGGAGAGGGCGCCGCCGCTTTGGTTTGAGCGGGAGGAGGTCGTTGGGTATTGGGCTACAAGGGGGCGGGAGGCGTTGGAGGAGCTTGGGCTGGAGGTTGTGCATGGGATCAATAGTTGATATGCTTCTTGGGCTTCATGTTGCTCTCTTGGGAATGCGATCAGATGTGGAGATGTTCCGCTGCTGCTTGGAACTGTTGACCGTATTTCGAAGACAGAATGTTATCATGAGAATGGGGTTGCGAATATGCGAGCCATGGATATGTACGGTATAAGGAGGATAATGTAAGGCGCCCTTTCTACTCTACGGAGCTCGCTGATCTATGGCAGGCCTCTATCTGATATCTGAAAGATCACCCATCGCGTGGTCACTCTAATCAATGCGCGGGCGCTTCTTGCCCTCGCCGTTCATCTCGACGTCCCCATTGCCATTGGCACCCTCGAAGTATTCCAGCTTGGCCACAGGGTCCTCCTTGATCGTGCGCGAGCCCTCGCTCCAGCCCGCAGGGCACACCTCGCCGTGCTTGTCCTACCCATGCACCCATTAGCATCCATAACATCATGCACCAGAAAGACAGCGCCGTGACGCACCGTGAACTGGAACGCCTTGACGAGGCGGATGGCCTCCTCGACGGAGCGGCCGACGGGCTTGTCGTTGATCGTCGCCTGGCGCAGCACGCCCTGCGGGTCGATCAGGAACGAGCCGCGCAGCGGGTGCCCCTCGTCCTCGATGTACACGCCGTACGCGCGCGAGAGCGCGGACGTCTGGTCGGCGAGCAGCGGGAGGCGCAGGTTTGGCCCGAGGCCGCCCTGCTTGCGCGGCGTCGTCGACCACGCGAAGTGCGTGTACTCGCTGTCGGAGGAGACGCCTGCGTGGCGTGAGTAGGTAGGCGTGTTTATTGGAAGAGTGGCGTACCGAGGACGACGGTGTTCAGGGCCTCGAACTCGGAGAGGGCGTCGTTGAATGCGAGGATCTCGGTCGGGCAGACAAAGGTGAAGTCCCTGTGGTGCCACGCGTTCAGCATGCCACGGAATGACGCGACGTGTCAGAGATGCTCACATGGGGTAGAAGAGGAGGATGACCCTGCGCCGTAGTATCAATGTATGTTCCATCTAGGATATGCTGGAATTTACGCACCATTTGCCAGCATAGTCGGACAGCGAGACGTTCTTGAACTGGCCCTGTTCAACGGCTTTGACGTTGGTGAACGTCGGGGCGGGACGGCGGACACGCGCGGTGGCAGGAACGGCAGCAGAGGCAGACATCGTACGGATACGAAATTCGAGAAGAGTTCAAGATGACGGGGATGCTGCTGCGTCGCGGTAACGTTCAAGTATAAAGAGAAAAACGCGCCCGCAGCGCGCGGTCGGCTCATTTATGTTACGCGACGCATGGCGCGCTTATTCGCCTTGTCAGCAACGGGCCTCGACAAAGGCGCGTTCATGCCCAGATAATGGGGAGTAACCGATGCTCCAGAACATTCTGAGTAAACAGCGTAAAATCGCGTCACTTCTATCGTGCGGACCTATCGGAAAATTCGGACGCACCGCTGGACGGAGCGAGGGTACGAGGTTATCGATGGCACGTTCCGCACTTATGGTGCGTTTCCTAGAGTGCTTCATCATCCGCACATAAGCAAAGGAAAAATTGCAAATTTCCATTGCAGGGGGACGCGTCGGCTCGATCGGATCCCGACGCGACGCGACGGGCGCCTTCAGCGCTTCAGCCACAGACGCGTCGGCCGCGCCCCGGAATCGCCCGCAGACCATCCTCGACTTTCCGACGGTCGTTCGACCAACAGTACTCGAGTAAAGACAAAATTCCATCTACTAGTAGACTGTACTAGTATGTAGTGTCTCGAAACAAGGCGTAAGCTAGAAGTATGCTACAGTACAACAAACCTCCGTCCTCCATTCATCCACCCAGCCCCGCGCGTCAATTATGGATACGTCTACCAAATCAAAGTAAGTCAGAAGGGTTTAGCGACGTGCAGAGGTATCAGTAGTGTAGATGTGCAAGATATGAGGTCGGCGAAGCCGTCGCCGGGTTGTAACTAGATACAGCGTAGAATAGCGAATTTTTGGATATAGAGCGGCGCGCAGGACCATCGCCCGCGCGCGGCTGCTAAAGCAAGAGACAGACATCAACGAACGAATAATGCACCCAACAAAGATTAGCATCGAGCAATAAGTTAGATCGCGGCTGGGCCGCATTTTGCCATCCGTGGCGCACGGGCGTCCGCTGGTGCGTTTTCACCCGACACGCTCGCACCCCCCGCCGTCCCGCACGCGCCACCGCCCACCCGAGAGGAACACGACCTCCCGCAGCGCAGGCCCCGCCTTCGCCCACGCCGCTACATGCATGCGCTCGCGCTCCTCCTCGCTCATGTCCATCGCCGCGTCCAGCACGCCGCGCACGTCCACGCTTCCACGCCGCGGCCGCCGCACGCGCTTCGGCGACACGCTCGGGAACGGCACGCTGTCGGGCTCGGGCTCGGGCGGCGGGTCGCGCAGCGCGGGGAATGTGTTGCTCTCCGGCGACGGCGTGAGGAACGCGCTGAGCGGCGGGCTCGACGGGAGGTCGAGCGCGAGATGCGGCGGCGTCGTGCGGCTGCGGGGCGATGCGGGCTCCGGTGTGGGATTCGCAGGCACGACCGAGGGGCGCGTGAGGCGCAGCGTGCGCAGGCCGCGGAAGCGCGGCAGGATTGTCGGGATCTGCCTATATAGCACCTGTACGACCCGTCAGCGAAGGACACAACGGAAGGCTAAACGGGCACCGACCTCGTCTTCGAGTGTCCACCCAAGCTGCAGCTCATCGATGCCCTCGCCGAGCTCCGCCCCCGCCGCGAGACACAGCTTCACGAGCGTGCGCGCGTCCATCCCCGCGCCGTCCGCCTCGGGCACGATCCCAAGGCGCCGCACGCCGCCCGCGCGCGCGAGCGCGCCCATCACCTGCGCGGGCCGCAGCCCGTCGTACAGCGAGCTCGCGACGTGCAGCGTCACGGCGCGCAGCGCGCGGCCGGGCGCGAGCGCGACGGCGAGCGCGGGCGGCGCGGCGAGCGCGGCGAGCTTCGGCAGCGCGAGCGCGGTGGGGACGAGCTCGAGCTCGTCGGTGAGCGGGGAGGAGGGCGGCAGGTCGAGGTGCGGGAGGGCGAGGGCGTGCAGGGCGGGCTGCGCGGGGAGGAAGGCGGTGAAGAGCGAGTGAGCGGCGGACGACGTGATGGACGAGTGGAGGAGGGTGAGGCTCTGGAGGGAAAAGGGCGGGAATGGGGGGCTGAGGAGAAGGGCTGGCAGCGATGGCAGCGTGAGGGACTTGAGGTGCGGCATGTTGCGCAGGGCGAGCGTGAGCGCGAGAAGGAAGGTTGGCAGGGGTGGGTCAGATGGGTAAGCCGGGCAGACAAAGATGTGGACGAGCCCAGCGACGGACGCGTCCGACGCGAGCAGCGCAATGCAAGCGTCGACTTGGCGCTGCCAGTGCGGCTCGGCATTGAAGGTGGAAGGTGTTAGATCCAGTGAGTGATAAAGCGCCGCGCGGGCGGCCGTGCGGAATCGTTTTGAGATGAGTGCAAGGGTGGGGAGAGCACTGCGGGGAAGATGCGGAAGGAGAAGGCCAAGGGGGATGGGGAAAGGTGGAGAGCGCGCACGCGTAGGTCGAGTGGCTCTTGGCATGGGAGCTGGACTCTGTGCCGCACTGTCAGGTGATTTTGGGGTGGTCCCCGGCGAAGGAAGAGGATCCTGTGAGGGAAGAGGCGGAGGCGGAGGTGCCGTCGTTGGTACGGGGCGCTGGGGAGGTCTGTTGGGCGTCGGCGAAGGCTGAGGCGACCTGGGTGACTGCTGTGCCACCTCCCTTTGAAGCTCGAGGTCCAGTGGAGGGAGCGGTTTCCGCTTGACGCGGATCTTCTCGCTCTCGGTGCGTACTACCGTCGCCTTGGGACTGCTGGGCGAGCTTGTGCCGGTGCGCACACCAGGGCTCCCCATGCGGCCCAGCAAGTCGGGCGAGCTCGCGCACCGCATGCGCGACTCGCGCGGGCCCTCCACGGTGATCGAAAGTTGAGTCTTGTTAGGCACTCCTGTCCCTTTCGCGTCCCTGGCTTCCGCGTCTGCGTAATCGAGAGACAACGAACTGGCGCGTCGGCCAAGGCCGCTTGGGGGACGTATGTCAGGCGAGGCTGGGGACGAAGAACGACTGGAGTATCGATCGAATGCGGACGAACGCGTATATGAGATTGGTTTGGGTCGCGATGTGAAGGTCGGTGCGAGACGCGCCGCGAGGGTGGAGAAGCGCTTCCGAAATGATGGCTGCGCTGATCCTCTGCCATTGACAGGGAGATCGATCGCGCTGCCGTACGACGAGGGTTGGGGAGAAGGAGACGGCGAAGGTGAGAGAGACGGTCGCGAACGGTTTGAGCGACGGCGATGGAGGAAAGACATCGCTATTCGGAGTTAAAGTTTGAACGGGCCTCGGTTGTACGCGACAACTGTCGAGCTCCACATTCAGATGATGTCAGACAAAAACTCGGATATGATAATCTGCTCACAAAGAATCGCTGTCCACGCCTGGAGTTATGCAAAAAAAGTCGCGACAAAGTAGGTGCGTGTGCGCCAGCGCGACGTGTAAGCGAAGCAGACTAGACAAATCGTAGACACGTTAGTGCTGTACTTATTTGAGAAATCCACGTACGAAACATACCTGAAGCGTTCTCAAGGAATGTAGTAATGAACGTTGGGGAAATTGAAGGAGGCTGGCCGACGTGAAAAGGTTGAAGCCCGCGTGAACTTCGCTTATGCGAAGTTCGCATACGAAGTTAGCCGCACATCATATGAACCAAACAAGACCATAACAATTCGCTCAGTGTTTAGTCAATACCAGAAAGTAGGTGGATCAATAATCGTAAAATGTGTTCTATATGGTGGAAAGTGATGTAGGATTATGGTCATGATTTGTGGTCATGAATATAAGTAGGAGATACCGAGAATGTGCGCGCGTCCCGAATTAATTACCCTCCAATTTAGAAGCGTCCACTGCACGAACACGTCTTGTAAAGCTCTTTTGATACACTTAGCTTGCAAAATCGATGCGACCGATCATTGCCAGCCGCTACCACCTCTTGAACGCCGAAAAGTGGTCCTCGAGCCCCGCACATTCCGGATTCTCCGCACGGATTGCGTATGCTTGGGCAAGCTGCTCATTCAGTCGCTGAACCATATGTGAGCGCGTGTCAGGTGGGGGCAGGAGGCGGTACGTACGGCGACACGCCTGTCAGATGAGGGATGTGTCCTCATGAAATCGAAGCCGGAGCTGCCTTCGGCCTGGGCCAAGCGTTTGAACATCCTACCAGCAGAGACGTGAGTCTGCGATCACAGAAGGTCTGAGAAGGGCATACTCGAGGGCCCCGTGCGGGTCGTAGCATGCTTTGGCTGTGAGTCTGATGCCAATTGTATCCGCTGCAACCATGGCTCGTCACTCGGACCGTAGAATAAAATTGAAAGGCGGGAGGAAACGTACCTTCCAGCTCTTGCTTGCGCGAATTGGGAAGCTCGAACAAGAGGCTTGCCAGCAGCCCCGACACGCCGAGATTGTCGATGAAGGTCTGAAGGATGATTATAACGCCAAACAGAATCTTCGCTGCGGAATAACGTTCTGCGGAGTGCCGCGCGACTGTCGTTCAGTAGCGGGATCAGTGCAATTCTTTGGGGAATATGGGTATACGCACCGACGTGGCCGATCTCTAGAACAGGATTGGGATTAAGTCTTCAGTGCTATTACAACTCGACCGTGCACGTACCGTGGCCGAGGACAGCAGCAAGCCCTTCTTCGTCGCGACATATCGGCAACAGGCCCGTGAACACCACAATCGTACCTGCCCGCTTTGGCTCAGCCAGTCTGCATGCATACAAACAAACCGAAATCACAAACCCGGTACCGCCATCGCGTTGACAGTCTTCGGATCATCTACCACCAGCAAGTTCCACTCCCGCTGTCCCGTGCCGGGCGCGGTGCCGTGGGACTCGGAGTCCCAGTCCCAGTGGTCGCCCGCCGTGCCGCTGAACACGGCACGCGCGGAGGTGGGGGTGCGCAGGCCGGCGCCGCGCAGGGTGCCGAGGTTGTTCGCTTCGAGAATCTGCGTGGCCACGCGCCGGACGTAGCGCGTGAGGGGATGCGAGGGCGGGAGAGTGCGATCCCCGTATTCCTTGACCAGCTCTTTGTACGTGCCTTCCGCGATCTGGAGCCGAGCAGGATGGTCAGTGCCATGTGGATATCGGAGCGTGAAAGGAGACGTGCTGCTGCTTCTTGTCTCGGGCTGATGTCCATGAAGCGCCATCGACCTGTTTCTGGGACCTGTTCGAGGCTGGAGACGGGCCGTGAGTGATATGTATTTTTCTGACAGTTGTCGAGATACACTTACTGCACGACATAATAGACGGACCCCAGGCAGACTATGATAAAAGCGACCCGTGCGGCGCGCAGAGAGGGTCCATGTCTTCGCCAACCCCGTCGATGTTCTCCTTTCGGGGTGGGATGTGAAGGCGGAGGATATGGTCCCGGAGGTGCAGGCGGGGGAAAGCGGACATATCGGACGCCGAGGGGTTGAGATGAAGAGAATGGCCGATGTGGTTGTAAACGGGGGCGTGATGCAGATGCGCCCATGGACGGTGGTGTATTTCGCAGACATCGAGGGAGAGAAAAGGCGGGAAGGACGGTGCTACGGCTCCATGGTTTATGGATAGATGGTGATGCGAATGGTCTACGGAATATAGAAGCCATTTCTCCTTGTGAACGGAACCTATAACTTGGATAGTTTAGGAGATCATATGCGAGTACAGACACTGAATAGCAAACAGCTATCCAGAACTCACCGTGCGTGTGTAACACCACAGAAAACGTCTGTAAGGTGACTTTATGCGCGTGTGCAGCTAAGTAACTCTATAATCAAGAATCTGGGAATAATCATAAGTTGACGGTGTGAAATCGACAACACATACCTAGGTAGAACCAGGAAACAGTCGCACTGTCAGTGGCAAATGTTGTCCGGCTTCTGCACTTGCACTTGTGTCAATACAAGCGTGTGGCTTATTCCCCGCTACCTTGGTGATTTTTGTTAGTTCTATGGCTGAATATCCGAGGTATCGAGATGAAATGGCGCAACAAATTCGAATACAAGTGTTATTACACTTCGTCGTGTGCCCCGAAACGAAACGCGGCGGCGGCAAGTCTCGCATCTGCTGTCATGTGACCATACGCGTCTCCTTAATGAGCACGTGAACACCTTGACCTGGGACCTTTCGTCCGTCCTGCTCGATATCTCGTTGTACTTCGGTGAAAGCAACCATTATACCCTGTAAGCTTTCGCTATATCTAGATACACTAGACTTACAGAGCCTCTAGTCATCACAGGAGAAGTATCAAGGTCTCAGTATGTCAGATATCCGTCCTCCACCACCCGTTGCAGGTCCCAGCAACAAGAGGCCGTCGAAACCACCAGTTGTTCAGCCCGGGTCTGGCAATAATATCATCATCAACCCATGTCAGGTGAGTGTTTATTTGAGTTACTAACGCGTCCCTCCTAACATGGGCACAGAGGCTAAACCCGGTCCTCGAGGCAGTACGAAACGTGGGGAAGGAATTCGGCGAGATCAAGGCCGACTTTCAGGTCGGACGGACGACGGGTGTCCTTTTTCTCAGGTGCGGTGATTTGACATGTATGCAGCAATTCGGAGGCCGACTCAGAGTTTTCAGTCTGCGGTATCACCGACTGCATCCAGAGTACATCCACCAGCGGATAGAAGCTCTTGGACATTCGTATAACCTTCGAGTCCTCCTTTTAATGTGTGATATTGTCAGTGAATGTCTCTCTGACTCTACTTTGTTTCATCAGTCGCTGATTTTTCTAGACCGAACATCAAGAGCACATTCGCGAGCTGACGAAGGTGCGTTATACTATCAACGACCGTGACGAACGCGGCGAATATAAATCGCGCCGCGCAGATCTGCATAATCAACAACATAACAATCGTTGTTGCCTGGTCGTACGGTCTTCCACTCACTCCCGCTCGCTTCTCACCTGACCCTATATATCTCCCAGACCCGATGAAGCAGGCCAATACCTTACGACCTACAAACAATTCGAACACAAACCGCCCAACCTCATCCGCGAGCGCGTCGAGCGCGCCCCCGCCGCACTCATGCGCAACGCGCTCACGAGCATCAGCAAAGTCAACAAGACGGACGTCGAGACCCTCCGCACCTCCTTCGGTGTACGCCCTTTCCCCGCTCTCCCTCCCTTCCACTGAACACACCACACAGAGCATGGCCGCCATCGCGCGCGCGTCGACAGACCAGCTCGCGCAACTGCCCGGGTTCGGCCCGAAGAAGGTTACGCGCATGAAGGACGCGTTCGAGCGTCCGTTCCGGAACTACGCGACCAGCGCGCTCGACTTCCCCGTCCTCCCGCGCTCCCAGGACCCCGCCCCGGCGAAGGGCAAGGAGAAAGAGAAGGAGAAGCCGCGTGAGGCGGGCGACGACGCGGCGGAGGAGCGAGCGGCTGCGGGTCCGCCGCCGTCGCCTCCAGCGCGCGCCCGCGAGCCGAGCCCTGTCTGGGACATTGAGCTCGATCTCAATTCGCCCGAGCCTGCGCCTGCACTCATGCCTGCACCTCCCGCGGCGAATGGGAATGCGAAGAAGCGAGCGGCGAGCCCAGTGTGGGATATCGAGCTTGACCTCAATGACGACGAGATCGAGGAGGCGCTACGCCAAACTGAGATAGAGCCCGATAAAAAGCGCAGAAAGAGCTGAGACGAGGATGCATCTTGTGAGTGGCTTCCATGTCGAGTGAGATTCATTCGCTGAGAATGACGATGCAGATGTATACACTATCGTATATTCGGGCGGTACACTACTTACAAGAGGTAATGAAATGGTGTTGGAGCGAATATCGAATGGCTAGCTGTAGATGTCAAAATGGGTATTGTATGTTGGCATGAAGAAAGCAGTGCGAATAAGGTAAGTGAGAATCGTATGTGGAATATAGAGGAATAAAATATTGAAAGATCGGTACAAGGAGTTAGATACGATGTGGATGTAAAGCAAATGCAGGCGACGGGTGAAAAAAGCGTAACAGCAAATGAGTCTCATAACTGGTGGTGATGGTAAGCAGTCGCGAGTCGAAGGGACGTGCTTCAGCCAACGAGTCGGAAGCGCACGATCCTGCGCTGCCCGTTGAACATCGGATGCCGTTTGTCCATAGACACGCGAATCTCGACTTCGCCTGCCATGTTACGCAGCGCGATGACGGGCTTCGCGGGTGGCGGCGACGGAAGGAGAGAGCTAACTGTAGCATAGGGTTGGCCAGACGAAGATGGCTCCGCCCGTGTTGCTGATGAAGGCGAATATGCAGACACAGGGCTTGTGTGAACGTCCAACGCAGGCACGGCTTCGGGTGATGGTGCCGAGGGACCAGCATTTGGAGTTTCACCTTGAGTTAGTACTAACGACCGCGCGGTGACGGATCTGGAGATGGGCTGTTCTTTGTCGAAATTAGTGGAGACAGCGGTCTGCTGAGGTTCGACGGGACTGGACATCGGCAGCGCGAACGTATGCAAACAGTTGAATCGCATAAGCAGCTCGTGGCCCTGACGCAACGGCGTGCCCATGATCCTGCAGCACATATGAGCACTCTCCCGTATCTCACGGCGAGGATGTACGCACTTGAACGAAAGACCAAGAGCTTCTTCGACGCAGCGTTTGATCGCCACCACATCCATCAGCGTCGCGTTGTTGTCCAAGTCTGCCTCGGTCACGATGGAATACTCGCCGTTGAATATGAACAGGACGGGCTCCATGGAGGTCGGGGGCGTGTTCAGCTTCATCTTTATGCGCGTGTGCTCGGAGAGTGCGTGTAGGAAGGTTGCGAGGTAGGCTCGGAGGGTCTGCAGGAGTTCACCGAGATGCTGGAACGCGGTTCGCGGCTGCCCGCGAGGTCGTAGATGAGCACGATGTCTTGCACGTTGGAAAGATAATATGACGTACCCTAGAGGCAGCCGGCACATCCGCAGGTACAGCGGACACGGGCTTATCTACAACCATCGCGTCCGGAGTCTCGCGAGTATGGGGCATGACCTGCGGACAACATTTAGGGCTGGCCAAGCCAAACAGCCGCACATCAAGACCCGCCTTTCTCGAGCGGGACGCCTTATCCGCATGACGTAGTCTCTTCGCCTGCTGCTTCTCATACTCCTGTACGATATAATGCGACAGGCCCCCATTCGGCTTGTGGCCGTCCTCGTTGGGATCGCCGAAGAGGTACCACATCGCGCGGCGCTTCTTGGACGTGAAACGCGAGCGAACGCGACAGGGCTCGCACATGCGGTATTTGTAGGTTTCCACGGGCGGAAGGGGCCGCCGGCAGTGGCGGATGGTGCAAAGCCGCAGCTCGGAGCTGACGGCGGCATCGGGAATCTATTTGCGAGAATATCAGCACCTTGAACTCTGCGTATTCGCGGACCCTGACCTCGCTGGGGGTATCTGGCATCGTCCGGCCTTCTACAGCCGTGGACTGGCATCATAGCAGAACATCAGCGAGGACCGTGATCTACAGTCGATCAGACATACATTCGGTGCGCCGTCCAGGTGCGTGCGCGGATTCTGGATGTTCAGCCGCTTGCGATTGTACTCGCGGAACTTCGTGCGGCACGGCTCGCACAACTTCCACTTGTACCCAGGGTCGAGCATCCGCTCGCACCCCTTGATGACGCATGGCCGCTGCTCAGACAGCTTGCGCATGAACCCAGGCGGGATCCTGATGCGGATTTTCAGTCCCGAATCGGTGCGCCTGCGCTTTGAGGGCGGCTGGGAGGATGTCAGTCAGAGGGCGGATGTGTGGGATGGATAGATGGACGCACGTCGTCGGGATCGATCTCGGACTCGCCCGAGGAGTCGTCTGACAGATCTGTCAGGTCGGATACTTCGCTGTCCCAGCCGTCGGGGAGGTCGAACACGCTCCGCGGGCCATTGGATGATGTGCTTTCGTCGTGCTGAGGCTGCATCTCATGCATGTACACGTCCGGATGTAGATCTGGGGGTGGAGGTAGACGCGGGGATAACGGCGGTGCTTCGGCAGCTACAGGCACAGTTTCGGATTGTGATGCAACTTCATCGTCCTGTCGACGGATATCAGTCATTTCCATGAACTCAAATGTGCTTGACGTTGGATCTTACCTCGGGATACGCCAGCTCCAGGTCATCGAGGTCGTCGAGCTCGAGATCGGGCTCTTCGGCCTTCGGCGATGGTTCAGATTGATTGGGTTGTGATATACTTGTTCTTTGTTGTTCGCTGGGGGGAACGCCACCCTCCGGAACAGGCAAGCCAACGCCCGTGTTTGCTGACGCGCCATCGAGAGATTTCGAGATGGCCATCTGTGGGGCCAGAAATTTGTAGACCTTCGGTCGTGGTGGAGGCTACAGGTCAGGAAGTCATGTCACTTCCGTCTTGACTGATCGAAAGACATGAACAAACCTCGGATATTCGAGTCTTGCCTGCTACATAGCTAGGCCCTGCAGGCGGATAAGGGCCAGCTCGCGATTGCGAAGGCACCATCATCGCTGGCGGCCCTGGCGAGGGGGCTGAAGGCCCCTGGAGGTTGAGCGTGGTGTACGACGCGGGGAAACGCGGTAGTTGCGGAGGAATAGGAGGAGCAAAGATGGGTGGGCCCGCTTGACGCGGAACGTGTTGCACCTGCGCGTGTTGCGCTGCGTGCTTCTCTTTCGCCGCCAAAGCGCGTCGATAGCATGATTCGCAGACGAGAGGGCCGGACGCGTGACCTGGAGGCACGATGATGGGTGCTGAACAGAAGTAGCACGTCGCACGGCCCTGATGGTTCGCGAACGCAACGAATTGCAGACGATTCATCGCGAAAGGAGCGAGTCGAAAAGAGAATGAACGCGCGCACGAAAACAAAGACGAAGAAAACGCACCTCCCGATGGTTATCTTTGCTGGCGGCCTGCCCAAGCGGCGGGTCTCTGACCAGGCCGGCCTCCTCGCGTTTTTCTCGTGCCCTTTTCTGCGCCTTGCGAGTTTGATCCAGGCAGCCGGCACATAGCTTCCATTCCCACTCAGGAAGTAAGGGTGCATGTCGACATTGTTTCCGTGGGCATCTTCTATCGAAAATAATAGGTCCAGAGTGCAACTCGCTTGTTGATGTTGAGCTTGACGACGCGCGCTCGATGATGTTGGTGCTGCTGCTGGCGATGGCCTGCGTATAGTTCGCAGCCATCTCGATATCGATATGAGGCGGCGTATTCTGGCAGTTACTAGTATGTCTAGCTGGTGGTCGTCATGCGAAACTGACACTCTCCCTGTTTTCTGCACGCAGTCGTCGTGTCAGTACTGCGGGGATCCACTGCGGGATGGTAGCAACAAACTCACGAGAAAAATAGGGGAAAAGCTGCTGCGCAATACAGTACTTCCTTCTACTTGATCACCCAAGACCTACTTACCTGTACAACATCAACACGGCTCGGTCGGTGCTGCAGAGAGGCGAAAAAACGCGGATCGTCGCTCATGACAGCCACTAAATTATAGCTGACTAAATTTTTTACATCTTTCCCTGTTGGATGACCACCGAAGACCGTCGAATTGCCAATTGAACGCGTAGCGACCGTAATGCCGCGTCTATATCACCTCGGGCGGTCCTTTTTTCCGCTTAGGCTTTGCGCGTATGGTGACAATATGATGACATGCCCAAAGTGCAGTGTTACTGAATGTGCGGACTAGGAAGGGGCGCAGAATTGATGTGAACGGTTCTAAGTTCGGACGTAAGACTTGTGATGATCGGCAAATCGTACAAAGTATTAGAGACCAGACGGAAGATAATACAGAAAGGACTCGTCAGCATAATTAATGGAGATATCATTTCGTTACGATGTGAACGCGTCCCTGACTTTCAGGTGGACGACATATGTAAAAGTTTGCGGTCATATTTTTCACTGGGAACTAATAAGTTTAATGCATTAGTGGTGTAGCGGTAACATTGGGTCTTCCCATGGCCTAGCTCCGGGTTCGACTCCCGGCTGATGCATGTGAAAGTAAACCCCATATTCTTTTGTCTCAAGAGTAGTATTCAGGACAAATACAGGACTTATTTTTTGTTTACACAATTCAAGACTGTCTTCCTTTAAGCTTAAACATAAGAACGACTGGCTTCCAAGTTGGGTCAGAAAGCAGGAGCACCCTAGTCTCCGTTGCTGACCTTACACGGAAGATAGTCGTTCTGTGTGGAGCACCCTAGATTAAACATTGATATCCCATCTCGCAGGATGACGCTCAAAAAGATATCACTGGAGCACGTCCTCCAACATCAAGCCTCGACCTCCATGCTCGCGCCAGCAGCCCTCCCAGCCCGCCTCGCCTCCTTCTCGCGTTTCTTCTTCTCTTCCCTGGCCCTCTTCCGCGTAATGGCAACGTGCACCTCCGCCTCCTTCCCCAACACCGGCTCGCGGACATTCAGCCGCCGCATCCGCTTCGGCGGGCGGCCCTCGTACGCCTGGGGCGCCGCCGCACTCGCGGCGCGCGCCGGCGACGGCGAGCGCGTGCGTTTGCGCGGGTTGTTCACGATGGCCTCCGCGTCCATGTGCTCACTGCGCTTACCCGTCAGTAACAGCTTTTGGGAGGCTAACGGGTGAAAGAAACTTACTCCTCCGCGTCCATCCTCTCATCGGGCACGAATCCTGCTTCTGCCTCTATTTGCATCGTATCCTCGGCCAGGCCCATCTCGGCGTCTGCCTCGCCGAAAAGACCGGCGAGCACGAACGGCTTGCCGAACCCGGCTAGGATCTGCGCCTGACCGACTGCTTCGGCCCCTGGTGCGATTTGCGGCCCTGATGCTAACCATGCAGGTGTGATAAACAAGTGATTCGACTCCACATTCATTTTGGGATGCTTACCTCCTGAGCCAGTGCCCGGGACAGTTGAAGGGATGGACGACGGATGAATGGCAGGAGGGACACTGAAGAATGGGATCTTCTGGTGGTTCCAGTCGTTGAGCACTTGCCGGGCTGCGGCGAGAAGATCCGGCGTGCCTCCCTTGCGATGGGTGTATTAAGATTCGTTAAGCGTTGCTAAGATGGAAAGGTACATACCTTGAGCAACTTGCCCATGCTGAGTGCAAGCATAGTGAGGAACTCTGTAGACGAGCTGAACTCAGGCACGTTGTATATTTTCTGCAGTTTTTCGTGCTCCGTTCTTGCAAGGATCTCGTCCACTGTTTCGCGTGATCAGGCTGAGAGACGAGGGGATGTATGGAGAGGATACTTACCGACGCCGATCGGATCGTCGATGTCGTCGACCTTGACCACATTCCTCAACAGCACAGCATTCTTCTTGCTGCCCTGCCCGACGATCTCCAGATCGTCGTCGTCGAAAATGACACCGGGCGAATCCACGATGCGCATTCCGCGCTCCAGAAGCACATGCTGTAGGGTCTGGGTATGGCCGGGCTGCGAGGCAACAGGGCAGACCTGCAGAAGCGCATTAGTAACCCAGGCTGCTGGCGGTCAGAACGAACCTACCTTTGACCTTTTGAGCGTGTTGATCAGGCTGCTCTTGCCGACGTTCGGGTAGCCCACGACGCCGATGGTGACGCTCCCCGTACCCTTCGCGATCGAGCCGGGTGCCTCACCTGCGCCATGCTTATACGCCTTGAGAAGGCGCAGCAGGGAAGGTGCAGTGGACGAGGAGAGATGGGAGCGAGCATGTGAAGTAGACGAGCGGAAGGGTAGAGTAGGCGTGTAGTGGCGCAAATAGCGCAGCCATGCTTGCGCATTTGCGCGGGGGACGAGATCTACGAACCGCGTTCGAAAGAGGGAAGCTAACACAACAGGTAAAAACGTACCGATCTTGTTGAGCACAAACACGAGCCTCTTGCCCTCCGCCTCGCGCCGCCGGACCTCCTCCTCCACGAGGCGGCTGCGGCATCCCTCCGGATCGCGCGCATCGAGAACAAGCACGATGACATCCGCCTCGTCGATCAGCTTGTGCAGCGCGCGGATGTAGTGCCGCCGGAGCTGCTCCTTCGTCTTCTCGCCGCCCGCATACGGCGAGCCGTCCCCGTCCTGCAAATTTGACGACGACGCGTCCGCAGTGGCCGCGGCAAGCGCTGCCATCGAGGACAGCGTGGGCTCGGCGGCCATGACGGCATCTGGGTCTCTGTGTGCTTGTACATATGGTGGACTCTGTCGTATGGACCGGGATGGAGGTTATCTACGATCAGAGCTCTGTTGAAAGGAGATATAGGCTGGCAGACGCACCCCTTGTACACGCTTCTTCTCCTCGTTTCGGGCTTTAAGGTCGGGTAGTCTGGGGACTCCTGGGTCCTTTTTCAACTCTAGAGGACAAACAATTAGCTGCTGCTATGCCTGCACGCTCGCGAAGTAGGTGGCATGCATAGGGCGAAGACTAACTCGTTTTGTGCGGAACCGCGTACTTGTGTAGCTCTAGATGTCGTTCAACTACAATATTCTAGGAGATCGTCGAGGAGATTGCCTACTGTTTCTCGTCATGATAGAATGGTGGATGAAGGGGAGAGGAGAGCAACGGTATTTGCTCCGATCCGAGTCCTTGAGGCTCGTCAGATAAGATAAGATCAGGCCAATAACCGATTACAAAAAGATAACCGCTCACACAACAACTTTGGCACATACTTAGCTGCGCACTGTTGAGCGCTGAACTCAGAGCAGCGAGTTCGACTCCACCCACACGGGCCACAGGTATGACGGGGAATCCATGCACCAAAGAAAAAGTCTGTGGAATGTGTTATTGCATCAGCCGGGAGTCGAACCCGGAGCTAGGCCATGGGAAGACCCAATGTTACCGCTACACCACTAATGCTTTCTGAAAATTCTAAGTATAATTATTACTCTACTATTACCGAGTACGCTGCGCAGCAATTGTACATGTTTGGTTGTACTGTGGCTGACCCAGAAGCGGGTCACCCCCAGTACCGGGTCACCCCGCCTACCCGCGTCGAAAAAACACGAATCTGGCAGTCTTGTGTACATGAGCGTGTATGTACATGTCATACCATGCCGCTGTGAAAGTTTCAAGCGAATAGAGTGCCGAACGGCGGAGAAAATCGATGTCCAAAGTATGCTTTGAGCATGTGGACCACTGGACCTGATTTGGAAGGTCCAAAGGCCCATCCTCGACGAAAATTTCCTGCTCTTGGGTTTGGCATCCCATAAATGCTACTATTCTCGACGTCCTTTGTGAGAATAGCATTACATTATTCAGTGCTCAGAATATCGAAGTCAACACAGGTCAGGACGACTTTCGAGGCACCCGATAGTAGACTTCGCTCGGATGCATCTTGGATGCCACGTTGGGTCGACGAGACCTCATCTCGACCTCGTTCCTCAGCACAAAATGCTAATGCGAGTTACTTTAATCAATGCTGATAGTAACATTATTCTAGTACGAGATTTGGAGATTTTATAGAACAGAGGACACATAGTTAAATCAACTTTTCTGCCGGCTTGTCTCGAAAGAGCTTCATTTTACTCTTTGGCTGGTCACCGGGTTATAATTTACTTTCAGGCCTTAAAAATCTGATAGTAGTATGCGGGTTGATCAAGACTTCTGTGATACAGCACAAAATTTGGCATAGAGCGAGCGAAAGCGTGAATAAATGCATGGCAAGCGGGAGGCAGAGCTCAATTCGGGTCATCGGCATGCAGGCAGGACAAGGATACAGTGCTCGCGGCTTGGTTCCCACGCTGACCCACTTCTGGGGCAGGAGCACTCTTCGTCGCAAAATATTCGTACTACTCGTATTTCGTGCTTGTAAAATCTGTAAACTACATACTCGTAATCTTTACTCGTTTTAGTAGTGCTTTATGACCTTGTTGGAGCCGATAGGCTTTGTAGATAACGCAGCAAGTGAGCGGGAAGTCGCCGTGACCCGCTTCTGGGTCAGCCACAGTAGTCCTCCTTGCGCGTCTTTCTCGCCTTTGCTCGTGTTTGGTTGTAGTCTCCTTTGCGTGGAGTGTACACTCACAGTTGTTTCCGACAGATGTCGTTTGTGGATCCCCACGTCATCCCGCATGGCAGTGCTGTTTTTGCCATTTGGTGAGACAGTAACTGAATGCATTTGGCGTCATTCCGCTTTCGGAGCATATGCATGTCTTTCTCCTTCCGCGCTGCGCATCCGCTCTGACCGCGTGCATAAGAACATGGCAGGTCCACCGAGCTTCCTTTCCTTCCTGCTCTCTTTCCATTTCACTGCCGTGTCCCAGGCTGCTCAATCAGCGGCAAGTTTGATCTCATGATATATGGTGTGTGATCGTCGAGAGTGCACTCTTCGCGGGCATTCCCTCTGACCGGAAAGAGTTCATGCGAGGTGCGCTATTGCGTCGCTTTTTGTCGGTTCGTCATGCCGGGCTGCAGGGTATTTGCTGTATCTCGAGATAGGTTTTCTCACCCACATAACCTTTTTGTTTCGTTTTTGAATGGAGGGTGCGCCTGTCTCTCAATCTTCACTTCGCGGACGGTTGAGATGTGTGGTACTCATTATTTGTCGCCGCCACACAGCGCTCCTTCCATTCGCTCCCTGGCAACAGCTATCTTTCGTCCCCTCTCCGGCAGCCAGGTGCACCCATTCTACCCTTTCACACAAGCGAGGCTTACTTTTGCGCGCAGGCGTGCATTTTGCCCGCCTTCACACTCCATACCACACCGGCGCTATCTGTCCCACGCTCGCGAATTAGGGCCCTGTGTAAAAGTCCCCACGGAGTTTCTCACGCATTTAAAACATACCATGTTTTAAACACGTCGTTGTAAACAGACTGGATGACTTCCCACAGGATCTGGACCGCATGCAGATACCTACTGCGGACCTCGAACAAAAAGTGGAATCTAATGCCGGGACAGTTGCAGCCCGTACGCAATCACAGTGTATGAACAGAAGTACAGATGTACAAAGCGGAGTGAGACTGAGAATCGATTTTGAGGCGATATGCGACGGCGGAGTGACGGCGGAGAACGAAAGGTACAGATATCGTTCTGGATGAGGGGGGGACCCCCCCTCCTCAGACTCGAAATCTGGAAACGCTGTTTTGTGACCCAGAGACTTGGTTGGCTTTCGGCCATCACTCGGCAGACCGAATGCGGCCAAAATCTATTCTGCAAACCGTTCCAGATGGCTACGGGAAGTCACCCACTTTCTAACTATTGTAGTCTAACTACTCGATGCAGCTAATCTAGACTGAAATCGACACTACTGGGGTCAAAGTTCTTCTTCTGAAACCCCGCACCAGCTGACTCTTGCGCCAGGGGCATTTCTTGTGTGTCCACATCACTGTAAGTTACACCGGAGACAGGGATGTCACTGAGCAAGTCAAGAAGATCTGGGTCAGTGAGGTCAACAGCATCCCCACCTTCGAGCTCGTCACAGCATGCTTCAACGGCGAACATGTCCCGTCATCCGACAAAGGCCGCCACGTTATGCTCATCAAGGTCCTCCAGCAGCCTTTCCAATGGGTCGGCATCGTCAGCGGCAGGCGGCTCATCTTTGTTGTTCGCGTTAGCATCGGGCGCCGAATCCGTAGCGTCGTCAATGACAAGGGGTGTCGTGTCTGAATCACCGGCAGCTGAGGATAGGGCGGGGGTGTTGGGTATGGATTGAAGTGCCGATCGAGTCCAAGCCTCGTTTTGGAGGGAGCTCCCCTCAACTTGCGGCCGCCGACTGCTGCCCGACTTCATTACGTAATACACCCCCAACGTCGTTTATAACACTTGAAAAGTGGGTACCCTCAGCGATAGGGTGTTTATAATGTGTTTATAACACCGAGTTATAAACTGACTTTCTAACACTTTCGCACAGGGCCCTATCGCGAATGGCTCCCACGTCATCGGACAGTGCGAGATTTCGCACCCCATCTCGCACAGCGCGCCCTGGCTTGCATTCGTTCCCCGACAAATTGTAAGGGCCGACCTGTCCTCATGGCAACAACGTGCTCTGGCCGTGGTAGAATTTTTTTTTACTCTGCGCTTGATCTGCTGATCTTGCGGCTTCATCACATTCGTGCATACGGGTACGAGATGCATTCCGCGCTGAACGAGGAGTACCTCCTTCGGCGCGGTCACCGTTACGGTCTGCTTCAGACGAGGTACGTGTACTGGCATCTGCATGTAGTAGTTGAGAGCTCAGCGCTCAGTAGCCACAGCATCTTACTATGCTTCATGCTATGCAGCATCGAATGCATGTTGAAGGTCGACATCCTCCTTTCAATGAAAAATACAATCGCGACATGGCGAGCTACAATGCATAGGACTTAATGATGTTTGCCCGCCATATCCGTTTCTCTTTGTCTTTAAACGGAAATGAAATTTGATCGCTTAACGGAAACTCTTTTGGCAGTATCAGCTTCGCCGTGTCTGTCCCCAAAGGCTTATTCTGACATGCGTTCTGCATAGTTACATAGCAATTTATGATTCTCTCTCATGTACATACTGCTCTCTGCAGTTTTATCCTTTATCTCTAATGATGAGCTTTGTTTGTACAAAACACAACGTCAATATTGATTCTAGCCTGTACCAAGACCGGCGGAGCGCCAGCTCCGTCGCGTCTTGTATAAGATATCGATAACCTCGCTTTCAGAGCGACGGTGTACCGCACAAGAAGTTAAATCGTTCAATGCCTTGTGATCGCTCTTCCAACACATGCAGACTTCAATAATAATATACGAACGCGTACGGCACGGCAACAAACGATGTGGCTCCAATTACGATACGACGGACGAACATCGACAGACGACAGCTAAGTAACGGGAATAACACACGCCAACAAGTAATGTCTTTCGTAGAATATCCGAGACGGTCATAGAATGCGAATGCAAACGGGGGCAGCGAGCGACGAGAATTGCGAACGAGGTATAGAGTGCGCTGCGCGTTCTGCGTCATCAGGGGTGGTAATCCGCGAAGTAGGGGTGGATGAGAGCTCGCTTGGCTGAAGGGAGCACGTTAGTCAATGGCAGGACAGGCCGAGGACTGTGGATGTACCTGATATACGTCTAGCCGTGTCGTATGTTAACATTTGCTATCAGACAGAGGCCCGTCAGAGTCAATGATTTATCTGGAATGTAAAGCAGGAACTTACTTTGAGCATGTCGATGCCTACCCTGTCAAGATACGGCACTTGTTCCGCCAGATCGGTCACCGACCACTGGGGGAACGTCGGCTTGTAGTCAGGTAATTGGTTAACTCCGGGCCAGACATCTTCGTTTGGTGTCCCCAGTACGCTGTGCAAGTAATATAAGTCATGGAAAAAAAACCAAAAAGACGAAGGCCACGCACCGGAAAATCTTGAAGATCTGGTCAATCTCAGAGTCTCCCGGGAACAGAGGGTTTCCGCGCATGACCATCTCTGCGAAGATGCACCCAACTGACCACATGTCAATTGCAGTCGAGTAGTGTCGTGACCCAAGCAGGACTTCCGGAGCCCTGTACCAAAGCGTCACGACCTGCACTGGCGTGTCAGTACCACGGAGGGGAGGGCCCGGTGACGATCTCACCTCATGGGTATACGTCCGCATGGGTATGCCGAATGCACGAGCCAGGCCGAAATCGGCGAGCTTTAAGTTGTTGCGTTTGTCGATAAGGAGATTCTGGGGCTTCAAATCACGGTGCAGAATGCGGTGTGAATGGCAGTAGAGGAGACCGGATGTTAGCTGATGGGTGAATTTCTGTCACCGGAAGTTCCGTCAGTATTCCGACACCCATGGCCGCATGAACATTCCCCAAGGCACGATAAAAAACGACACGACGAACGGAACCCGATCCTTCGCCCTGACTTTGAAAATCAAAGTGGGCGGTGATCGTCCTTGTGCCCTTCCCCCCCTCCAGAAAACTTAAAAGGAACCCGAACAGGAGGGCCATGTGACCGGATCACGTGCGACGCGTCATCGACGTGACAAGCGCGCGCCTACCCAAAATCCGAGATCAACGAGTCGCAGCCGACTGAACATCCGTCCAGGCCCCGCAGGCTGGCGACCATCCAGCGCTGGGCATCGCCGCCGCGCCCCCGCCTGCCCGCATGACGCGTCAAAACGCGCAGGCCAGCGTGCCAAACACCATATTCGCGTCGCCCACGCGTTGTTTGCCGCCCGCGTCCGAAAAAGGCGAAAGGGCCCGAAGAAGAGCAGCACTTGACGCACCTTGCAGAGGTCCATAGAAAGTGGCGTACCGGATGAGTTGCCGTGCTCCATAAACCGCTTGAGGTCCACGTCGAGGAATTCGAAGACCAGATACAGCTTCTGGTCGGCGTGCACGATGTCGAGCAGCCTGCGGAGCGTCAGCGGGCCCAGAGCGCAGCGCGGCGTGCGGAATGGGGGAGAAGGGGCAGGGTCGTGCGCCGCACCTGACGATGTTATCGTCCTTCAGCTCTTTCAGAAGGCTAATCTCGCGGATGGCCGTGCTCGGGACGCCCTCGTCCTCGGCTTCGAGGCGGATCTTCTTGAGGGCCACGATCTGGTTCGTGCCTACATCGCGCGCCTTGTACACGACGCCGTACGTTCCTGTGGCGGGCGCGCAGGGCGGGCGGCAGCGGGCGGGAAAATAGAAAGAAAAAGGATCTGAAAATCTGATCGGCGGGGGATAATCGATCTGGACGGACCTTCGCCTGGAGCGCATGTCGGGCGTCGGCGATGAGTGGCGGTATCCCAGCATCAGCGCCAAAAATTCCACGCACCGACTTTCTCGAGCTTTGCATAGCTGGGTCCCGACGGCGCCGACAAAAGACAGATCAGTCGCCTGATAACGCGGGACTCACGCTGCGGAGTGACCGCTCACCGGTCCATGAATAGGAAGGGTTCGTTGGTGAAAGGCCGGGGCACGAGAAGAGAAGGGGGAAACCGGGCGACGATGGAAATGAGGGCGTGAATAGAGCGTACAAGTAAGATTGCAAAGTAAAGGAGAGGTCGTCGAACGGAGAAAAGATGGAGAACACGAGCGAGCGGGACGTCGGAAGGCTGTGGGGGCCAGTTTTGAATGGAAACGTTGGTTTTGTTATCCTCGATAACGTAATCACTGATGTCTACTTCACCAATCCCGCCTTTCGCTCTTCCATTCTTCGGTCCGTCTCCGAATCGCATTAGCCTCACAGAGCACATGCGTCGTTCCCAAGCCATGTACACTGTCTACTCTAGTCACACAGCATTGCCGGTCTCAGACATTACCGGCCAGATAGGCAACAACATTCTGCAGCATTTGTATTTTGCTTGACAGGATGCACCGTGGCTTAGTGTGGGGCAATGGACTTTGTCCAAGTCTACTCCGAATCTCTGCCCTGATCGAGGCAAAGTGCCCGGCGCGCGCACAATAACGCCTTATTGCGGCGGCCCATGAATGAAGGGAATGATAACAGGGCGTCATCCAGAGGTCTTGTGGTTGATGCAGTGCGGAAGAAGCAATGCAAATTCCCATGTTTAAGCTTTTCACGTACGCCCTGGTTACGCTGCGATCGAAGATACATTAAGGATACACCAACGAGAATTGGGGCAGTCGAGTAAATGGTTAAAGGGCGGTCGATGAATACATACGTCTTTGTTATATAGATACACAAATGGCATTGCCTATTTTATTGCGGCCTTGGCCACGCCATGCCTTCATCAGGTTGGCGGCGCGTTTGTGTGAGATCGATATACTGGCCTGGCCACGGCTCGTCACCTAAACAATATATCATCAGTTACGGCAGGGCGGCGATAAAGTAGAGGTAAATGAGATGCGCCCCAGGACGGATATGGCAGGGGGAGAAAGGGGGGAAGCCCGGTACGTACTGCGATCGATAATAGTGGCCTCCCCGCCGTCCTCCTCGTCCTCCTCCGTCGGGTCCCACCGGTCGAGCAACGCGGCATCCGGATTATTTGCGCGGTCCACCGTGAGGTCTTTCATGAGTCTGCTTATCGACTCTTCCTTGGTCTTTTGAAGGGTTGCGTCGCGTTGGGCCCGCGCACGCTCAAGCTCCGGAAGATACTCCCTGGAGAAGGTGGAGAAGGTTAAGCCGAAAGTCGATGTCGAAGCTGAAGCTGAAGCAACCGAGTAACGTACTTTTCGTACTCTTCACGCGATGCTTCGACCGCTTCGAAGAACTCTTTTACGCCGGCACCTGTCATGCTGGAAACACCCACGGTCTAGATGGATAATCTTCAGGCACCGCAGTGAGTAGTGTGACGCAGACTGACCTTTAGGTGCTTATAAAATTCATCCAGGACCAGACTCATGCTGTTCATGAGACTGTTCATGTATGTCGGCTCCCCTTCATCATCGGTGGTTCCCTGGTGAGAGTGAAGTGCAGCTTGGAACGCCTCAAAGTCCTGCATCCACTCCAACGCAAAGTCGTACGGTTGCACGTCTGTTTTGTTGAAGACTACGATAAACGGAAGCTTGGTTTTGTAAAGGATACTGTGAATTTGTGTCAGGACATAAGAGGATTCATGAGAGGGGAAAGACGTACCTGCACGCGTACAACATATTCGACATGAACGTCGCGGGCGCAGCCGTCCGCGGTGTGTCGATGATGTATGCAACGACAGTCGGGAATGACGATGCGATTGCATCTGTGATGATAGCACCAGACGCAGACCAAGTAAAAATCTCAATTTGACCAGGAGTATCTAGAATGATGTAGCTGCAAATCCGCGACGCGGTCAGCACATCCCCTATACCCGAAGCAAACTGCACGTACTCAACAGTGTCGGCCCTCTTCTCAACCAGATCAAGCACCTGGTCGAACTTGGTGGTGAAGAGATTAAGAGCAGTCATGATCCCTCCGTTGGGTCCGAGATTGTACCTTTGGCCGCCGTTACGCTCAAGGAGTGCTACAAGCGGAGTGTAATGGCTACACACTGCTTCATGACCTCCTGATAATCCACGGTGTCGCGGATGTCAATGTTCGCTTCATACGGAGTGCTCGTGACTGCCGGGTCCAGATTCAAAATGTACGGAGGCTTGTCCTGTGCATGCAGGTAGGAATTGATTTGTTGCACGAAAGTAGATTTGCCTGCGCCTGCCATGCCTATAGTTATGATCGTGATCGGCTTTTTCGCCCCAGCCGAAGCTGCAGAGCTAGATTCTGCCTCCATCGTGGCGACCCAGCAGCAGCGATGTGTATCTGTTTCACGAAGGGGCTAGATAAAAGTTTGCGGCGAGGTGAGGGGGCGCCACCAGGAAGAGATGAGGAAGCCGACAAGGCAGAATTGAAACTCCGAGGCGGGCGTAATGGGCTTGATAAAGGGGTCCACGCCGCACTCCTCCTCCTCCTCGCTTTCCTCTTTATCCTCGGTTCTCCCAAGCACCCACACATCGTTATACAGACAGTTACAAGCTGCTAATCTAGTAAAGAACCATGGAAGACGAGGTAGAGTACATCGGCAGATCGTCTCCTCTGTCGTCTGCCCCGGCGCTTGCAGGCGCATCAGGGCAGAATCGGCCAGTACAAGGTAAGTTTCTGGATTGCTTTGAGGACTGCGTCTTCATATCCGGTCCAGGTGTGTGGATGCAGGTGCAGAAGACCGACAAGATGCAGCTGCAGAACTTCTACTTCTACAAGTCGCTTGCAGCGGTCGTTAATATCGGCCGAGCATCGTCGTCCTCTCCAGGCAGTGCGGCGGCCCCAGATAGCGTATGTTTCCGCTGTCCAGTCATCAGCAGAAAGCACGCGAAGATTGTCTTGAATGGGCCTGGTCATGTTCGTTGCATCGTATCCGCTATCAATATCTACATCGTAACATTTGTGCCCGCAGGTCGAACTCATCGATCTGAACTCGCACCATGGCACATACCTACTCAAGCCCGGTGAAGCTGTGCCCAAGAAGCTGACACCTAACTTGGCCGTCCCTCTCACTCATGGCGATGTCGTCACTTTCGGCAAGACAGTTGGTAGGGATCAGAGCGTCGTTCGTCCCATTACGGTCGTCATACGACTCTTGCACGACAACGACAATAACCCGGACCAGCCTGCGAGTAATGGTGGCCTCAAACTGGCCACGCCAGAGTCGATCAAATCGACTAAGTCTGGGCGCTATGGGTTATACAGCGAGCACCCGTCATCGATCTCCTCCCCCTCTTCCGAGTCATCCTCGGATGAGGACCCTGCTCCTGTCCATGACTCGGATATTGAAGAAATCGATCCGCCTGAAGAGTACCCGATCTCGAGGTCAGAGCTTCCCATCAGTAGCTCGCTCAGCTCTTCGTCCCTCCCGTCTATTCACGGCCTGGGTATACTCCATCGTTTTTTGCCACCTTTGCACGCCCCACAGCCTTCATCTTCATTCCGCTCTCCCATCCTTTCACGCCAAGGCTCTAAGCACCTCTGGTTTTACGATGATGATGAGCTGCCGGATTCGCCACCGGCCGATCAAAGCGCGAAGGGCGAGTCGCCTGTAGGTGACCATGAGTCACAGCCTAGGAGTTCTCCCGAGGCGCTTGCTGCCGTGTCGCCTGAGCCCACATCCACTGCCATTCCAGACCCTCCAGTCGTCGGCGCATATCCTGATTCCCGTCTGCCCTCCCCAGTGCCACAGGTTATCTCTATTTCCCCAGATCCGGAGATGGTCTTCGCTGTAGCTGCGGCTGCACAGGAAGCAGACGATGTGCAAGAGGCGGTCCCTTCTCATCCTGATTACGATGTTGAGGAGTCGCCTTCTCCCGAGGTCGAGGCTCCGTATTGGGCTAAAGAGGCCCTCGCGGCTGAGCCCGAGGACGCAGTGTTCGAGCAGCCTATGGATGTCGAAGAGGAGATGCCCGCCAGCATTCCCGTTGCTGAGCCGCGGCCTGAAGGTGAACGTGACACGAACATGAGCGAGTTGCAAGCGAAGCTGTCTACTTTCGGAGAGACGCTGGTGAACCTGCGGGTATGTATTGTCTTCCCTCATGTCTTGAGTCCTGCAGCTCAGCTCCGCCCGTCGTATAGGCCAGCGTGCTGCGGGTTAACATCGCGCATCGTAAAACGCAGGCTGACCAGAAGGCCCAGTCCGCTCATGCCGCTGCTCTAGACAAACGCATTGACGAGACAGATGCCCAATATCAAGCACTCCACGAGCGCCTCGACGGCGTCGATGAGTCCTCGCTCGAGTTCCGCCAGGAGCTGCGCGACGAGCTGCGCGGGCTCGACGAAGACCTCAACGTGAACCTCAACTATGTCGAGGTCCGTCAGCAGCAGGTAATGTCCGACGTTCAGAAACGGCTCGCGGAGCTGGAGAAGAAGGAGCAGGCGCCGCCTCCACCCGCGCAGACCCCCGAGATGCTCGAGGCGGCGCTCGTCGAGCGGGAGGACGTCAAGGCGAGCGTGCAAGCGCTGCGCAACCTCGTCGCCGGTTTGTTTCTCCGCCCTTCCCCATTACCTGACACGATGACCTCCCTGCCCGTCCAGAGCTGCACGCGCTGAAGGACACGGCCGCGGCCGAGCTGGACGCCGAGCTCGCGCGGCTCCGCGAGCGCGAGCGCGAGGCGAACAGCGACAACTGCAAGGTGCGTCCGCATGCGCGCGCTGCCGGCGGCGGCTCTGCTCACCCCGCGCAGAACCTGAAGCGCAAGCGCGCCGACGACGCCGAGTGCGACGAGTGCAGGGCGCCCGCGCCGAAGCGCGGGCGGCGCGTGTTCGCGACGGTCGCGCACACCGCGATGGCGGCCACTGTCGGCGCGGTGGCGGCGTGGTCTGCGCTTGCGTTCTCTTGAACTTGTTTCCTTGGTTTGCGGGGGGATAAGCTGGGGACATGTATACGCTTTCGTACTTATGGGACTCTATGGGCGGTGTGTAAGCTATATTCCGGCAGCAGGGTATAACGAATGTATGTATTTCTCTTCACAATTAACACATGTCTGTATGATCCATGCATGATGGAGGGCGGCTTGCGAGTGATCTTGTTTGTGGGATTGGGTCCTTTGGTTGGGAGCATTGTGGATGTTCAGGCGTTGTGAGCTATGATGGTGTGCGGCACCGCCTGCAGTCGCACACAAAATCATACCACGGTCGAACATTACGAACAAGTGATCATAGTAGTAGTGATGGGCGGGTAGGATACATACATACTGAGCGTGCGATTACGATGTACAATGAACTAGCCTCACAACTTCGACCAACCGAGCCAACCAAGGAGACACATGGAGAAACGACAACCTAGCCCAGAATTCGAGGAAAAGCAAAGCGCGCGAAAGCGAAAGCGGTACATGAGGAAAAACGGGTGAGGAAAGAGACGCGACGGAACAGCACCGAGAAACGGTCCGAGATCTAGGAAAGGCGCGCGGGCGCCGACTACGACCCACTCGTAGTGACACCCTCCTCCACCACAGGGTGTTGCGCATCAGTGGGACTCTTCGCCCCGTCTGCTGGTGCCGTAGCTTCCGCACCGGCAATGGCGGGCGATGCGACCTGCATCGGGTATCCAGTATACGGCGGCCAATAAGCCGGATATCCTGGCGGCGCTGCGTAGTACGGATAGTACGCTGCCTGCGCCTCAGGGCTGGGGTACCCCGCGTAAGCTTGTGGCGGTGGCGAAGTCGGCTGTGGGGACGCAGCTGCTGCTGGTGATGAAGCATCCTCAGCCGGGGCAGCTGCGATTGGTGGCGGGGATGCGATATATGGCGTGGGGGCGTATGGATGCGGCGGCATTGCATAGGGCATCTGGTAGTAGCTGTGCGGGCTCATGTTCATCTGCATACCGTATGCCGCGGCGTAGTGCGCATGCTGCATCATGGCCATGCTGGTATCTGCGTACGCGCCCTCCGTGGTCGGAGACGGTGCGTCGCTAGGTGCGGCCTTCGTCTTGCGCGAACGCTTTGGCGCGCTGTATGGATCGAAACGCTTGCTGGATGATCGCTTGTTTTCGGCGGCGTCGGTAGGATCGCTCAGTAGCGGAATGGCGAGCGTGGGATTGAGGACGTGTGGGGAGGGCTCGACGTCGTCGGCTTCACCACGATAACGTGGGATGCCGTCCATGCCGATTTCGACCTTCGGTGGATTGCGAAATTGCGTCTTTTCGAGGTATTCGGGGGAGATGTCGAGGGAGGCGAGTTCAGGGTAGGAGGAGGGGGATCGCAGACGTCCTTGTTCGACATCTTCGATCTTGTAGTAAGATATCAAATGTTGCGAGACACCGCCGATCGTGAGTGAAAACGTCTATCACGAAGTGTCAGCATTCGGCTACGCAAGCAGGGAAGGAGACTTACCTTCTTCATCATGCCGCCGGTTTTGAACTTGTAACTGTTGGTTAAGCTGCCGACGAGGCTGCGCTCTCGATGTCGATCAATGCCTAAACGACTGGCTTCTCCTCTTGGACGACTGAGCGTCTGGCCGTCCTTGCCTATCTCCTGCGATTCCTCGGGCACGACTTCCGTTCTTGCGCCGCGATGGCCGGCGCCTCGCTTCTCGGTCTCTCGGTAGAGCAGAAAATTGCCCAAGATGCGACTTGGACTCCAGAAGAACCCGTCCGTCCATCGCTTGATGCCGCTCTCGTCTTCGTCAAACACAAACACGGATCCGGAGGTGATCATCTTGCGCTCAGAGTCGACGAGGCGACGGGTCACACGGGGAATCAGGCCACGTCGGGCGGCTTCGAGGATGAGGAGGGCATCGCCTGTCGTCTCTATCCAGCCCGACCATGGCGGCTCCGACCATGTGTTCCCTGACGATGAGGAGGCTTGCTCCGGGGGTGATGACATCTACATGGTTCAAGCATTGCATAAGATTGTTAGGACAGGCCAAGGCCGAAAATGAGTTTGTGACAGTTCATGGCGGTTCATAGCATGGACAAGATGGTGTAAATGGGATCGTCAGCCACCCATCAAAAGTAAAGTTTGAAACAAAGTTGGCTCACCGAGCAGCAAGATTTGGGTGGAGGATGAAATGCGTTGAAGCCTAATTAGGATTCAAAATCCGCTTTCTCCGCTTTGGCGTGGCGTCTTCAGGCCTCTGGGGCAGCAAATAAGCTGTTGTTTCGCTCAAACTTCGTGGATCGTCTCTCTGAGATAGTCAGCGAGAGCAGGGAGCAGGGGGGATGTGGTATATCGTATTCAGGACAATACTGGAACTCGTCGTTGCCCTGTGGTTGCATGTTCGACCAGGTTTGGCCACAGACAAACAAGTGCAAAGGTGGCGCATCCTGTGGCGCGCCACCGTGACCTTCATGCAACTGCCAACGGTGCACTTTATGATTGCGTTGTGCAGTGTGCACACCATTCAGCATGCGCATACCTAGACTGTCAGCTGGGAACGAAGCTATGTCTTTGGATTGGATTGGTATGCTTATTTTGATTACATTAGGTCTGGACGAATGAAGATTTTAGTTTTGCAGACGTCCAGGTGACTGCAGGGACCAGCGGCACGTTCTTAGGTTGAGCCTTACTTCCTCCATGGACGGCTTTCTCGTCATCATATACGGACGTCGTTTATATCCCAGTTATAGATCCTTGCGGGAGTCCTTGTGAATGAAACATGAGGCACGCGCCACTTCTCTCATGCCGCTCATCCAGGACCGGGAGTAGGACATGTGTTCTGCCGACCGCCGCTCTTCGTCCCCGCTCATTCAGGTGCGCAGGCTGATGAGAAAACAGGTGACGGAAGAATTCTCGTCAGGGCTGGAAGTCGTCTGCACCGGTGGTCCAGCCAAGTCTCGTTTTGTCGAGCTTGGCTGTTTGCTGGCATCCGTTGTGCCACAAGCCGCAGTATCGTCTACGTTGGTCTCTGACTGTGTCTCCCGTACTTGTCGCGCTTGACAAACTATGTGTCTGTTCTGCCCACGCTGTGCGATCATCGGACGGTGTCTCGACTCTGTTCGACAGGGTGGCGATGTCTTTTCGTGTCTTGCATGCGTCGACGTTCCTCGTGCTACGAGGCGGCATGGAGAAATTGCGGAGGTGCAAGCTCTTTCAGGATGTACGGTGAGTCTGCTTCGCCAATCTCGTTGCAGAGGCCCTTTTCCTGATTAACACGCTCTTTCTATCGTGGTGCAAGTTGGGACTATCTTGGTACAATCTTGACTATGTACAGTCCCTTGCTATCGGGGGCCCATCCTCGGGATTCATCGCCGAGCCCTACGTTGAATGGCGAGCAAAACCAGTCCGACTGAGCCGGGTGTTCCATTCTTCGAGTACTCGTCAGCAGTTCACAGATATCATTAGAACATCCGCATCCGCAGAGCTTGCATGCCGCCTTTCGGTTCCTCGCGAGTATGTGCTATGCCTCAAAATAGCTTACCACGATGCTCTCAGCGGTTTCCGGAAAGAGAAATGGTCGAGCGTGAGTCCCTGGATGAACAGGGCCAGCTCGTCGTTCGAAGTTGTTCGATAAACTTGATCCTCCCAAAACATATCAAACGTGTACCCATTTCTGGGTAAATCTAGTGCTTGGCTATCATTTGTTCCAGGTGAAACGCCTTGTATGCTGTTCATCAACTTTTTCATTTTCAGTGGGGATAGAGAGGCTGAGTTTGTAAGCGCCCAGTGGATGCTCCCCGGAACGCACGTCCCTCCGCCTTCCTGATCGTCAAGTTGGCTTTCCCATGGCCAACTACACGAGCGTGTTTAGCGCCGCCGGCCGTTCTGGCTCGTTAAGGTAATGGTCTTCCGTAAATTCATTGACCAATCCTGCTGTTTTTCTGACGAATTCTGTCCAGCGTAATATCCCTTAAAATCTTCGCGATTCTGCATGCACTTCTTCCTTCCATCGAACTACTGATTTACGCTCATTTCAGTCGGCATGTCTGACAACTGACGTATCATTCATGCTATCGATAGCATCAAGGTGTCGAAATTTGCTCACAAAGCTTGTCTCGTACCATTTTAAATTGAGTTTCAGTAAGTAGGTTCATTCTGAGGTCCGGAACGACTGTCTGATGCTTCCCAAGCTATATTTCAGGGGTCTTCATGCGTGTCCGTATCGCGATCTGCGCTCGGAGTGCGTCTGTACCACCGCGGATGCACACCCGCCAGGGCGACGAATGCTGTGTCTGCCGTTCGTGAACGTCGGTGACGCGTGCTTCCAGTGCCTTGCGCGAGTTTGCGCGGCGTCTTCGCCCCTTGAACTCAGGTCTCTGTGTGTCAGCTTTGCACGTCCAATGCCTCAAGGTGCCTCAGTGAGGCCCGCCCACCGCGCCTTGCTCCATCCGCGCGCCTTCCTGCGCACCTGGACGTGTGTCTTCGATCCCTGAATAGATTTCTCATGTCCAGATGGACGATCAGCAGATCACGTTCGACGGTGCCCTCGACCGCAGCGCGGACATACAGCGAAAATTACTTCGACGGCACGTCTGGCGTATAAAAACAGCATGTCGGGCACCGAGGATCTCCAGCACCCCGCCGCATCGTGTATACATTGCCCACGTGGAGGATGGTGTCCCTAACATTATTTCAGGTGTCTCTCGCCCTGACCGTCATTCCTGTGTGTCTCATCCTCTGCTGCTTATTGTCTGGCTTGCTGGCTCACCGTCTTGCCCCGGGCTTTTAGTTAATACAAGCTTTTCCGGGTCATGTCCCGTTTCCGCACAATCACTTCCGTCATCGGCGCCAGGTTGGCGCCACGCCCACTGACCTGCCTGGCAATTGGACTTCCGTCGGATGCTACACGTATGTACTTCTGCGCTTCTAGCTCTGCGTGTTCCTTCGACTTACGTTCTGGTTGTCAGCGACAATCCCGGAGCACGCACGCTCGGCGCGTCGAGTTTCGTCGACACAGCGAACATGACCGTCGAGGCCTGCGTCAACTTCTGCAATGACGGGAGCTTCATCTTTGCAGGCGTCGAGTTCGCGCAGGAGTGCTGTAAGACGCGCCGTCATGTGCTCCTGCGCTTCCATTTTTGGCTCACCCCTGGCTATCCATAGACTGCGGCGACAACCTCCAGAACGGCGCCACCAACACAACCGCATCCGACTGCAACACGCCCTGCGTCGGCAATGCGAGCGAGACCTGCGGCGCGGGTGGACTGTTGAACTTGTACTGGAGCGGTGCGCAGCCGCCCCCGCCCCCCATTACCGCTCCGAGCAGCGGCCTCTGGGAGTCGCTTGGGTGCTTCAAGTAGGTTGTGCTGTGCTTCTAAACTGCCTCGAGGCTGATCGGGGTGTACTTGCCGTCCAGCGATTCTGCTGCCACCCGGGCCCTCGGCGTGGGCCTGAATGTCGCGAACAACAGCGTCCAAACTTGTACAGACGCGTGCTTCCATGCCGGCTATCCATTCTCGGGCGTCGAGTTTGCGGACGAGTGCTGTGAGTCGCTGTTTCGACCATGCGGACACTTGTCGCATGGTTGGGATCCTCCGCGGATCGCAAGTACTGACGGCTGTCTGTTGGGCAGACTGCGGTCTCACTATCGCGAATGGCGCTATCCCCGAGCCGGCGACGGATTGCAACATGGTCTGCTCTGGAAATAGCTCCGAGTTCTGTGGTGGCCCCAACAGGCTCAACGTATACAACTATACCGGAACTGACCTTCCGCCCGTCAGTAATCCAGGGGGCGGAGGCGGCGGCGGCGGCGGCACACCTGTCTTCCCTGTCACTTCTGGACTTCCCGGGACGTGGAACTACTCGGCGTGCTATGTGTGAGTGCCTGAGTTTTGGAATCAAGGGTCGTGCTGAGCGTTGTCATAGTGATAATGCAAACGGCCGCGTCTTCTCCGATGAGCTGCCAGACAATGCGAACACCACCGTCGAAAGCTGCGTCAATGCTTGCATTGGACTCAACTTCACCGTAGCGGGCATCGAATTCGCCGACCAGTGCTGTACGTATAGAAGTGTCGACGCCTCTGGGAAATCAAAGTACTAACATCGGCTTCTCAGTCTGCGGAAATGAGTTGATACAAGGGGCCGTCACGGCACCAGATTCCGACTGTAATATGGGATGTGCAGGGAACACGACGTAAGTTTGGCTTCATTGTGCGTGTTCCGCACTTTGACAGATGCGGTGTGACAGCGAAGCATGTGGTGGTCCCAACCGGCTATCTGTCTACTCGTCTAGCTCAAACGTTACTGTCTTCCCCGTTCCAACTCCGCAGAAGACAGGTCTCCCGGGTCAATGGGCATACCAAGGATGTCTAGCGTAAGTTTTCGCGTTAATTCTCCTGCAATACTTCTTTAAGTTCCGTCCAACAGTGAACCCGTCCCCAACCGCGTCTTCCCCAACCAGCTCATCCTTGTCAACAACAATTCGGCTGAAGCATGTCTGAATCAATGCGCTGCGTTTGGCTTCGGTGCTGCGGGTATGGAGTTCGGTGATGAGTGTTGTAAGTGCGCATTCTCTTCCGTCGCATTAGCAGAAACTGAAAAGTGGCACAGATTGCGGTGATGTATCGGATATTCAGACCAACAACGCAAGTTTCGCGGCAGAGAGCGACTGCAATATCGCCTGCTCTGGCGACCCGATCCACCTCTGCGGTGGTGGATCACGCTTGTCGACCTATTTCTGGAACGGCACCTTGAATGTCTGGCACACACCTGAGAACACTGGTTTCTACGAGGTAAGGCCATACTTTTTCTTGTCCCAGAATGTCCCAGAATATCATTGTAACCCACGTCTGACACATCAGTTCCTGATCGGCGGTCTCATTCCGCCCCTCCTGGCTACCGTCGGTATCAACAACAAAGTCTCCTTCCTCGAGAAGGGGGGCACCTCCGAGTTCGATAACTCGACGGGCGCATACGAGCTCGATCTTTCGCTCGTCGATGACTTCTCGCATGCATGGCGCGAGATGCACGTCAAGACTGACGTGTTCTGCTCCGGCGCGGTCGTCCTACCCGACAAGGCTGCGCGTATCCTCAACGTCGGTGGCTGGTCTTTGGACTCCACGTTTGGCGTGCGTCTTTATGCGCCAGATGGATCTCCTGGAGTGAATGGCACGAATGATTGGGAAGAGAATGGAGATGAGCTGAAGCTGCAAGTATGTAAAGCATCGATTCCAAGGCAGGACACATGCTCATCACATTTTGGTCTAGAACGGACGCTGGTATCCATCGGCCTTGGTTTTGACCAATGGTAGCGTTCTCGTCGTAGGAGGCGAGTCGGGCTCTAACGCCCCAGCTGTCCCGACTTTGGAAATTCTGCCTAGGCCACCTGGCGGAGACACAACTGTTTTCTTGGATTTCCTCAACCGGACGGATCCCAACAACCTCTACCCTTTCCTTTTCAATCTGCCAAGTGGAAACATCTTCATTGGTATGACATCTCGTGTTTAGTCAGAGTTTGAATTCTTACTTCGCACCAGGATACTACAACGAAGCGAGAATCCTCGATCCTGTCACATTCGATACTGTGACCGTGCTGCCCAACATGCCGGGCTCCGTGGAGAGCTTCCTCGCGGGGCGTACTTACCCCTTGGAAGGCTCTGCCGTGCTCTTCCCGCAATATGCTCCGTATACCGACCCCGTCACCGTGCTCGTATGCGGTGGCTCGAACTTCGGCCTTGCTGTAGACAACTGCGTGTCTATCTCCCCTGAAGTCGAAAATGCGACCTGGACATTGGAGCGTATGGTATGTTTCCGAATCGAACTAAGACTTTTCGATGGCTTGACCACTACTCACAGCCCTCGAGACGTGTCATGTCTTGTTTCGCCGCACTACCTGATGGCACCTTCCTCATCGTCAACGGCGCTCAGCAGGGCGTCGCTGGCTTCGGCCTCGCTTCGGACCCCAACCTGTCCGCCCTCCTGTACGACCCCTCGCAGCCCGCCCGTGAACGCATTTCTATCCTGAACAACACGATCGTTGCGCGGCTGTACCATTCCGAGGCGACGCTCCTGCCTGATGGCCGTGTACTCATCTCGGGCTCGGACCCCCAGACGCCCGGCTTCCCCGAGGAGCTGCGGATTGAGGTGTATGTGCCCCCGTACTTGAACGAGGGCCGCACCCAGCCCTCATTCAACACCACGGAGACGGACTGGGATTACGGAGGCTCGTACCAGATCACCAACGTGCACCTTGCGCATGGATCGACGTCCGACATGCGGGTCTCCCTCATTGCCGGTAAGCACGCCAGCATTAGCACCGTTCTCGCCCTGATCCGATTTTGCCATTCTAGCTACGTCGAGCACGCATGGCAACATGATGGGTGGGCGCACCATCTTCCCCGCATTTACATGCGCCGGCACGACGTGCACTATCACCGCGCCGCCCGACGCGAAGATTTCCCCGCCCGGCTGGCATCAGCTCTTCATCCTCGACGGTCCGACGCCCTCGCACTCCGCCTGGGTTCGCATCGGCGGCGACCCCGCGGAGCTTGGCAACTGGCCTGATCTCCCTGATTTCACAAGACCGGGTGTGTAGACGCCGTCAAGATACTATCCCATCCTGGCATCCATTCGTTTTCCTCGCTTGAATTTAGTTGCTCTCATCTCTACCTATGATGTGAAATTGCTGTGTGTGCGGACTATCCTAATCATTCGCCCTTTCTTCTCCCTGTCGGGTATTTTTGGTTGTTTTCTCGTGTCTCGGTTTCAATGTATGTACGACTCGGGAAACGAATAATACCTTTGTTCCGAAAACGACCGGTCCTGATTCCACGCCTTTAACAATCTCGAAAATATGGATCAATATAAGGACCAGGGACATCATCCTGGATCCCACGTTGGATCCATGGCTCAAAAGACATGTTTAAAAAAATGATAGGGAACAAAAGCTATTTTGGGCCTGGCCGGGAATTGAACCCGGGACCTCCTCCATCGATCACATGACAGTCATGTGGCCCTAAGAAGGAATCATACTACTAGACCACCAGGCCATTAAGATAATTTTGATTTTTTACTAATTCTCATAATTGTAGTTTCTTATGCCAGTGCTACCCCAGGTGAGCCCAGGTGGAGTAGCTCAGGCAACCGTTGTCCACTCACACTTCAACCACTTCTCTCAAGTGCTCTTAGATATCCTCGAAGCTATTGTTTGTTCTTTAAATCGAGCCTGTTATAAAATTGGCCTTAACTATCACAGGTGTCTACTGGCATACGTCGAGGCATCGACCAAGGGGGTCTCGGGATGTTAGAATAAAACATATGGTACTTTTTTTCGGTAACGACTCTAAGGGTCTACCTAGGTAGGTATGTAATCAGGCACATTACCATATATGGAAATAGAGATGAGATAAGATAATTTGATGTATTCATGGACAGGGCTTTATACTACTGTAGACTAGAGCCCGTGCAGCTTCATGTCGTTTCTCATGCCTTGCGTCGTTTTCCCTTCTGTGAATCTTTACAAATGTTAAAAACCCATGTCTTCGAGGCCCTGACATCAAGATTTACGCAGTGCAAGTGGTACTAGGATCATTGGTGAGTTTATTTCATTGTCGGTGCTAGCTCGCAAATACAAGGAATCAACTCACCCACTGCGTTTCACAACTGCTTTTCTTGCACTTGACGACGTCCACGTCATCGGCTGACAGATGCTCACTGCAAAAGCATGACTTCACCTCGTGCGAATCTGTTGCTTTTCGTTTTCGCTGAGGGCGCGTACTTGAAGTAGTCGACAACACCATCTCGTCGACTTGTCCTGCGGTTTGGTCTGCATTCGGCAGTGCAACGCTATCACGAGCTTCATCGGCAGCTGCGGGTGCTCTGAGAGTGGAGGATCCAGACATGTTCAGGTGCACATCATCGAATGTCTTCTCCGTGTTACCTGTGCTGATTGCTTCCACTGTATCAGCTGCCTCGTCGTCTACGACACCCGTCAAAGCTCCATCAACTCCCATCCCTTGATCGAACAGGTACCCTTCTTCCTCTTCCTCTTCGCGTTGTGCATGTCCGGCCCATTCAGAGCTTTCTGAGTCACTCCCGGTCTCGGTCTCGGTCTCGTTCAGGCCAGGCCATTCGTCATTGGCCGCGGCTTCGCTCAAGGTATCATCGTCGCTATGTATCTCCCGTCTATCACAATATGACGTGAGCTTATGATATCTGCATTAGTGAGACCTTACGAAGTAACATCACGTACGTGAGGAGAACGCGCAAACTGTGCGCCTCTGAGATGACGAGAGGTGCGACAGACTTCTTCTTTCCACGCTTCTTCACCTGCTTGTTACGTTCTTTCCAGATACATTTCATTTCTTGCTTCTCGAAGTTGTCTATGGTCCATAGATCTTTGTACGACTCGAGAGATACATTTAGATGGGCCCGCTGGAAGTGGGCTCTCAAATTGTACTTCCATATGGTGGGGTTAGATCACCTGCGGTTGATTGCTGCTTTTCATAGTGATTTTTGGGACTTCACCATCGCAATATGAGGCTCACAGTGTCACTCAATATGGTAATTATAACCCAACCCTAGGGTTTATTATGTATACTACACATTTTCGGTAAGCACCCCGGCCACTCAACTACCCCCCTACCCCCTGGTCACGGATTAACATCCCGAGACCCCCTTGGCATCGACACCTGTATGCGCGTTCAAGCGACGTCCAAGCGACACATGAGCATCACCAAACCAACTTGAACCCGCATGATGTTCTCTTTCTTGGCATCTGCGGGCTTTGTGCCGTCCTTTCTGGCCATATGGACCCGTGTGTACGATGTTGCACATGAGTTCGTCTTCCAAAGACCGATGTCTACTGGCGTTCAGTTGGCCCAGACTGGCAATATCACGGGTGCGTTCTTCTCATCTATCCTTGCAGATTCCGACTTCGTTGGCGGTCGTGTGACGGCGATCCTTGTGAGAGTGGATACCTCGTCTTCGTGAGCTCTGCGGCTCTTAAAAGCTGTCGTCGAGATGAGGTTAACATTGCAATATGGAGTGTCTATACCTTCTCCTGCTATTTCTTTTCCTCACTTGCAGCTCATCTTCACTCGCGAGATCAGATCCTTTTACTCAACTGAACTTGACGTCTCTCTTCGATGTTAAGGCTGCCGCATCCAGCCCTTCCGATACTTCCGCGAACTCTGACGGCTATGGTCGATCATACCCTTCGAAGCTGCTTCCAAGCCATTCAAACTACTCATTTAGAGGAATTGAGGTGCGGGTCGACGTCGTGAACGCATATATGTCTATTTACCACGCAATCTTGGGCTGTCGCACAGTTCGCTCTTCCCCCGTTCCATTCGTCCTCCAACGATGCCTTGCGCTCTGCGGGCCAAGTTCTGAACCTCTCAACAGCTGATTCCCGCCAGTACCACTCCTTGCATATACTCGGCGCTGTGACCTTCGCGCCTGGTGCTTCTGCGGTGCCTTCGGTCGCAAATGTGACATTCCACTACGATGATGGAGAGACTTATGATGCAACCATCATCCTCGCCCCGTGGTTCTCACCCGGCGCTGTATTTGAAGGAGCCATATACCTGTACGGCAAATCTCCCCATGGAACAACTGTGTTCGACCTAACTATTTCGCAGGCCATATCACTATGCTAATCCATCGCTGGACTCGAACCAGACGATCGACAAGAACAATACCCATATCCACTACGCGACGGCGCGCATACCCAGTGCACGGAACCTCACAGCACTCACGCTCCCGCCGTCGAGCACCAACGTACACATGTTCGCGATCACGCTTGTCCAAGCCTCGGTACCAGAGAGCACCGACGCAGCGTCCGGTCCGGCACTCTGGATCCAGAACGTCCGCTCGACGACGAAGTGGATCGACAACTCTACCGAGTCTAGCACGGACATCAACGCCGGCGCACAGCTCATCGAGGTCACGCTTGCGAACCTCGCGCCCTTGAATTCCTCCGACTCGGCCTGGATCGCCTCGAACCACTCCGTCGTGCTGCAGTCCGACACGCTGACGACGGTCGTACCCGCGAGCGTACAACGTCTCGCGCCGAATGATCAGGTTGTGCTGCTTGTGGGCGTGCGAAATGCTGACAGGGTCGTGCAGGGGAGTCATGCGACGGTGCGTGTTGTGATCGCGGATGCCGGAGGGCAGGAGGTAGGGCTGCTGGGTGGAGAAAAGGAGTGGGTAGTGACGGCCGGGATACCGGTGTATGATGATAGCGATGAGAGTTTGGGGAAGCATGAAGCGCCCGAATGGGTACATTTCTTTTATTCTAGGTTGTGAGAATGTGCTGATCAGGGTCTGCTGGATACAGTATAACGATGCGAAGTTTGGGCTGTTTGTGCGTTATAATCATGCTTCTTGCCGGGCTTTAATTGACAATTCTATGTTCGTCACGACAGATCCATTGGGTACGTTTGTGGCCCTATATGCGTACTTACAAGCAGTAACGTACATCATGAATAGGGGATATACAGCGTCCCGGCATGGGCCCCAACCGGTCGACAATACGCTGCATGGTAAATTCTTTGTCCCGTTTATATTTCCGCTAAGCGCTGACTACGACATGCAGGTATAACTGGGACTTACACAATCGTACCTTTTTGACTCTCACCCCATGTCACATCACATATTCATATACACCTCACAGCGTTCAACTCTCCTACTGCGCAGCACCACCTCGCGCTCTACGGTCCAAACGTGACTTACGACGACTTCATCGCGAACTTCACTGCAGAAGGCTGGGATCCTAACTACTGGCTTGATCTAATTGCAGATGCAGGCGCGAAGTACTTCGTTTTTGTGACGAAGCACCATGATGGATTCTCTCTGGCATGCGGATCTCACTTTGCTCCTCTCTGCTGTACAAGTTCTGACTTGGGTACAGTTTGAGACAGGTAACTCCAGCGATCGAAATTCACTGTTACTCGGACCGAAGTAAGTGATTCGTGCTTGTCGTGTGTTGCTTCCACATTCAACTTTTGTTCATAGACGGGATATTACCAAGGACCTCATTGAGAGTGCGAAGACACGATACCCCGAGTTGCGGCGCGGTGTAAGTACATGATCAATCGTCTTACAACTTTGAAATGGTGCTAACTCATGTTGCCCATCGTAGTTATACTACAGCCTACCCGGTATGTCTATTTTCTGTTCTTCCTTCCGTTCTTCCTTCCGTTCTTCCTTCCGTCCAATGTCATTTACCCCGAGCTGACACATGAACGCATTGACATAGAATGGTTCAACCCAGACTACGGACCCTACGGCCACCAGTCCTTCCCTGGTATGCCTGCGCTGAATGCCTTCAATGGATCCTGCTGCGATCCATATATCGGCTGGGTGCACAAGGAGAACTTTCTCACCGACGGTAAGCAGCACATTCTATAGAAATGTGCTGAATACGCTGACTTTATGCGCAGTGCAAAAGCCGCAGATGGAATCACTAGTCTATGACTACGGCGCCGAGATCCTATGGTTCGTTTATCATCCAAAGAATCGTAACGGTGAATGAACGACATTTCTATAGGTGTGACATCGGATACGCTTCCGCATACCCGGAAATCGGTACTTCAACTTCCGAGTGCTTTGTATCGGGTTTTTCGTTCTGAGTTAATGGTTGGATTGGTTTGTAGCTGCTGAGTGGTACAACGCCGCCGCTACGCAAGGTCGTCAAGTGGTGCGGGATGATCGTTGCGGATCCAGTCAGACCGATTTCTCCACGCCAGAGTATGCGTCATACGATGCCGTCCTGGTCCGTGCTCTTCGTCGCCCTGTACTCACCTTTATTGCTGACACTCTGGGAAGTCGTCGAAATGGGAGACCAGCGAGGGCATTGACCCGTATGCCTATGCTTATAACTCAGATACGTACGTCAACAAGTCACATTGGTACCTTTGATGAAGGAACTCAATGCCTTTTCCATAGCCCTCCCGAAGCATACAAGAATGCATCGCTCTTGATACCTAGATTGGTCGAGTAAGTGCTCCCCATCCGACACGAAGTCGTCCATCCAACTTTTCACAGCATTGTATCGAAAGGTGGTAACTATCTTCTCGGGTAAGCCATCATTCACCGCTCAGCGACGTCGAACAGTGCTCATCTCCCACCTTAGCTTCGGCCCCATGGCCAACGGCACCGTCATCCCCGCCATGACGACGCCTCTGCACGACATCGGCCAGTGGCTGTCGCACTCTGGACCAGCCATCTTTGGCACGCGCCCCTGGTGGGTGCAGCCCTCGGACCCCGTGGCAAACTTGCGCTTCACGTCGGCCCCAGACGTATTCTACGTCATCGCGCTCTCGCGTCCGGAAGGCAGTGTGCGCACGCGTGTTCCCGTGCCTGCTAAAGCGGGAGACCGGGTTACAATGCTAGGCGGGAGCGGTGCTATCCTGGAATGGAAGTTCGATGGAGATGAATTCGTTATTGAACCAGGAGATGAAGCGAAGTGGGTGGACTTTGCATGGGCGTTCCGGGTTGAGTATGCAGGAGCTGAAGAATAAGGAGCACAATTTGATCACTCAGCTCAGTGTTCAGTGGTGTTTCAGTTAAAGGAACATTGTAAGATATCTAATATTCCATTCAGTCATGCTTTCGGACAGATGTAAATGTAATCACAAGTAGCAGGCAAAATCCTAGACTCAGGGCGACCAACTGGTGACCGAGTCTCAGACCCAATGACGGACAAGTTGATTTAGCAGACTGCCACAAGTGAACCCGTTCAATTGCTGGCTAGGCTGCAGCTTTATCTTGCAAGCATGAAGTACAATATACAGTATCTGAACGTCCGAGCCCGATGTTCAACCAGTTCCCTAATCCATCTACTCTTGTAAGTCTCTTTCATCGACCTGGCTCCGAAAGAGTCTTGTCTGTAAGGTGCGCCTCGTACGTCAGACAGAGATGAAGATGATGTGCGGCATACCGGGAATTGAAGCTGCCCGTGTGACCAGGGCGTACATAGACCAGCCATCGTGGAGCCGAACATGGAACGACATCCGAGTGAAAGACAAGATATGCGACATGTCCCATGACTTCAAGTGGCGGTCACCCTATAGGTGTGCGCAAATAGGACCTAACTGAATTTGCAATCGACCTATGTACATAAGCAAACAACATTAAATATCGGGCCGAGAATAGGCGCCCGTACTGTCGAGGCTCGACACTGCAGCCCGTCGTCCTTGCCGTCCTTCCACACCCTCTTCCTGCGCCTCATGCCCGCTCAACATCACAGGCTGTCGGGAACCCCGCCGCGCTGGTGCTGCCGCACGCGCTGCTCGCGCCTGCGGGTGTCCTCTCGTCATGCGGCATGCACCGGGCGCCACCCTGCCGTTCACGTGCGTGCAGATGTAAGTTACAACGCGAACACGATGCTCGAGTTCGGGTGCTGCAGCATGCGCGCGCAGGTCCTGCTCATGCACCAGCAGGGGCATGCTCGGTGCAGTCATGTAGCGTGTACTGCCGCTTGCGCAGGCGACGAAGGTATGTGCACGCTTTGAGCGCGGGGAGCAGCGTACGGCCTCCCTTAGATCTTGCAGAAGCAACGTACCTCATGCATGGGTCTCAAAAATGGATTTATTGTGGACATGTACATACTGTGCATTTGGCATCACTATAGAGATGCATGGAAGCTCACAGTGGCGAGAACAACGGATAGAGATATGTAGTGTACTAGTTCACTGTCATTAGTTCACTCATTATTGGCCTCGATGAGCTTGTGATAAACTGCTCAATTATAAAAATTGTCTTTGAGAGATGCAATGTACATGAAATAGCATAAATTGTCAAGGAAGGTAGCCTGTCAGTCGAAGATCCCGATGTATTGTAAACCAGTCTGGCAGGGTTTGCCGGCCGTTATTTACGCAGCACTTTAGCCGAGGTGCTCGCCCAAACTCGAATCCCCCGCTGCCTCCATCCGCCTCTTCCCCTTCCTCCCTCTCATATTAAATAATTAATTCGATCTGCCTCCGTTTTTAGCCCACCTATAAACCTATTGCCCTTCAAGTAGTGTGTCGACGAAAAAAAAAGTGGTTACGAGCCTATATCGGAGCTCCTTCAGCCGACGGTGCATATATCGCAATACTTGTTCAAGTTTCCAGACGTCGAAATGGAGACTGAGGGCAGCAATGGGGCAGTGGAAAGAATATGTCTCAACGGACTTCAACAGAGGAGCTGCGTCAGGGCTCCTAGAATACGTCTATTTAGACAGAGACTCACAGAGTAGGCACAGTTATGCTCGATCGCGCGTTTCCTGTCTATCAAGGAGGGCATCGCGCATAACTGTGCCCTCTTGCCTCGAAGATATAGCCTTTGCTTGTCATAGGCCACAAAAGCCATATCTTCGGGTCAAGAAACTGTGAAAAAGAATAAAGAAGGCTGTAGATTCTGAATCTTCCCGAATTGGTCGAATCCAGCCGTTCGACCGGAGGTCAAACGGTCAGACCTGCTGCAGACAATCTGCAAAGGCCGGAGGAAGCGCGAAGCTGCATTCCAGCCTTCGATCCTCGGGGCCCCGGATCCCTCGCGAGATCGGATCTGCGAGATTGTTTTCAGAATAAACGAAGATCGGCGAGAGGACGGCATGTGCGTCTTTGAGAGCTCGTTTAACACGACGAATCGCATCCGAGCGGGCAGGAGATCTGCAAAGAGAACCAGCGAAGGTGTGAAGAACGCTAAGATTGTCACCATGGATTTGGATTTCGGTGTTGCTAGCACTAAGGCTGTGGATTGCGACATATATTGCGAGCTCGATGGCGAGTGTCTCGAGCCAGGGGATGTCAGGACTGCTGGTTATTGACTGCCAGTTGGGTTCTAGCTTCCACGCAGCCCAATGCTTGTCCACGATGATGCCGATTCCCCAACTTGTCGACGCGTCAACCCAGATATTGAGTTCACATCGGGGAAGTATGGTGTTATGCGATGATAAGGGGGATGGAGGCGCGAGGAGTTTCGTAGGTAAAGCGAAATGTGGAGGCTCATCTTGATAGAAACCAATCCAGTGCTCCGTCACTTCATACCAGCTATATTCTTCGGCACGGGCGTCTTCGTCGAGAGATGTTAATGGGGATGGTGAGTGACGGTACGAACTCGAACTCTGAAACAGGAATTCGGAGCTACTGGAGCTAAAGGGGGAAATATCCGAAGCTTTGCTTCGTTCTGCCTCTTCGACGTGCTCGACAAGCGAGACTGGAGAGGCTGGACTGGCACAGGAGGCCTCCTGTGCCTCCTGCACAGTCACTTGAAGATCAGCTGAAAAGGTAAAGAGCGGATCCTGAGAGGACGACATGATGATTAGACAAACAAATTCGAGCGAATTGACCTGCAGGATTCGGTCGAGGGTGGGGGATGGCGGTCAGGGACCCATCACAGCTAGGGGTCGCAGGCATGATACTTATCCTCGTTGTTTCCGCGATCGGCGGGTCCTCGCCGTGCCGCGTCGAATACAGAGCGGCTATCATGTTTTGAGTTGTGAGACCCGCAGCCGCAGGTAGTTAGCCACTTTTGGGGGAGATGGTTGGTCGAAGCGAACAGACAAATTAGCTGCTCTTCAGTGGGAGGACTCCTGACAGGAACAATGCAGTACGATCAAACAGTTAGTGAACTCTCCGCTTTCAATACCAACCTTTCTAGAAATACACATCGGTAATCGAGCTACAGTCTTCCCGATCTACCTGCGTTAAGTCAATCGCAGGCGGACAGAATATGGGACAAACTTACTCACTGCTTTGCGTCCGCGCTTTTGACCTGTCTTAGGGCCTCGAGCACTTTTGAATGAACTTCCTTTCCTGCTGCGACAACACCAAAGTTTTCTCCGAGTGTTCGCCCGAGTCCAAAATCGAGTGGCTGCTCACGCGAATCAGAGACGACGCCGCCGGCTTCTTCGACCAGGAGCGAGCCCGGCGCATGATCCTGCCGCACGCAACTCAGACTCGGTCCGAAACGATCGCCGACACGCACGCACCCATATCTTCTCCTTGTAGCCGACGCCGGTGGGCAGCCGCAGATAGACGCCGCCGTCCCCGCGCGCGAGCGCGCCGTACTTGGCCTGGGAGTCCATGCGGATCGGCTCGCGCGTGACGCCGAGGACCTGCGCGACGCGCGCGTTGACGTCGAGCGCGGCGTGCGCCGACTCGACGGACTCGAGGAACGCGACGTCCTGGACGCGCAACGCGGGCATCGCGAGCGGGGCAGGGGCGCCGCCGGCGAGGGTGAGCTGCTGTGCGCCGTGGCCGCGGACGGCGAGGAAGAGGCAGCCGCGGGGGCTGGCGGGGTCGGAGAGGTCCTGCGGGAGGTTCGGGCAGCCGATGATGCCGAGCTCGACGCGGGCGTCGACGAGGAGGGCGAGGCAGACGGCGTACTGTTCGCCGCGGAGGAAGCCCTTGGTGCCGTCGATGGGGTCGAGGGTCCACATGCCTAGAACATGTTCAGGGAGATATTGGGAGACATATGGGGGTACTCACGGCCTTTCCGGCCTCCCTCGTAGTTCCCCTTGTCGATTGCCTGCAGGAGTGCATCCTCGCTCTGAGCCGAGCCCAGACCCCACTCCGCCATCTCGCCTATCCCCAGATCGCCCTGCAGCGCCTCATTCGCGAGTTCGACGACACGCGCACGCAGCTGTGGATTCACGCGTAGATCGGCGGCATCCTCTTCGCCGACGATGGGATCGGATGGAAAGGCACGCGTAAGGATGGTGTTAACGACCGCCTGGGCAGCAAAATCCGCGACTGGCTCTAGTTAGGTATGTTCCTGGTGATGAAATGAGATGTTTACCTGTGACTGGGCTCTTGTCTCCCTTCACAAGGGTCTCGCTGTTGACCAGCTTGTTGAAGACAGTTGCGGTGAGCGCGCACGCGCGCCGCACTGCAGCGATTGCGACCTGCTGCTCGGTCGCCAATGCGATAGACATGATATCTGGAATATAGAACTTCTCGTTGTGCTTGTAGAAATATAAAGCGTACCGCTAGACTTGCTTTGGTAGGACGGTCACCGTTAGTCCGAGTTGCGAGCAAGTCCACTTGAAGTATGGCCACTAGGCCCAGATGATATATCGGTCTATCGATGATAGGGTCACAGGCGTTACACAGGCGTTATGTCACACCGTGTCAGGTTGCAGACGTGTCCGGTGCAGGATTACACTGTTTGTATCTACATAGTATATACACTCTCGTCTCGTCCACCCGTATACGCTACCGTGCGCAGTAATTTCAAGACAATATGGTGCGCGTGCATTAACAATAATTACCTGATGCTCTTACGAATGAAGTTTGTGCACCATAGGCACCTGCAGATCCTGTACCAATCGAAACCGCGCATGAGGACATGATCGTACGCGTATTTTGCAGCATCTGGAGTTGTTTCTGACGGTTCGCATCGGGTTTCGAATGAACAGCATGATGCGCAGCTAGACTACTATGGAAAGCGGCTCGCGACATGTTCGTCGGACCGGACAGTGAAGGTGTTCGATGTTGTAGAGGGCGAGGCACAGAGGGGGGCTGGACAGACTCTCAAAGGGTGCGTTGCCTTATACTTTGCTATCATGCTGATTCTAACGGAACCGTGCTCTTCCTCGAAACTTTGTTGCTTGCCCTCATAGACACACAGGGCCTGTATGGCAGGTCGCCTGGGCTCATCCGAAATATGGGCACATCCTTGCTTCGTGTTCCTATGATGGCAAGGTGTTGATTTGGAAAGAGCAGCAGCCTGCATCGACTGGGTGGGCCAAGATCAAGGAGCATTCATTGCATGCTGCGTCAGGTGCGTTACCATTGCTTTTTGTCATTGAACACTTCCATTAACATCAGTTCCATCTCCGTACCCATGCAGTCAACTCCGTTTCGTGGGCTCCGCATGAGCTCGGTGCCATCCTGGCGTGCGCGTCATCAGACGGCAAGATCTCAGTCCTCTCCTTCAAAAGTACGTCCTTAGCACGAGACTCCACTTGTCCCACTGTCTCACCCGTTCCCGCAGACGACGGCCAATGGGGCGCCGACGTCTTCGAGGCGCACGCCATCGGCTGCAACGCCGTCTCCTGGGCGCCCGCCACGCGCCCCGGCGCGCTCCTCACTCCCGCGCCCGTCGCACCTAACCAGCCGAGCGCGTCCGTGAAGCGCTTCGCGAGCGCGGGCTGCGACAACCTCGTCAAGATCTGGGGCTTCAGCGAGGAGACGCAGACGTGGGCGGAGGAGGACGTGCTCGAGGGCCACACGGACTGGGTGCGCGACGTCGCGTGGGCGCCGAACATCGGCCTCCCGCGCAGCTACATCGCCACCGCGTCGCAGGTGCGTTACTATCGGTGTCATTTGGGTGATGTGAATGACTGTCATTGCAGGACAAGACGGTCCTGGTCTGGACGAAGGACTCGCCTACGGCGCCCTGGGTCAAGACCGCGCTCGACCCGACGAGCATCGCGCCGAGCGGTGCACCGCCCGCTGCGGCGGGCAAGTTCCCAGACGTCGTCTGGCGCGTTTCGTGGAGCCTCGCGGGCAACATCCTCGCTGTCAGCTGTGGCGACGGCAAGGTGACCCTGTGGAAGGAGAACTTAAAGGGTGTGTGGGAGTGCGTGAGCGATGTTACGAGCTAAGGGCTGCGCCTGTGTTGGTACTCTTGTTCTGTGAATTATTTCTCTGCGACAAGTCTCGTTTTCCGGGTTGGATCTTTGACGAGCATGAGACGGCAAGCATGGCGAACAAATATGTGAGTGGTGCTTTGCGACTTCGTGTGGTGTCAGAGTTATAGAGGACTCCCAAGAGTGGTGTACCCCTTCAGTGCTACTCTATACGTTATGACAGTGGGTCTCCTCGACTGGCATGTTAGCATGACTTTCCTGATTCCCTGAGTTGCTATGAAATGCTGGAGCTATGGTAGGCCTTCCTCATGTGTATCCGGAGATAACTATCTACAGAACATGTTCAAGGACTGCTAAAACTATTGTCAACCAGGTACTGTATTGTGTCGACATATATATGATCTTTGCAAGGTCTCTTCAAGCCTGTGCCTCTGTATCAGGTTGTTTTCCTTCTCTAATATACCTCTTGAAACTGCTGTTAGGTTTTTTCATACAAATTGTTTCATCTATATAATTGGATGACTAGCATGTTATCAGTTTCATGATAGATAAAAAGGAAACAAAGATTTTACCTTATATTGCTGCTTGATTTTGGCAATATTGGCCCTTCGTTGATTAACAAGGTAATCTTTGACATATTTTTCTTCTGGTGACATGCTGATGCAAAATCAGTGGGCAATTAATAACACAAAAAATAGAGAAAAATGACTTACAGCTCATTAATATATTTAACATTTATACTACTGACAATTGAATCAAGGTGGGCAGTTATTCTAAGCTTATCAAACCAAATACAAACATCATCAAGGAACCAGCTTTCATTATAGGTATTTTCTTCAACTGTCTCTTTAATAAGGCCTAAAAATTCTATCCAAACTGAATTTCCAAAAGTGGCTAGGATCAGGTTTTCAATACATTCATCAAATTGCAATGATGCTTCCCACAAAGTTTTTTGTTTGATATTATATCTCCATAATGCCAAAAACAATTTGCAATATAAGTATACATTATTATTTTGAGTAATGTATTTTTTTGGGTAATCATCATTTACAGATAAAAGAATTACATCGTACATGTTTTTCAAACCAACATATAGGTCATGCATTGGCCAACCATCTATATATTCATTTGTTATATTTGTTTGAGAAAACTGAAAAACCTTTCCTAAAATATCTACATTCGGAAAGCATAGTGTTGATATCAAGTCTGTGTTGAGTGAATCTACTTCATGTATATATTTGAGCAAACCTGATAAGCAACTAGTATACAATATACTTCTCACATCTCTGAGCTTAGGATTCTGCTGAAGTGCTTTTTCAAAGATGTAAAACCAGTTATGAACAAAATTGATATCAAGACATTGTTTCTTAGTTGACCAGTCTTTTCTTTCAGCAAGCTCTTGCAATGCATCTACTGATAGGCTTAGTGTTATACAACATGACTCCCATGTTAGTATATTTACATATTGAATAAACTCTTGCTGTACATCTTGTTTGACAAAAGATATAAGCTGAGACAAAAATAAAGTTGTACTATTAATTATATTACTGTGAATACACCAACATAAAGCAAAAAATATCTTTTGATTGCTTTTGGTACTGAATATAATAGAATGAGGTGCTGATAAGTATGCTGATAATATTATCTGCAACATTGATGTTACAGTTGCATTTTTTGTATTTTTGAGAAATGCAGCAATGTTAGATTCCTGTTTAATCAAAGTCATCAAGTCGGTACAGCCTTTCAATAATGTTAGATTTTCACGTGCTTCATATAGATTTATTGTAGTTTCAAAAACATCTGTATATTCAAATTCACTTGTTATCACAGATGTTGGCAAACCTGTAAGGCTAGCCAAGTATGCAAAACCAATTTGTTGTCTAAAAAAATAATATTCATCATCTGACCTCCAAAGTATGCAACTTTTGAGATGTCCAGTTAAAATCTTGATATAATGATCAAAAGTAAGTGGATGAGATAGTAATTTCAATTTAAATGATAAAACATTAGATGAAATTCTAACAGTTTTGTCATTGGCTTCATCAGAGTCCCACTTAAAAAAACAGTTAAAAAGGTGTTTTAAGCATTCATCTGATGTAACTTCCTGATATTGCAGAAGTGGTCCTATGTTATGAAGATAATACAAAGGTTCCTTGTCTAAAAAACATGTAAGAATCCAAGGCCACAGCCACTTTTCCATTTCTCTTTCATTTTTTTGGACTATATATTTATACAGATTTTTTCCAACTTTATTCCTAATATCAAGCCTTTTAAATGCAGTCAAGTTGTGCTTGAACAAGTCAACACCTGGCAGTGCTTGTAAAACAAGATCTGAAGTAGTGGGATTGGCTGAGAAGTTGTACAGCCCATACAAGGACTCAATATCAAGTGTATACATGCTTGCTGTCTGTATTTTTGATTGCTCAAGCACTCTCCAACTCATTGTAGCTGTAGATTGGCTGTACAAGTTTTTGTTTTTGGATGCACTTGCTGTGATGTTCTTTTTACCAGTATAATTGAGTAATAGGACTCTGCAGATATATGTAAACAAATGGCTCATATGACTTCTCATTTTCAGCCCAAAATTCAAGATAAACAGGGCACTTTTAATAACATAATCTCCCATTGGTGTTTTATAAGGGCACTGGATGTCATAAAATGGAAGCAGATTTGTCCCAAAATATATGATATATGACACTCCAACAATAGCAGCAATACAGATAGCAATGGCATTATCCAGGCCCTTGATGAATATCACCAGGCCAATATAAAAAAGCAACAGTGCTATGTGCATCACAATAGGCAGAAATTCTACAATCTCAGGCACATGCCATTTTTGAAGCCCAACAGAGCGGAAGTGGGTAGTATGTACCCTTCTTTGGACTGTGCCAGACACAGCATGGGTGTAGTATTGGATCCATTGCTTTACAAGCATGGCCATCAAGGCAGTTGCCAAGCTCAAGGCAAGACTGACAAACCAGAGACCATTTACCCAGTGATCAGAACTAGCAGGTCCATTGGCAGATGCCTGCTGAGAATGAGGAACAGTGTCTGGAGACATGCCAAGACCAACAGCACGTTGGATATCAATGAGCTCAGAAAGAAGGGTCACAGTCACCTGTGAGTTATCTGGCTGAAGAGACTGAGAAGATTGGACAACCAAAGTAGTAACCACAGCCGAGAAGAGACCAGCCTGGGAAGGGATGTCCTTAGCATCATAACAATTGAACATGCAAGGAATGCTCACAAAGACAAGAAGGACATCAGTCGTATCGCGCCAACCTTCGATCAGTTCGTTGTCCCGCACCGCAGCCTCATCCAGATACACACGCCAGATGCGTGCGTTCGGGCCCATGGCTTCCGTGATGTGGCTGTCAGGGGGGTACTTCTGTTCATAATCATCGGGGTTGTATCCTTAGTGCAGCATGAGCATCCAGATCATGTTGACCATGCAAGGCTACATACCAGAAAATCCTTTGGCTGTAGGCAAGAACCCACCATCGCGTCGCACCTTCTTCCTCCGACTGGGCTGAGGTACATTCCTCCCTGCAGGCCGTGCATTATCTTCGTCAGACTCATTTGCATCGCTAGTGATCTCAGCAGCCGGACCACTAGCAGGAGCAGCAGCGCCAGAGATACCACCTCCCGAGCTCTCAGCAGCCGGGGCATTTGCAAAAGTAGCGCCCGAGACTCGTACACCTCCCGAGTTCCCTAGATTGCCAGTATCATCACGCACAGTCGCGGAGCCCGCTTTCTCGCGTTCCGAGTGAGTCAGTGCGGTGCCGCGATGCCCGCCCAGACTAGATGTGCGCTCCTTGGATTCCACAGCAGCGAGATCGAGAGCACCGGTATCTTGCGCGGCAGGAGCTAGACTAGCAATTCGTACGTTTCCTGCAGAAGAAACTGAACCGATCCCGTCTTTGTGGGTGCGGCCGCCACCGTCACTTTCGGTTCCAGAGTCTGCGTAATAAGACCGTGGCATCAGTACGTCGACACCAGCGCCGCATACACAGCCGATCGGAAGGATCGTCTGCAAATACTCACCGGTAGGCATATCTATATGGTCTTGAGCAACCATTGGTGATGTGCGATGTGCGTAGATATTGTTTTTGTCAAGGTAGTGTCCGTGCGACGATGTGGAAAGAGGCAAGAGCAGAAGCGCCGACACGACACGAGGCAGGCTCGGATTTGGAACTACTGTGCATGCCTATCATTTGCGTACGTCGAGCTTCGTCGTGAATCCCAAAGACAAAGCGATGTGTTACATTGCGAGGTCGCTGAATCCATCATGGTCAATGTCAAAAGTCGCTACGGGCCGATCTAATGCACAAGCAGCTCAATCCACCTAATTATCAACAACGTGAGCTCACTTGATCATCGGTTAGTTGAGACCCTGTATTGGGCACCGCAGACAACGCCATTTCCTAAGTTCCTAAGCCGTCGCGAAAAATGTCCGAAGGATCATGAACCGTGTCCATAGTACTTATCCAAAGCTACGCTATGCACAGGTATCGACAGCAACAGGGTAACGGCGCACACAGCATGGGGGGATACTACGAATAGATTAGCGGGCTAAAGATACGCGTGTCCGTGCAACGATCGTCTTTTCCGTTTCTCGCGTGTGGGTATGCATGGGCTCAGAGCGCAAGGCTCGCCAGGAGCACGGCGCCGAGCGTGAGCAGGCCGGCGGCGGCGGAGACGGGGTGCGTGGCGACGGCGGCGCCCGTCTTCTCCGCGCCGCTGTTGCTCGACCCGCCGCTCTTGTTCGTCGTGCCGCTGATGTCTAGTGTACGTGCATGTGTGAACGCCATTGCCTACGGGGAAAGGCAACGCGGACTTACACTCTTCGAAGGTGGGCAGGCTGTAGTTGGTCTCGACGTACGGCTGCGTCTTGTTGAGCGCGACGCCGACGGGGACGATGTGCTGGAACGCGGACTGCAGCTGCGGGTAGAACTTGACGGCCTCGCTCATCGTGTAGTTGTTGAGCTCGTGCGTGAGTATGATGCCGCCGGCGCCGTCGAAGGTGCCGCTGGCGGCGTTGTTGATGAACTGCATGTAGTCGTTGTCGACGTCCTGGGGGGTGATGCCGCCCTGGCCGTTGCGCCAGTCGTTGGAGTCGTACTTCCAGAGGATGGTCTGGAGGCCGAGGCCGTTGGCGATGGCGCGGATGCGGTCGTCGACGTCGCCGAAGGGCGGGCGCCAGCAGGTCGGGGTGACGCCGGTGACGAGTTTGATGGCCTGCATGGTGTACCAAAGCTCAGCGAAGGCGTCTTGGCTCTGGAAAGACGTCACTGAGAGGGCGTTAGTTCCACGTCGTGTCTCCATGCGACATAGACTTACTGTAGCGATGTGACCAGGTGTCTGTGCGGAGGTCAGCCGGGATTCAATTATTTATGCAGACCATCACTCACGGACGCAAATCTCGTGGCCATCAGTCAGCGCGCGCTGCGCCTCAAGCGGCCAGTCCATGACGTTGCTGCCGATAAAGAACATCGTCGCCTTCTGGTTGTTCTGCTCCAGGAAATCATAGAACGCGTTGTGCGAGCAGTTCGGGCCGTCGTCGAAACCATAGCCCATGGTCTTCGGCTCGGGCACGTTCGAGACGTCGGGCGCAAGGCCAGCGAGCTTCGGCGTCGTGCACTGGTGCGCGGTCCACCCTAGAAGCAAAGCATGTCAGCTTCTGGAAGAAAACTTACTAGATTTGGCGTAGAACGAATCGAAGATGTCGAGACGCGTCGGGGCTATTTTTAGACACAGCTCGGTAGCGGCGACATGAGTACACGCTTCGGCAGCGCGGCCAACGCGCGAATGAAAGATGACTGAACGGGGCTGAGCAGATATGAGGTCTGATAGCATCACATGTCGTGACGGGCGCCAGGCGCGATGCGCTCTATGTCCACGCCTGGGACAATTCGTCCATGCTGTGCACGACAGGCGAATAAAAGGCTCCGCAACGATGGATGGAGATGATGGAAAAGAGCAAAGTCATGATGAACTCACAGCAGTCAGGGTCGTTCGCGTTGTCGTAGTTGACGCCGGTGAAGTTGCCCATGTTGCCAGTGCCTTTAGGCTGAATGTTGGTCGGGACGCTGCTGGAGATGTTCTGCCACTTCTGCATAGCCTCGGTGTCGTTGGAGAGGATGGTCGCGGGGGTCCAGATCGGGGGGAAGTTGTGGATCGCATTCCCGGAGGGCGCGTAGAAGTAGGGCGTGCATTCCTGGTTGCCGTCTGGACGTGATCATTGTGAGCGGATCGCTCACTCTGGCCTGCTTATCCACCGGACTCGACGCTCCACAAGTCGAGGTCGGCGGGGATGCAAGCTTTGATAGGAAGGCAAAGTACGCACCAGTAATTTGAGCCTCGCCTTGCTCCGTGGTGCGGTCTTGGGCAGCCACACCGAGCGCGAGGGAGACAACGAAAAGCGCGCGGGTATCTGTAAGGAATGACTGAAGACGCATGGTGAAGCAGAATTAAAGTCGAGTCGAGGAAGTGTCGGGGAGGGGGTTGCGGGTCGCAAGCAACGAACAGCGGCAGGGAGGCGCGGCTCGTCGAGTTGGATTTGCGTGCCGAGTGTTGGCAGGAAGAAAGAGAGAAGAAGGAAAAAACGGGGAAGATGGACGCCGGCCTCGCCGGGTCAAAATTATAAAGGCACCTAGCAGGGCGCTCAGAGTCGGAGGCGCTCTGCATGGTGTTCGCTGTGCTATCAATAGACTCGTGGTGTCTATTTTGAGAGCCACCCCGCTTGATAACCGCGCATGCCGGTTCGCGCCAGGTGTTCATGACGGCAGGAAACCTCGGGTCAGCAGTCACGGAGGCAGCGTTCGTCTTATGGTCCTTGTGGAACGTGTTCGCGCGACGTGCAAGGGCCATCGCAGCAACTGAATCCGACGACGCTCGAATCTCGATTCAATGGACTTTGTTTCCCAGGGCACCAGCCGACCTGTCGGTTCATATCTTGTTATTAGGTAATGCCGGCCACCTGCCGAACAAGGCACAATCTGTCACCGACCGCCGGTGCGCCTCCGTGCGGTCTCGACATCATAGGCAACGTCTGTGGTGATCCCTCTGTCGTGACGTGCATCCCTCTCCACCCTTCGATCTGCCTCATTAATTCTGCGGACAGAAGCCTCCGTGGTGATATCACCCCCCCAGCCTCTGTGATTACAGCCAGAAATACTTCCCGCCGCCGGCAGATTTGTCGCGGCGCCGACATGTCCGATGCGCTAGATGTCTGCTGCACGATAGCCCTGTCTGCATGCCTCGACATTTACGCCGGCATATGCGCCGATCTCGGAGCCACGCGTGAGTGCACCTATTTTCGTGTCGTTTAATCTGCGCGAGTCACACGGCACAAACGCGTAGGCCAGGAATGCACGCAGCACCTCTCCTCGTGTTGTACGTGCTGTAACGGCACGTCGGACGGTTATGACGAAGCGCAGGCGCGGCAGGAGAGCTCTGAGAACGAGCCGTTGATTGGGAACGAGCAGCCCGCGAAGAGACCTGATATGGCTGTAGGCAGTAGCCCATCGTCCCCTACCCTCTCCAGCTAAACCAGAGTCGTGCGTCCAACGTGTTGTCCACCCAGACTCTCCTGTATCGATATACCACAGAATATGGCCTGTACTTAATCTTATTGGAATTCAGGACGTCTTCGCAGCCCGTAGCGCGATAGAACCCCGAGTATATCGTGCCTGCCTCTGTTTCGCAGACAGAAACCCGCACACGAAGCGTGGAACTTCACGCTCACCCAATTATACACCGAGCAGTGTCGCAGGCATGTCGGACCAGCGGCCTACCGCGACTGTTCGCGCTAGCTTTGCCACTGTTAGCGACAATATATCCGCCGCAACGCATCAAACAGAGTAGAGCGCCCTGCAATATCGTACTGCATGGGCAATTACATCAAGCTGGGACGGCCTCTAGGTATGACGGGGAATCTGGCGAACTGACAGACAGTGATACTACAGTGATGCAGCGTTTCGCGCTCAACAAGAAGCATGATCCAACTCGCTGCATCTTTGGTTTTGTATGCATCGTGGGATGCTGATGTGATTTCTAGAGCTTTGCGACGTAGCGCGTCGGCTCGGGTCCGCAACGATGATCCATGGAAATAAGCACTGTGCGATCTTTTGTGATGGCCAGCAAACCCGCTACGAGATGCGGCTGCATATGAGTGCACCGATGAGGTCTGTGCACTTTCACTCTGGACTTGACATCACTGCAGTACTGAATTTACAATCCGTTCCAGACCGGGACGTGTCTCTGCAACACAATGGCGGAATTAGTATTGCGTCCTCTGGTCCACTCGCGCGGTGTATTCGTGGATGCTAAGGAACGCAGACGACGAACCCGGTCCCGCTCGCGATCGCTGGTCCCGATGTCAGGCTCATTGACGGGGCATGAAGCGAGCTGCGAGCCCGGCCGCTTGAAGGTCAGAAGAGCAGCACGGCGTCAGACGCGAAGCTATCTTGCAATTGTTTCGTCTCGTTCATTCATCGTGCTAGACGAGTACTTAGGCTGATTTTCTACCCCGCGAACAGACAGTGTGAACAGTGCAACAATGGGCTCTACAGCGCGATCCTCAAATGCTTCGACTCTGGGCTTGCCGGGACGTCAACGGCCCAAAAATGGTTGGTGTCAACTGCGAAGTCAACTTGTCAAGCACTGATGCATTCTGTCCTTCGTAGACAGCTGTCGATGTCGGACCTTGTCGTGACCATCCCAGCCAGTTTAGCGCCGGCGCGCCCAAACAGGAACAACTGTGTGTCGTCTCGGCGCTTCTGCTCTTGCTTCTCCCCACATCGCTGCACGCACACTATACACATCCGCGAAAACAGCATCCACGCACATCGCGTCCGCAATGGTTGCTCAAGACCATTTTGACGCACTTACTGGTAAGGATTTGCACGGATCGGTAGGATCAGCTTAGTGGATGTTGATGCTAGGATCTTATCACGCAGATTCGGGGACTGAGAGCGACGGCGGCGGCGGCGGCGGCGGCAGATACAAGCGCGGTGTCGGACCAGGTTCTGCCATAGGAATGCGTGCTGCTGAGCTAGCTCCCGCGGCGCAGGACACCGGCAGTACTCGCAGTGCTGGCAATCTGGCGGCCGTGGGATCCAAGCCGCATACACCGAGTCTGAACGAGGGTAGTGGCACCGCATTGCCTGTGACACAACGCCAGAACGCGGGCGCCACAGCTGCGCGCTATGAACATGAAAATCCTGCCTATCCGGGGAACTCGAGACATGCTGCAGACTCTGGCGCTGCCGCGGCTGCCGTCTCAGCTGCTGAGATCACCAGCGACTCAGACGAGTCCGATGCGGATGACGCGTCTCCTGCCAGGGGAAGCGTACCTCAGCCCATTTCAAGTCGGAAGAAGAAGACGCGACGGAGCGGTGGCGTCTTGCCTGCAGCGAAAGGATTCTCTGGTGTGCAGTCTTGTGTATCAGTCATGATCCGGATGCTCATGTTTTGTGGCGAAGGATACAATCCCGATGATTATGAGCAGAAGTACCCACCCGACAACCATGTTGTGGAAGCCATGGGCCCAAATGCACGTATCTGGCGGGTCTATCTGGATGAGGCCGCACTGCGGGACAATGATGTGGTTGAAGGTTGGCGTGATACAACTGATGTCCTCCTTGTCTTTGTGAGTGTGTGTCCTGGATGTTTGACTGCCATGACTCTAATGTAGTGCTTTCCTTATAGGCTGGTCTTTTCTCAGCTGTGGTGACTACATTGGTTGTCCAGTCTTCTCAGTCTCTCCAGCCAGATAACTCACAATCCACTGTCACTCTTCTTTCTGAGCTCATTGATGTTCAGCGTGCTGTTGCTCTGGGAAAGTCTCCAGATACTGTTCCTCGTTCTCAAAAGCCATCTGCTATGGGACCTGCTAGCTCTGATCTCTGGGTGAATGGCCTTTGGTTTGTGAGTCTTGCCCTGAGCTTGGCAGTTGCCTTGATGGCTATGCTAGTGAAGCAATGGATCCAATATTATATTCATCCTGTGGCTGGCACAATTCAGAGAAAGGTGCATATTGCTCACTTGCGTTATCTTGGGCTTGAGAATTGGCATGTGCCTGCAATTATAGAATTCCTGCCTATTGTGATGCATCTTGCACTATTGCTCTTTTTCATTGGCTTGGTGATCTTTATCAAAGGCTTGGATAATGGCATAACTATCTGGGTTGCCATGATTGTTGGGGCATCATATTTGATATATTTGGGAACAAATCTGCTTCCATTTTATGATATTAACTGCCCATACAAGACACCAGTAGGAGACTATATTATAAAGATTGGAGTATTTGCATGGATGTATGGGCAAAAATTGAAAAGTCATTTTAGGAACTGGTTTATGTATATCCACAAGCTTGTGTTGGCTAATGGTCTCAATGAGAAGAGTACAACAAGTGTATCAAAGAATAAAGCCTTGAAAGATCAATCCACAGCTGTAATGAGCTGGAGAGTGCTTGAGCAAAAGGCAATACAGCCATCAGACACATATGGACTTGATATTGAGTCCTTATTTTGGCTGTACAATTATTCAGCTAATCCCACAGTTTCAAATCTTATTTTACAAGCATTGCCAGGTGCTGATTTTTTCAAACATGATTTAACTGTGTTTCAAAAGGCAGTCAATGTCCATAATACAATCAAAGTAAATCTTGAAAAATATTGGGATCAAAAAGATCAAAAAGAAATTGAAAAATGGTTGTGGCCATGGACTATTGTACATATGAAATTTTCCTCCTTCAATTTTGTTTCTTGGTATTTTGGTGGTCAAATTATCAATTATAAAACTGGTCCATTAGATGAGCAGTTAAAGGGCTTTCTTGATTTCCTGTCTTATGATTGGGATATCTCCCAACTTTCACAATATATTTCTTCTTTGAAATTGCAAGCTAGTCCATCCACTTTTGACCTTTACATTAACCTTATAACTTTGTATCTTAAAAGTCAAATCTCCAATGGAAAAGACTTTGATGAGAAAGAAATTGGATTTATCTACTTAAGTAACCTCACAGGCTTGATAACACCAGATATATTGAAAAAGAACGATCCTTTTGATATCTCAAAAATTATGAATACAAGAGAAAACCTAACATTATTAAATGGTTGTGCTAATCTAATGTTTTCCAATGAACAAAAATTACACATACATACAGATTTTGACAGTTCAAAAGATATAATACAAGTACATTCAATTTTATGTAAGATTTTATCTAAATATCTGTCAGAATCTAATTTCATGGAGTATTGCAATCTACATAACCAAGAGATTTTTTTCAATTTATGTGCATATGTTTCTCATTACTATGGACATGTTATCAATATAAGAGCTTCTTTTCATATGTTTTTATCACAGTTTATATCTTTTGTTAGAAATATTGAACTTGTCACAGTGCCAGCATGGTGGATATGTGGTATAATTTTGAAAGCATCTATATTAGCATTATCATGCCTCATTGTTCCCAGTAAGATGCATCTAACATCGGTTGAGAAAAAATTAATTGATAAAAAGTTTATTCAAAGCTGGTTTTATATTTTTAAACAAGCACTTCAGCAGAATTCTGAGTTCAAAAGTTTAAAAAGTGTATTGTATTGTGATTGCTTATTTAATTTGTTAAATTGTGTACTAAAAGTGAATTTATACAACACAAAATTGATCTCAGTCGTATGTTCTTCAGACATAGATATCTTGGGCATAATTTTTCCATTTTCTCAGATGGATACAACAAGTGAATGGGTTATAGATAGTTGGTCTACCTATGAATTATATGACAGTTTGAAAAAAATTTATGATGCCATTATACTCTCTGCTGATAATAACTACTTGCAAGAAGAGCTAAAGTATATTCAAAAGAATGATAATGTCCAGTTATATTGCAAATTGTTCATGGCATTATGGAAGTATGATATACATGATAGAAATTTGGAGCGAGCATTGTTTTATTTTGATGAATGTATGGTGAAATTTATCTCAATGACATCTGAGAATCCAATTTGGATAGAATTTTTAGGGCAGTTGAAAAACTCAATAGAAGAAGGTATCTTTTCAAAAGCCTGGTTTTCTAATGATGTTTGTGTCTGGTTCAATGAGCTTAGACATGCTGCCAACCTTGATTCAAAGATAAGTGATATGAATGTTGAATGTAGTGGTAAACTGTAAGACTTTTCTCTCTATTTATAATCTTATAGACTGCCTGCTAATTTTTTCATCAGTATGTTTGTAAATAAAGGTCATTGGTATGTTATGAGGAAGAAATGGATCAAGGGGATAAAACAATATTATCATGTAGAATATTCATTTGCTTTTATCTTCCCCAAATCTCATATGTTATCATAGACATCCAATCATAAAAATGAAGTGGTCCCTGCCAAAAGACCTACCAGCATTTTAAGGAAGTATTTTAAAAAATCTACACAACCTGATGCAGAGTCACAAACTTGAAATGTGATACCAAAGTCTTGGTGCTCTTTTGGTCACTAAACATTTGTTTAGACTGCACTTTTTCTTGAATTGTTATTATGTATTTGATGATCGGAATGAATACAAATAATCATTCTTTCAGAAGATGGTGATGGCCAGCTGTGAGAGTGGTAGGATAAGCAATCCACTTACATGTCTTACATGTATCTTCTGTACATTGTGACACAGTGCCTCGAATCTACCCAAATGACCTTGACAACATCCTCCCCTACCACAATGACACACACATCCGTTGTCATGCACTGATTGATCCTATACATGGCTTCAAACCTGTTCACCCTCACTTAAAGCATCACACACCTGAAGCCCATCCCCCAGACTGTGGCCACGCTTGCAAATACCCGCGCACTAGGCTCTAGCGGCCATACCTCGCCAACTGCATCCACCACATCTACTGCCTGCACCGCCCGCGCACACTCGAACATCCAGCTCTACACCCCGCGTGGCACATTCAGGTTTCCCTGTAACCTTCCACACGCACACAGCGCCCCGCGGCGTGTCCCACTCCGGAAACGGCACCTCCATCCCATGCGGGCCATAGTCCCCCAACCACAGCCCCCCGAGCACTGCCGCACTTCACTCCGCGCTGCCCGGCGGGGCCGGCGCGCGCACGGGGTAGGCAGAAGCCGAGCGGGCTGCCGTCGCGCAGGGAGGGGCGTGGGTGGAGATGAGCGGCAGAAGAACACGGTGCGGTCATGCAATGGTCGGCAGACATGCAGGTTGTAGCTGAGCTCCGTGTGCCGGCCCGCGGCGCTGTGGCGCAGGGGGCCCGTGGCTTCAAACTCAGGACATGTAGCGGTATCTGCATCTTAGCAGCGCATCAGCGTGCGGAAAGGCCAGAACTCGCGGAAGATGCCGCCGTCTGCGACGTGGAGGCAGAAGTCGACGAGTAGGGCTGGCCGGTCGCGCACAGGCCAAGGAGTGGGCCTTCGATGTTGAACAGTATGTATATATCGAGGAAGCTGATCCAACGGAGCGAGCGAATGATGTCCGTCCACGAGAAACGAGCGCGATAGGGTCCTGATCTCCGGGATTTTGGACGCGGAAGGCCCAATTGAGGAGCGCTGCCCGCAGAACTTCCTCCGCCTAGTGACAATGTACGGGTTCGTAGCAATCATGTTCGTGCTCAAGACTGAGGGCGACGCGTCGCGAGGAAGGCGCTGGTGTTGCATGCGGAGTGGGAGAAATGGAGAGAAACAGCATCGGCGAGTATGACGGGGGAGCGGCGCTGCATGTGCGTCGGCCGATCGTACACGTCGGCGCCGAACACCTGTATCTAAAGTTGTCAGTGGTGGACATGCGTCTGACGGGTAATACACACCTCACCTCGCGCCAGGGTCGGGACGCCGTCTGACTCGATCTGGTGCTCTCTGAGAGCACGATGGGACAACATGCAGCTGAGCAGCTTCGTCGATGGGCTACAATAGACGTGGGCTGCCCATCACGGCAATCTTCTATGTATACCGCAGAGGATACGTACGATTGGGCATGTATCTCGTCTGCAGGAGACAACCGACGGTGTTTCAGAGGCGGCTCTTTCGCAGGGAGCGCGCCCGGTATACATACCTGTGAGTTAGCTGTGTTTGGCGGGTCGGCTTGCGGCAACGAATGAAACGACATATGCAAAAGGCCAGCATGCGGGATTGGCATCGTAATTGTGGTAAGAGACAAAATGTGACTACGAGCATGAATGAAGAGAAACGGCTCCGTGATATAAGCCATGGCCCATGGCTGCTGCATTAATTGAGATGCAATCGACTGAAGCCTAATAAGACGGAGGAGGGAGAGGCTGTAACAAGGACGTGCGTTCTAGAGGTCATTTTCCCATCTTTCTGAGTGACCCTGATGACCGCTTGTTTGCCGCTTGTAGACGCTGTTTATTCTCGCCTCTGTCTCGAAGGCGTTCTCAAGGCGTTCTTGTCTGCATCTACTTACATATAGGTATCCTGATCGATGACTATGCGCATGGGCGTAATGTCACGCCGCTTCCGGCTGGAGTCGACACGTTCGACTGGGATACGAAGATCAAAGCACTCCTGCCCGAGGACTGGGCGCCTATGGACCAATGGGCAAATAGGCATCATTGAAGGATGTGTTGTCGCATGTATCTGGATTGCCGAGGTATTTCTTCACTTGCAGATGCACGATGAGCAACGTCTGCGTCTATTTGCGACTTCCAGACATGATTTCTCATACGGCCCCAAATGACACCCTCTCAGACGCTGTGCACAAACCTCCGCCCGGCATTCGAGCTGCGTGAAACGTTTTCCTATGACAACATGGTACGTTTCTATTTCTTACGCACATTTCGATCTGATATTGACACGCATGCTGGCAGATGTACATGCTGGGCGCGCACCTGATCACGTCATACACCGGCTCTTATGCGCGCTTCGTCGAGGAGCGCATCTGGGCACCGTTTGAATGACGTCTACGACGTACTCTCCCAGCAAAGCCGCCGCGTCGGGAAAGCTCACACATTCATGGATCACATTCGGGCGGCGCCTCCCGACCTGGCACACCGAAGCCAGTATAGGCCTAAACCAAGGCCCAGGTGGAATCATCTCGAGTGTGGACACTGGAGGACCTGGTGCGTGTCATCCAATGCATGAAGATTTTATAGCCTCGTGAACGTGGGCGTTTGAACAGGAGAAATGGGTCCGTACGCTGATGAACGGCGGCGTGGACCCGCGCACGAACAAAATCATCATCCCTCCCTCCGCGTTCGCGGCCGTGACATCTGCGCATGCGATCATGTCTGGCACAGGTGACAGTAACGAGTCTATCCTCGGCTACGGCATGGGCTGGGCGCGCCGGTCCTACATACTTCGGGCACGATGTACGTCCTTCCGTTCTCGTATTGTCTGCCATCTTATTGCTTCTCTCAGGTGATCGAGCACAGTGGCGGCATCCCCGGCTTCTCGACCAAGATTTCGTTCCTCCCCTCGTCTGGCCTCGGCATTGTCGTCCTGTCCAACGCGGATATGAAGTTTTTCCCCACTGCGGAGCTCCCACAGCGCATCATCCATGATATCTATAATCTTACCTTCCATTGAGACTGATCCGTGCCATCCACCGCAAGAAACCTTTCCGAATGGTTGGCCACCGCGCGCAGCGAGTCAACTTCCGCACCGTCGCAACTCCCGCTCGAGGACTACGCAGGCACATATACCGGCGCAGGTTATGGCACCCTGGAACTCTGCGCGCCTGCCAGCATGTCGCGTGGGTGCAGTGCAGTCCTTGCTGAATTCGCCGCTTTCGATGCTGCCGCAAACACTACCACTGCCCAGCTCCTCGCAGCTTGGCCGCGTATTTGGACGTCACACCTCCGGCTTCCTCATGCCGCAGGCCATCGCTTCCTTTTCGTGCCAACGAGCCTCTTCCCTAACGGCTATGGGCGGAATATGATGCCGTTTGGGACGGCAGACGCGATCTTAGAGGATCTGGGGCGCATTCCTGACGTCGAATTCGTCCTCGAGGAGGGGAAGGTGCTTGGGTTCGGGCTAAGCGGGACAGTCGAGGGCACAATGCCGCGTGCGAAGGAGGCACGCGTGCAGGATAGGACAGATGTGTGGTTCGAGCGGGGTGCGGATGGTTCTATTCACACTCGGTGACATGTGGCACATCTAACAAGTTTCGCAGATTCTGTTGCGTGATGTACCCTCGTCTCTCGTTTTCAATAGCCGGAGATTTACAAGCCGTGTGCTTTCCGAACAATGATCATGACAGAGCTTCCGAGTATCTTTTGTGCCTGGAAAATGCTGAGAAGGAGAGCTCGGAATTATAACCGATGCATAATCAATGAGCCGTAGGTTCTGGTACTGCCCTGCACCCGAAGCCAGTCTTTCGCAAGGATATAAACCGACGTCTTGAAGGGCGTGAAGAGCAGCAGCTCAACTCGATTGCTACAGCCACCAAGATGAGGGGTTTACTCGGCATCGTCGCTCTTGCGCTCTACACAACCCAGTCGTCAGCATCAGTCGTCGACAGGACACATGTCCAGGTGAGACTTGCTCACCCTTTTCTCGTGGCGACTCTCATTGTGTTTGGCAGGCTCGCGCCCGTCCAGATTGTGCAAACCCAAGGGATGCCGCTACCCTGCTGAGGGCAGTCAGACCGAACAGTCAGGCCCACGTTTATACCACAAATCCCGCAGACATGGAATACTGGATCGCCGAGAACAAGGGCCGCTCTGAGGGAGATGCCGCTCGCGTGTTCACGTCCCAGGAGGGATCGACCGTTCCTGTGTATCAGGCCGCCAACCCGGCCGGTTACGACAACGTCTACACCACCGACTTCAACGAGAGTTCCACATTGGTAGAGCAGGGGTGGCTTGATGCCGGCATCCGCTGGTACGCGTACACGTCGCAGATCTGCGGTAGTGTTCCATTCTATGTCGTGGATAACCCTGTCCTGACCGACCACATCTACACGACGAATATCACGGAGAGGGACGCGTTGGTTAGCAGCCAGAATTATGTCGATGAGGGCATTGCGATGTATGTGCTGCCGTTCACTGGATGATTACTTGCGGATGTGGATACTGAAGTAAGTGCTCGACTACTGTTCATACCCAATAGCCCCGAGCACATGCTGATGCTCTCGTACTTTATTATAGTGTGTAAAAAACTTTCAGTTGTGGCTTCAGTTTGGTTGAGCAGATCTGCCCAGTTTTATCTTTGTATTCTGTCGGTTTGCACCTACGATAATTGTCCTCGATTAGGTTTTGGAGTTTTGAGTTCTACTCGAGTCGCATAACTACTAAGGGTCAAATAAGCTTGAATTTAGCTCTCTGGCCGCAATTTTGAAGTGAGTTTGCAACATCTGTGTAAGAACCATCTGTGTAAGAACCTCGCTGACGATAAACCGCACCGTCCTCATGACTCGCCACTGTCAGATTTTGTTTGCTTTCCACCGTATGTTTATAAACGAAGGGCAATAATCAATGTAATAGAGATCCCAGAGAATCTCTAGCTTTTCGGACAGTTTCAAAGCCCCGTCAGGACGGTTCTCGCGGATGTGCATCAACGAGTTGAGCGTGTGCATTCCGCGACGGTATACAGCACACCGGGGGCGAGCAAAGGAAGCGCTGGGTACGATTGGGAGCGTCGCGGCGGGGCATGGGTCTGCGCTGCTCGCAGGGGCCTGCGGGAGGCACGGGGCGGGATCGAGCTATGGCACATCAAGGTGCGGAAAACTCGGGAGGGGCACGGGTGGGAATGGGCGGCAGAAGAACACAGTGCGATCATGCGATGATCGGTAGACGTGCAGGTTGTGGCTTCCTTCAGGGTGCCTGTCCGTGGCGTTGTGGTGCAGGGTGCCCAGAACTCGCGGCGTGTGGCGGTATCTGCGTCTTGCGGCGCATCAGCGTGCGGAAAACGCCAGAACTCATCGAAGATGCTGCCGTCTGCAACATGCAGGCTAAAAATCGAGGATTCAGCGGATGTTAGGCTGGCCGCTTGCGCAGAATCCAAGGGATGGGCTTTAGAGATCAATAGTGTGTGCGTCGAGAAGCTGATCCGCCGGTGCAAGCGAATGATGTTCGTCGACGAAAAATGAACGCAGTCGGATATCCAGATGGCATCATCGTTGACCGAACGGCCGCCATGGGTATTGTCCGATATATCTCCAAGTGCGGCGAGAAAGACCAGCCTTGCGATGTTGTCCAAATCATATACATGTCGCTGGAAAGATGTACGAGGGCGCCAGCGGAGGTGTATACCTGATACCGCATCATTGTATTGAACGGGCATCTCGTCGTCTTTTCCCATCAATCGCCTCCCTCGCCACGACCATCTGTAGGTACAGCAGCTTCTGGTAAATGTCGTACTCCATTCAAAGCAGCGGTTTGAGCCCGTCACGAACACCTGCAGGTGCAGCGTCTCGTAAAATTGTACTCCACACACAGTAGCACGCATGTAGCGCATCTCAGAAAAGCTCGCCGAAGTCGCGGCGGCTATTCACTCCCTGAAGGGAAATTCTTGATAGACATCAGCGAAGCCGCGTCGACATAATCTGCATGCAGGCGACAAAGTCAACACAAGATCGTTCGACGGTGACACAAGAGTACTCACTGATACATCCCGCACTACGCTGCATCATGGCGCACGACCAGCACGCGCTGTCGCGGCGCCGTAGTCTATGCCTCGCCCGTGATATAATCCCCCCAGCTGAAAGCTCACCGGCATTCATAGCTGCACCTCCGCAGATCAGACAGCGTTCGCCGCTCTGCCCACCCACCCTTCTCTGCGACCTTCTTCAACGCCCTCACCCGCATGTCGTGCGGTCAGCGCCTTCCATGTGTTTCCGCTCGGGCGCGCCGCGCGCCCGACGCGCCCCCACGTCCAGCATCCAGTTCTCGATCTACGACGGCGAGGACGCGTCGATCTTGTGCAGGTCCATGGTATCGGGTGATAAGGTGAGGTGCTGAATCGTGCTGGGTAAAGGAAGGCCACGGCGAAGAATCGCACAAATCGTCGACCTGCATTAGATAAACGTAAGAGTCTCACACCGCGCGAAGAACGCGACGTACCAAGACGTCCTCCTCGGCTGCCAGTTCGAGCGACGCGAACCGCCGCGCATATATGCGAGCACGACGCCCGCAGGCAGTGGATCCTGCATCTTCCGTGCCCCCGCCCGGTCGTGCGCGCAGCGGCCAGACGCATTGTCCGCGGCCAAAGCGTCGTTCTTCCACGACGCATGATATCCTCCGCGCGCGCGCACGCCCTCCTCGCATGCGGCGATCTTGTCTGCATGCGTCAGCCCATGTAGAGACGATCCTGCCACGTACGCAGCGGGCAAGCGCGTGCGCGTCCGTGAACGTCTGGGACTCAGGTCCGCGGGGTCGGGGTCGGAGAGCGACGATGGACTTGGGTGCGGCGGGCTGCGCGGGCCGACGGCGGGCTGGCGCGCGCGGAACGCGGGGCGGAGGAACGCGGGGAGGTGCGTGCACGTTGGAGACATTCTGCTGGGTGGTCAGCTGGAACGCATGGACGATCGTTCGCACGCGATGTGCAGCGACGTGTCAGTCTTTGTGAGCGTGCTCCGTGGCTCTTTGAGGAGGATGCGGAGCTGCTAGTCTGCGTCGACCGAGCATTGCGCGTACGCGGGCGGCATGGAGGCGTTGACGCGTGAGCAGTCGTTCGTAGTGGACTCGCTGTTGCAGCGTCAGCGTTCCATGCTGCCGTCCTGGAACTTCAGACGTACCTCTATGAGACCTAGAGGCAGCAGCCCCCGCATACGATCTTCCCGCACCCGGGAATCCACCCTTCCTCGATATTCGCCTCCGCAATTTTCGGACCATCGTACCCATTGGTCTCGCTGAGCCTCCTCTGCTTGGGGCAGTGGGAGTATTCGTGGGATTTGTGTTCATGTTGGAGAGACTGAGGGCGACGCGCCGCGGAGGAGATGCAGAAGATGTGGAAGGCGCGGCCTTGGCGCGTAGAAAGGGGACGCGGCGCCCCACAAGACCATCCACGTCGGAGCTGAGCATCTGTATATAGATGCATTAGCGGTCAACATGTCGTGCATCTGAGTGGATTCGTCGTTTTGGCCGCGGCAGACGGCGGGGTGTCCATCGCGGCACTCTCATGTATCGGGCCAACGAACAGAACGAGACGTATCACTGGCATGCACGTCGTCTGGAGGCGACAAATGGCGATGCTTCAGAGGTGGCTCTTTCGCAGGAGCGCGCCCGAATACTGCGAGTGTAAGTACTGTGAACGGCGGGCAGCGGTAGTAACGAAACGACATACGTTGGGGCTGCATGCAGATGGACACTGTAGTTGTGTAAGAGACAAAGTGTTCTCGTGACCACGGGCATGAATGAAGAGAAACGGCTCCGTGATAGGCAGCGCGGGCCTCAGGGCCTCAGTGGATAAGTATAATGCCCCGCCATGGTTGAGACTTGAGAGACGACTCACGAGCAGCGACCGAAGCGCCTAAGAACAAGCGCCCGTTCCTGGAACTTTACTCGCTCTTCACTTGCTTTGCCTCCAGCCTCCTCGGCCCCGCCTCACTGCCGCTAAGCTCGACTTTAAGACTAGAGTCTTTCGTCTCTCAATAATAGACTGTCTTTCCTAAGGAAGATCAGCCGAACGAAGTCGGTGCCGACGTCTGGAGATCCCTCTGCAGCTCTCTGTAGTCCATACTGACGTGCATCCTTCTTCACTCTCGGACATGCTTCACTAGCTCTGCGAACAGAACCCTCCGTGGTAATATCAACCCTCAGTCTCCCGCCGCCGGCAGATTCGTCGCGCCTCCGACATCTCCGACACGCTAGAGGGCTTAGAGTAGTCTCCCAGAGTCAGAATAGACGAGACTCAACACTTCTACCTCATGATCGTCTGTCTGACAGGCCTGGAGGTCTGCTGCACCATAGCCTTGTCTACGCGCCCTGAAATTGACACCGGCATATGCACCGATCTCGGATTTACGCGTGAGTGGACTCATCTTCATGTCTTTGGATCTGCGCGAGTCACCCGGTACAACGCGCAGACTAGCGAAGCACGCAGCACCTGTTCGTGTGCGTGCTAGGACGGCACATCGTACGGTCATGGCGAGTGGCAGGAGAGTTCGGACGATAAGCCGTTGCTTTGGAAAGTGCAACGTTCGAAGAGATATGATATGGCCGGACAGCCGCCATTCGACCGTTTCCCTAAGATCCAGAATCGTGCGTGCAGTATATTATCCATGACTTACTTCCCGCTCTCACTACTAGGACTCAACCATGTCTCACATCAGGAGAGCAAAGAACGCGGGCTACATACCCTATGGGCCAGGATCTTTCTGCTTTCTAGAGCAGGTCTTGCCGCTTATGCGCTCGTGTATCCCACCCGTGGGCTGTCTTTTCTTCAATCTTCCGCACAGCCGGCGGTGCATCTAACCTCGATATACTCCTTATCGGGCGCCGCGGAGGGCAGGATCTCTTACTGGCGTTCCATAGCAATGCGACATCCGGAGTGCACCAGCAGCGAAGCCAATCGCGCGCCGAGCGCCGCCGACGGCAGGCAGCATGTTGATCAGCAGGGTCCGGAACAGCACGAGGTACAAATCCTAGCAAAGGCAGGAGGTGCAATCGTTCCCTGTCGATGCACTTCTCGAGTGCGCGCGAGCCCCGAGCAATTTTTTCGGTCTCAGAGAACTGCGTACGTTTCTTCAATACATCAGACGGAACTGTCGAACTCGCTGAGACGTTCACATAGCACGTCCAACCTTGTATTTCCGCGTCTGATTCGATCACATCAACGTCTGTCACCGCTCCCTCGTGGCTCTCGGCAGCATCTCACGCTCGACACGAAGCGTTATGCGTGTTCAATCCGCGGCATTCTTTGCACGGATTGCTGGACATCGACGGGCTGCCCAGAGCCTTCATTACAGTGTAGCGTGTTGCCTCGCTTTCCGGACATGCTGGGAAACGGAAATGCCGCGCGATCGTCAGCGCTTCGCGACGAGAAGGGATCATCTTATCAATAGGTGCGTCTATAGGCTCCGCAGCGTGACCCAGTTTCTCAAAATAACTCAGAACTTCGACCTTATCTCGACAATCTTCGGCGCTTTACTTCCGCCGCCGCACAGACACGAGTCACTGCGTATCGCCCTGGCGCTTCGGCTCTTGGCTCTCACCACATCGTTGCACACACAACCCATCCCATCTCGCCTCAGCGAAACAGCATTCACACCTACTGACATGGTTATCCAAGACCATTTCGACGGTGAGCATGCACGACTACTCGGACATATTCGGTGGATATTGACTTTAGGACCTTATCGCGTAGACTCAGGGACCGAAAGTGACGGCGGCGGCGGCGGCGGCGTTGCCGGTCCAGGTTCTGCCCCAAAGAGCATGCACTCTGTCGAGCTAGGTTCCACCGCACAGAGTATCGGCAGCGCTCGCGATGCTCGGGCTCCCGTTGCTGCGGAGCGTACACCTAGTCTGGACAGAGCTTGCGGCACTGCACTGCCTCCGTCGGAATTCGATACCGCAGATAGCGCGTCTGCGCATGATGAAGATAGCAATCTTGCGTATCCGGTGAACTCGAGACATGCTACAGACTCTGGTGCTGCTGCTACGGATGCACGGGCTGCTGAGAGCTCGGGAGGTGCTGTGAACACCGGAACTGCTGCTGCTGTCACCGTTCCGGCTGCTGAGATCACCAGCGACGCAGACGAGTCTGATGTAGATGACATGCCACCTGCCAGGAAAAGCGTACCCCAGCCCAGTTGAAAGAAGAAGGTGCGACGCGACGGCGGCTTCTTGCCTGCGGCAAAGCTTTTCTGGGTAGCCTTACATGCCCAACATGATCTTGATGCTCATTCTACTTCAAAGCTTACAATCCTGATGATTATGAGCAGAAGTACTCTCCGACCATGTTGTAGAAGCCATGGGTCAAATGCACGCATCTGGCGGGTCTATCTGGATGAGGCTACATTGCGGGACAATGATGTGATTGAAGGTTGGCGTGATACAACTGATGTCCTCCTTGTTTTTGTGAGTGTATCCTGGATGTTTGACTCTATTGACTCTAATGTAGTGCTTTCCTTCTAGGCTGGTCTCTTCTCAGCTGTGGTCACCACATTGGTTGTCCAGTCTTCTCAGTCCCTCCAGCCAGATAACTCAAAGGCTACTGTCACTCTTCTTTCTGAGCTCATTGATGTCCAGCGTGCTGTTGGTCTGGGCATGTCTCCAGACACTGTTCCTCATTCTCAGCAGCCATCTGCTATGGGACTTGCTAGTTCTGATCTGTGGGTGAATGGTCTTTGGTTTGTGAGTCTTGCTCTGAGCTTGGCAGTTGCCTTGATGGCCATGCTTGTGAAGCAGTGGATCCAATATTATATTCATCCTGTGGCTGGCACAATTCAGAGGAGAGTGCATACTGCTCACTTGCGTTTTCTTGGGCTTGAGAACTGGCATGTGCCTGCAATTATAGAATTCCTGCCTATTGTGATGCATATTGCACTATTGCTTTTTTTCATTGGCCTCGTGATTTTCATCAAGGGCTTGGATAATGGCATAACTATTTGGGTTGCTGTTATTGTTGGGATATCATATTTGATATATCTGGGAACAAATTTGCTTCCATTTTATGATATTAACTGCCCATACAAGACACCAGTAGGAGACTATATTATAAAGATTGGAGTATTTGCATGGATGTATAGGCAAAAATTGAGAAGTCATTTCAAAAACTGGTTCATGTATATCTATAAGCTTGTGTTGGCTAATCTTCCCAGTAAGAAGAGCACAACAGGTGTATCAGAGAATAAAGCCTTAGATCAATCCACAGCTGTAATGAGTTGGAGAGTGCTTGAGCAGAAATCAATACAGCCATCAGATGCATACATACTTGATGTTAAGTCCTTATTCTGGCTGTACAATTACTCAGCCAATCCTACAGTTTCAAATCTTATTTTACAAGCACTTCCTGGTGCTGACTTTTTTAAACATGATTTAACTATGTTTATATATGCAGACAATGTCTATGATACAATTAGAATAAATCTGAAAAAATGTTGGGATCAAAAATATCAAGGACAAGTTGAAAAATGGTTGTGGCCATGGTTGCTTATCCATATGGAACTTCCCTCCTACAATTTTTTTGATTGGTATTTGAATGCACAATTTTTATATTATGAAACAGATTTATTAGATGAGCAATTAAAACACTTTCTTAACCGCTTTCTTTACGATATGGATGCCTCTCAAATTTCACAATGGATTTCTTCTTTGAAATTGCAATCTAGTCCATCCACTTTTGACCTTTACATTAAGCTTATAACTTTGTATCTCAAAAGTCAAGTCTCCGATAAAAAGGACTTTTATGAAAAAGAAATTGGATTTATCTACTTAAGTAACCTTACAGGCTTGACAACACCTCATACATTAACAGAGGATGATATTATAGAATCTTTGGGCATCCCAAAAAATATGAATACAAGGGAAAACCTAATATTATTAAATGGTTGTGCTAACTTAATGTTTTCTTATGAACAAGAATCTCATATATATACAAATGTTGATAGTGCAGAAGAAGATAAAGTAGAAGTGTATTTAATATTACAAAAGATTTTGTCTAAATATCTGTCAGAATCTAATTTCATGGAGTATTGCAACCCGCATAACAAAGAGATTTTTTTCAATTTATATGCATATGCCTGTGACCACTATAGACCTGACATCAATATAAAAGCTTCTGTTCAAATGTTTCCATCACAGTTTATATCTTTTGTTAGAAATATTGAATTTGTCACAGTGCCAGAATGGTGGATATGTGGTATGATTTTGAAATCATCTATATCAGCATTATCACACCTCATTGAGAGAAAATTGTTTGATACCAAGTTTATTCAAAGCTGGTTTTATTTTTTTGAACAAGCACTTCAGCAGAATTCTGAGCTCAAAAGTTTAGAAAATGTATTGTATTATAATTGCTTATCAGATTTATTAAGTTTTATACTTAATGTGAATTTATATAACACACAATTGATCTCAATACTATGCTCTTTAGACATAGACATCCTAGGCAGAATTTTTTCACTTTTTCAGGTGGATACAACAAATGAAATGGTTGAAGTTAATATGGCTACCTATGACTTATATGCCAATTTGAAAAAAAATAATATGATGCTATTCTTCTCTCTGCAAATGATAACTGCTTGCAAGAAGAGCTAAAGTATATTCAAAAGAATGATAATATACAGTTATATTGTAAACTGTTTATGGCATTATGGAAGTATGACATAGATCATGACAATTTAAAGATAGCATTGCTTTATTTTGATGAATGCATGGTAAAATTCATTGCAATCACATCTAAAAATCCAATTTGGATAAAATTTTTAACACAGTTGAAAAAACTCAATAGAAGAAGGTACCTTTTCGAAAGCCTGGTTTTCTAATGATGTTTGTGTCTGGTTCAACAGACTTAGACATGCTGCCAACCTTGATGCAAAGATAAGTGATATGAATGTTGAATGTAGTGGTAGACTGTAAGACATTTCTCTCCATTTATAATCTTATAGACTGCTTACTAATTTTGTTATTAGTATGTTCTTAGAAGCTGAGGTTGACCATTATTACTATGATAAGAGGCAGGCATGGATTAATGAGATTCAACAATATTATCAGGTAAATATCTATTTGCTTTTATCTTCTCCAAATTTAATATATTATTATAGACATTTAGTTACAGAAATGAAGTAGTCCCTGCCAAAAGACCTATTAGCATTTTCAGGAATTATTTTAGAAAAACTACACAACCTGATGCAGAGTCTCAAACTTGAAACATGATTTTGAAATCTTGTACCAATATATGTTTTTTGAATGGCATCTTGAATTGTTATTGTGTATTTGATGATGAAAATGAATACAAGAAGTCACCTTCTTGGAAGATAATGATGATCAGCTGCAAGAGTTGCAGGGTTGTCCAGATAACAACACACTTGACAGGCATGCAAACCAACAATTTTAAGTCACCTATACATGTACATCTCTGGACCCTTCATCCTCTATGTCTTGCTTATATCTTCGGAACCTTGCGACACGATGCCCCAGATCTACCCACATGACCTTGACATCCACCCCTGCCACAGCAACAAACACATCCGTCGTCGCACGCTGATCAACCCTACACACAGCATCAACACCATTCACCCTCGCTCAAAGCACCACGCACCTGAAGCCTGTCCCGCAGACCGTGCCTGCGCCTGCAAACACTCGCGCACCAGGCTCCGGTGGCCAGGTCTCGCCGAGCGTATCCACTGCCTCCACCGCCCGCGCACACTCGAACATCCAGCTCTGCGCCCCGCGCGGCACGTTCAGGTCCCCCGTCACCTTCCACGCGCGCACGGCCCCCCGCGGCGCGTCCCACTCTAGATACAGCACCTCCGTCCCATGCGGGCCGTAGTCCCCAGCCACAGCCCCTCGAGCGCCGCCGCTCCACTCTGCGCCGCCCGGCGGTGGCGGGGCGGCGCGTGCACGGGTAGTACCGCGCGCAGAAGCCGAGCGCGCCGCCATCGCGCAGGTCGCGCCGCCGTCGCGCAGATTGCGCGTCGCGCAACGGGTGGAGCGCATGCGCGTGCGTGATGGTGTCCAGCGTGCCGAGGGCAAGCGTGATCGCGGGCGGCTTGAGCGTGGCGCTCGGCGCCATCGAGAGCACGGGTACGGCGGAGCGTCGCGGCGGCGCGCAGGTCTGCGCTGCTGGCGGGTGGCTGTGCAGGGGGCGCGGGAGGCGCGGGTGCGGTCGAGCCAGGGTGCGTCGGGGCGGGGAACTCCGGGAGGGCGAGGGCGGGAAGGGGCGTAGAAGAGCACGGCGCGCTGTGTGTTGTCCGAGGATTTCTATGTCCTGATTGAGATCGGTGTGCTCGTCTGTGATGCTGTGCCGGAGGCGCACGGCCTCGCAGAGCTCGGGCCTGTGATGACGTCCGGGTTTGCGTCATCTGGTATGTCGGTGTGCGAAAGCGCCAGAGCTCGCCGACGATGCTGCTATCTGCGACGTCGAGGCGGAATTCGAGGATCCGCGGTGTAGGGCTGGTCACTTGCCAGAGACGAGGAGCGGGCCGTAAGTGTCGAGCAGCGGTACGCATCAAGAAAGCGGGTCCAGCAGTGCGAATTGCTGATGTCTGTTAGTGTGAAGCGGGCACATTGGGGCCGCCAGAACACATCATCGGTGATGTATGTGTGTAATGTGTGAGGTGCTGAGGAGATGAGCGAGGTCTCGCCCTGAAAGGTGGGTAGCAATATCGAGGAGAATATCGTATGGCACCGACAAGAGATTGGCGGATTCCTGTAGTATTTCGCTCATACCAATATCTCCCGAAATCTCCTATGATTTAGAGACAAGTCAGTCCAGTGCGACGAGAAAGTAGTCTCGACTCGACGTCTTTATCACAGATTAGACGTGTCTGGAAATAAGCCAGCGTTAGCTGTGCATTCTTGCCAGTGTTCTGGTTACCGCGGAATAACCCTCCACGCTCTGCCGTGAACACTCACGATTTCCTGTACTGCTATTACGGAAGGCCAGCGCTCGCATTTACAGAAGAGTGAGAGGAACAGTAAGGCGGCGGCAAGATGAGCTCGAGCGCCTACTGTATAGCTCTCAAGATCGTGGGACACGGTTGCCAGCCTAGGAAGTGAGGCGCTTGTTTCCCCCGACTGCAAGCTAGTGGAGACTTGTCAATCTTGAGCATCTTTTATTCGCAGTCACCTTCACCTTCATAACTTCAACCTCGACGTGCTCTCGAGTACACGATCTAGCCGCGCCTTGAGATAATACCTGCTATGGCTTCCCACAACAGCCCCAGCAGGTCAATGTTGGAGACCTCGATCTGCCTCAGCTCGCAGATGTTCGAAGACAACTTGAAGAGGTACGCACAGCGCTTCTCACCAAATATACTCCAGTCTGACAGAGCGCTTGCGTTTGTCTCCTTCAGGAACTATCGCATCTTACAAACTCATTTGCTCAGCTGAAACAGGCGCAGGGGAAGTTTGGGTCGTGTATCGATAGCGTAAAGGAGATACAGCCAGCCAACAAGGGTGAGTCTGTACTCGTTTGACTATTGGAGATATCCCTAATAGAATTGAAGATAAAACGATCCTTGTTCCGTTGACGAACTCGCTGTATGTGCCAGGCAAGCTTTGCGATGCTGAGAACGTGATCGTAGATGTTGGCACAGGCTACTATGTACAAAAGGTAGCGTTCCATACTATCTCTAATTTGTGTCTCACCTAATACGAATCCATACATTGATAGTCACGGCCGCAAGCTGTGAAACACTACGAGGCGAAAGTAGCGTTCATTCAGACGAACGCGGAGACGCTGCAGGAGACGATACAGAAGAAGCAGGATAACATGAACTACGTTGTCAATATCATGCAGGCGAAGCTGCAAGCACAACAGGCCGGGGAGAAGGGCAATAAAGATTAATCGCATTCTCGTAGCATCCATCGCTTTGAACATGCCGCCTGCGTCGGTTGAGTGCTTACTTGTCAGGTACCGTACTTGTTCATATATCATAGCTGCGGTGGCAGCCTTCTAGTGACCTTGTAGATATCTTCGGCTAACTTTCGAGCTCATTCAAGGTCTCTTTCTTTGCTATAATTCATTTGCTCGGCACTAACGACTGGTAGACGTTAGACAATCTTGAATCTGATCTCGGTCCTACAAACCTTAACCTGGAATTAAGAGTTGGCATTGATGTCACTGCGATACGCTGATCTGCGCTCTTCGCCCCTCGACGAACAGTTGCTTGTTCCAGGGACGCCGAACGTGCATCGCAACGGATCTCAACACGCCCATCAATTGGCTAGCGGCGTTGCTGAGGAATCGTTGCTTCCGCGCCTGCGATCAGGCGCTCTAGCTCCTATAATTATAGACCTCCGAACATTCCTGTTTCATTGTTCGACTCCCGCGTTCACCATTGTGTACTGACCATGGCAGACAGAATCCGCGCGTGGGATGAGGATATGAGGTCGTTGAAGAGCAAGCAAGAGCTGGAGACGTGGGTGAACGTCCGGCCACCACAAGACAAGGAGGTCCGCCTCAGCCCTGAGGTGAGGGCCTACTTAGAGGAGCGGGGGGAGGTGAGCAGGATCTTTGCTTGATCGCATCCGATTTAAATAATAATCTATTCATTACCAGGACCCAGACGCATTGCTGCGTCTCCCCATCCTAGCCCCAGAGCCTGCGCGCGATGACTTACCACTCACGCACTACTTCATCTCGTCAGGAACCCCAATGCACCGATCATTCATACCGCGCTGACATTGGCCCATAGATCCTCACACAATACCTACCTGCTCTCACGCCAGATCCTCGGCCGCTCCTCCGCTCTCTCCTATATCCATGTCCTCTGGCAGCACGCACGCTGTGTCGAGATGGACGTCTGGTCCTCGACCCGAGGACCCGTCGTCACCCACGGCTACACCTGGTCCAAATCCGTGCCGTTTCGGGAGGTGTGTGAGGCGATTGGCCATGCTGTGCGGGCTGGCGACTGGCCTGTGCTCGTCAGCCTCGAGTGCCATGTTGATCTCGAAGGCCAGGTGGAGCTCGTTAAGATCATGCACGAGTGCTGGGGCGAAAAGCTGCTCTCGCAGCAGGTGGAGGGCGCGACGGATGTCACGCCGCGCGATCTGAGGGGAAAAATCGTGCTCATGGTGCGTTCTGCTTTTCCAGGGTGAGATCGTGGTTCTTATTGTACTTCCAGGTTGAATATTACCCATCCAAGATGATTGAAGCATCCTCCGAGAACGAGGGCCCGAGCCGTGCATCGACTTTCACCTCCATCACGACGAAGACAACACCGCCATCTTCATCCTCACCCTCGTCATCTGACACGGATGACGAAGACGAGGACGAAGACGAAGAAGCCGACAAGAGCGAGCCCCCGAAGCCCGAAGACACCAGCAGCACAGACAAACCCACCGCGACGAAAGAGCCTGCGCCCCGCATCTCCGACGCACTGGCCGCGCTCGGCGTGTACGCCCGCAGCATGAAGCCGTCGAAGAACTGGCTGAAGCAGGGTCTGCCCTTTTTCCCCACCCCGCACGCAGCCACTAACTCAACTCCGCACAGAAATCACCTACCCGCAGCACGTGCTTATCAACATATCCGAGTCCGCACTCTCTTCGCTGCTCCCCGCGTCCCTCGTCCCGCTCGTCACGCACTCGCAGCGCCACCTCCGCCGCGTATACCCCCGCGGCACGCGCATCGAGTCGAGCAATCTCAACCCGCTCAAGTTCTGGTACAACGGCAGCCAGATCGCCGCGCTCAACTGGCAGAGCTACGACCGCGCCTTGCAGGTGCGCCGTCCCCACTGCCTCCCCTGCTCTGCACGGTTACTGACCTCCGCGGCCGCAGATCAACGAGGCGATGTTCGCGGGCTCGCCCGGGTGGGTGCCGAAGCCCGCGCGGTTCCTCCCCGGCTTCGAGGTCGACATCACCCCGCCTGGAACAACGACGCTGACGTGCCGCATCGCCGGCCTGAGCTCCCGTAAGTCCCTCCCTCGCCGTCCGTGCGCGCGCGCTCATGGGCGCAGTGCCCGTCCCGAAGGGCACGTCCAGCCTCGGCGCGTACGTCCGCGCGCAGCTGTGGCACGCGCGCGAGGAGCTCTGGCGCAGCGCGACGGTCAAGTGCAAGCCCGCGGACGGCATCGCGGACTTCATGTGGGACGAGGAGTGCGCGTTCGCGTTCGAGAAGGGCAGCCTTGCGTTTCTGCGGTGCGTGCTCTGCTCTCTGGTGCTTGAGTGGGGGAGGCTGATGCGGCGCAGGCTGATGGTGTGGCAGAACGTGGGGTACGGGCGGGACGTGAAGCTGGGCGTGTTCGTCGCGCGCGTGGATCACCTCGCGGCGGGCTGGCGGTTCGTGCGGCTGCTCACGATGAAGGGGAAGGATTCGGGCGCGACCCTGCTTGTGCATTTCGCATTTGCAGACTCAGGCTAGGGTTTCTATGCTCGTTTAGAGCGCGAAGGTTGTATCTTAGTCTATCTCGTGTGCTTCATATTAATGCTGGACCGGCGCGGTCTTTAATTTTACCCACTGCATGGCGTGTGTGGCCACGCTGTGTGCTTATTCTTGCCACTGTCTCAACCAAATTTCAACAGGCTCTTCGTTATGACTGCTGCCGAGGCTGCGCTGTGAAATCGGCCCTTCAAATTCTCGGTAATTAGGTGAGAACGATGCTTTCACTGATTCATTGTTCAGACACCCTATGCCCTCATCATGCCCGACATACAGTAACTCAACGGGCAAGGTGCGTCGTCCCACACCGCAGACGAACGTTCATGCGCGTGATGATCACTTTGGCACCTGTTCTGTCACTCCGTCTCGACGTCGGACGCTCGCTACATTAACACTGTACCCCTACACAGTCGACTTCGACTTCGACGTGGCATTGCTCTGTCAAAAGCCGCCAACTCGACCATCTTGACCTCCTGCTACTACTTGCAGACGCGTTCTGACATGCCAGCATGCGCTCTGTCTCGAGTTCACCGCACTGTCTCCGTTATGCTCCATAGTTAGATTCCGGTCAACCTCGACGGAATGACGAAATGATCATATGCTCTACTTACCTGATCGCCCCACGAGCAGCCGGCGAGTTCAGCGGACCGATCACTGTTTTCTCATATTCGCCTACGACTAGCAGACGGGGCTAGTGCACAAACGTTCGAGCGGAGCGGTCCCATGACCCGCGCGTCATATGCGGCGGAGCCTGCGGAGGACGTTCGTGAAGTTTCGAGGACAGTCCGCCGACGTCCAGCACCACTTCACTCTAGGGCGAACACGCACCCGATCTTCCATCGGCGCAGGCTCTATTTCACACAGGCGGGCAGAAACGACCTGCCGCCGGGACTGCGCGCTGGCCTAGAGCTCCGCCGAGATCCCGAGAGCGAGCTGGGAAGGTACATAGATCACAGACACGATGCCGATGCGGAACGGTATGTACTGGAACGGTGCGTCCAGCCGTAGCGGGCGCCTCGTGTCCGGGCCTGCTGTATAAAAGAGCTCCACTCCGCCTGTCGTATCCTCATCCCGTACCAACTCCGTACACCATCCACAAGTGCACACTCCAGCTCACCCAACATCCTTTCAGTAACAGCTATGAAGTTCTTCGCTGCCGTGTTTGCGCTCGCGTCCCTCGCCACCGTGTCCGCGCAGAACATCGCGATCGGCGCGCCCGCCGACGGGAGCAGCGTCTCGCCCGGAAGCCAGATCACCGTGCAGGTCCTGCGCCCCGTACGCGCCCCGCCCTTCCTCCCTCGCGCAGCGCAGACCACTGACTTCGATTCCGACAGAACTCCCTGACGGGCTCGCAGGAGGTCGCCGTCGCGATTTCGGTGCTCGGCTGCCAGTCGTACCAGGCCGGGTGCCCCGACCCGACGCAGGTCCTCGGCACGACGCTCTACAGCGGCGGCTTCGACCCGGAGTACCCGCCCGCGGGCACGCGCACGGCGCAGGACCAGCCGGGCCAGAACTTCACGGTGACGCTCCCGGACAACCTGCAGAGCGGCGCGAAGGCGCAGCTCAGCGTGACGCACCTCTCGCTCGTCGGGGTGAGTTCTTTCGTGTTCTTTTGTCGGCCGGGTGGGTGCTGATTGTGTTGTAGGCGGGCCCGTGGCCGTTGATGGAGGTCAAGAACGTCACGCTGAACGTTAACTGAGGCGGTTCCGTAGCGCGGTTGGACTTGGGGCCTTGGGCTTGGAGCTCGGACACTGATATGGACATTGTCACGGACTGGACTTACGCTCTCTACACGAGTATACAGCGCATACTGAGTTTTTTGGTCGTCTCGGACATGCTTCCCTTGGAATATCCCATTCTATAGCCCGCGTACGCGTACTAACCTTGCCTAATCGTGGTGTTTTCGTCACCACATTTTCTGCATGCCGTTATTGGACCCTAAGCATCAAGGGTCGACGTCTGGCAGGCTTTGATGTGCCCGTCGATATAGCTGTCCTCCTTTTTGAAAGAGACATGGGCACATTGCATTGTCGTCAGGGATGCTGAGCACACAGTGATCGGTCAGAGGTCGGGCAGCGACGACGGCGGAGACGATGTCGTGTTGGCGGTGTTCGCGTCGCCGCGATCACAGGAACGCGACGCGCAGCCCAGCCGCTTGGCGCTAGTAGACGCTCCACCACAGGCGCCCGTGCCCGCGGCTGTGTCGGCTCTGCTCACTTCAAAACGTCGATCCGCTCCTCCATCTCCTTTCTTCCACTCTTATTTCTGCGACATATCATTTACCCTATAGTCCTCTCTTCTTTACTCCTATACTTCGAATTTCTAGACTGTGAGAGTCCTCTTAAATTGCGAGCTTTTTTTTCGGCCAAACCCTGGTATCTATCCTCTGAGAACGTCAGTCGCCGGCATCTTTTCTATTCATATCCCCCACGAGAAAGAACACGTTTCCGTGCGCAATGGCTTCCTGGTGCGTTAAGGATAACTCCTTGTTCGCGGCGGCGACTGATCCCGACTCGTGCGGCTCTTACAGGATAGATATCTTCTCCCTCATCCTCGTACGTATCCTTATACCACCATGTGTGTTCGTACTGACCCCTCAAATCAGACAACCTCGATATTCGTCGGCACCATTGTTGGCATCGTCCTGCTCGTGCGCAGGTTTTCCGCGTACATCTCGAGCACCAAGGAGAAGTACGTCATCGCACCCATATTACAGCCACATGGCATTCATCTCCCTCGTAGCCTGAAAAAGCGCGGCTGGACCATCTCGAGCAAAGGTGTATCCGTGAAGACGTCGAAGCGCATGAACCGCGAGGACTACCTCGACGCGACGCAGCGGTGAGTCCCAGTGGTCGCCATCACACGACCTGTGGTTGACAGGCGCGACAGCGGATTTATCAAAGCGATGAGCTCGTCGCATCACGGCGCAGACCCGTCCATCAGCGCGCACACGACCCCCAACTCCTCACCGTCTCTCGGCTCGCGTCCCGCCCCGGCCAGCCGCAGCAGCTCGCAGTCGAGCGGCAACGCGAATGGCAACACGAAGTTGGGCAATGGAATGTCTCATCGAAAGTAATCGTAGCTGTCGTTTCCTTGTCTTTTGGCTGTGCATGGATTTTGTCGATATTTATTCTTATATCCACGCGATGTTGTGTGTACATACATGGGTGTCAAATAGCTGTATACTTTGCAGAACCAAGTTGTTTCGTTTTGCTTGTCTGGCGAGTGGTGAGCGATTCGGCATTTCCCGCTGCGGTTAGTCTCCCGGGGGCAGAGTAGACACTGGACTCAACCTTCGTGCCTCAGGATCGTCGTATAGCTGCGGTCCTCGTCGATGGGATTCTTCGAACGACCCTCAAGACTTCGTGGATCGACGAGTCGGGCATCGAGCGTCGAATTAATTTTCGCCTATGGGCTTTGGGAACGACAAGCCCAAGCACATCCGAAACTGTATGAAGACTTCCATGCGCGTTTCGACATTTCCCGTCTAATATCTCGAATCACAATATTATTGACTTATATAAGTTAGGTGTATCCACGAACAGCACGACGAGCAAGCATCTCCTCTAGAGATAATAATCCTTAATCCCCGGTGCCTTCCTCTTCCACATCTTATCCGCCCCATGGTCCAGCGTACCATCCTCACCCATCTTAATCCACGGCTTCCCACCCTCCGCCGGGTCCTGGAACTTGACGCTCCGTTTCTACACACACCATAAGCACACCACCCGAACACAACCAAAAAAACCACGCACGATGCCCAGCGACAGATGGATCCCGCGCGGCTGGTCCGCGTACTCCACAAGCGGCGCGCCCGCCCCCTCCGCCAGCCGCCGGACGTTCGCCGCGACGGCCTCCGCCTGCAACATCGCAGGCCGCGCCGCCTTCGCGTGCGTCGTGTCCGCGACGTCGCCGAGCGCGAACACGCGCGGGTGCGCGGCGTCTGCGATCTGCAGCGTGCGCCGCACGGAGATGTAGCCCGCGGGCGTGATTGCGCCCGGCGCGAGCGTGCGCAGCGGGCTGGAGTTGGGCGTCTGGCCCGTCGCCATGATCTGTGGGCTGTGAGCGGTGTGTGGGAGGGTAGAGGGGAGGGGGGCGTACGGCGAGGTCCGCGGGGATTTGGGAGCCTGAGGTGAGCTCGACGGTGAAAGTGCTGCCGTCGGTTGGGAAGCCGCCTGAAGGGATGCGCGCGCGCTCGTTGAGCACGACGTCGATGCCGAGTTCGGCGCACCGCGCGCTCACGATATCGTGCAGCGCGGGGTGGAACGCGTGCATCAGCTTCGCGCGCGGGTGGACGATCGTGACGGACTTGGTCGGGTAGAAATCCTTGATGTCCGTGGCGAGTTCTGCGGGCCTGAGCGTGAGCGAATTAAAGACAGAGAAGTGGAAGGAGGCACTGACGAACGCCGTTCGCGCCGCCGCCGATGATGACGATGTTCTGCGCTTTTTCGACGGCCTGCTGGTGCGCCTGGAAGTACGCGATGCCCTCCGGCTTCGTGTCCGTGAGCATCGACCCGGGCGGCGTGAGCCGCGTCCCCGTCGCGATGACGAGGTACTCGTACGGGACGGACTCCCCTCCTTCGAGCAGCACGCGGTCCGCATGGATCTCTGTCGCGCGGCCGCGGTGCACGGACACGGCGCCTGGCGGGAGGTGCGCGAACATGGTGGTGTAGGGGAGGAACGCGCGGTACTCGTGCTTCGGCACGACGGCGTAGCGCGGGAAGGCGAACAGGTTGTTGAAGTACGTGTTCCGCTCGATGAGGATGGTCCTGTGCGTCTTGTACATCTCTGCACCTATTAGCTCGGCGGCCTTGCTGCCTGCATCGCGCGTCAGCAGACTCTCGACGCGGGCAGTGGCAGGACGCACCGACGAAGCTCCCTCCGATGACGACGATGTTGGGCTTCTCGGATGAGGGCGACATGGTGGGGAAGGGACTAGAGGATGAGAAGGACCTGCTCACTGCTCTTCTGGCCTTTAAGATGCTCCTGGAAACGCCGTTCATCAGAACACAACCTCGTCGGGATCGCTCGAAGTCCGAATGCTGCCCCAAAGCCGTCACCAAGCTCTATTATAAACCATCTGGGACGCCCAAACATCGTCCGAGGGGGCGGTACCCGATTCCCCGACGAACAATTTGAGGTGCCGTCGCATGCGTGGACGGCGTCGCTAGAGGGAATGCACACTGTAGAGTTGTACGGCGCGCGGGGATCGGACAGTGGATGACTTCCCGTAGCCATCTAGAGCGACATTTAGCTCGACTAGATTTCTAAATACTAAATGGCCGAGCTGCCGACGCGCCCGGCAGCCATGCCGAGTGTCGGAGTGCGTCAGATCTTCGCCCGATGAAATACTATCCTAGAAATCTGGAGGGGGGGTCCCACCCCCCTCTTCAGATGCAAAGAGCGTTGCTAGACCTATTTCGCCGCAATGCCGACGCTTTATAAGCTGATGGTGCCCCACGTTTGACCAAATTCAGCGATCTAGCCATCCCGGTGGTCTTGGTCGAGATCAGAATGAACAGGTTAGAGATTGAGGTATTGCCCGGCACAATCTGCCGCAATTGCAGCTCAGATTGAAATTCTGACCGTTTAGAAAAAGATTTAGAGCTGCTAAATCTGCCAGAAGGCTACGGGAAGTCATCCAGTGTTCGTGTTATCTGATAGTCAGCATGAGCGCCTATCTATTAATGAGCTGCGGCTGCGGAATGCGGCTGCGAAGAGGCATGCTGATTGGCTGGACCTTTACCGTCGCGCGTCTACAACTCTTCGTTCTCGTCGTCGTCAGCATCAGTCATATCGAAAGTGTCTCATCGTTGTGATAATAGAAGTTGGTAATGCGCAACATAGGTACACGTTGGTGGATGTTATCTGAGTAAAATTGCGTGACCTGAACGCATGCCGACGCGCAGCCATGATCAAATGCTCGCGGGCGTGCAGCCAGAAACACTGGTGAGCTCCGAGGGGCACTTGACCTGTTGGTACGTGGTAGTCCTGCACACAAGATACACACGTCACCGCTCGGAACCCCACTGGCAAGAAGCGCGGGAGGAGCAACGCACCATTCGTTAATATCGCCTCCGGCCCTGCACGGCGCTATCAGAACGCGGACATTTTCGACTAGAGGAGCGGTACGTACCATTGCCAGCGCCAGTGGCAGCCGGCCTGGAGGTTCGACGGCAATTCAGAGCACTCGGCGTCAGACGACACGCCGCCGTATTGGCGGCCCCATCCTTGCTGGGGGGCGTTGTATTGCGCGATGCAAGCGTTGTAGTCTGTTAGCGGTACGTCAGTCAGTCATCTCAGATTCTGTACAAGAGGGATGCATATGCATACCGCCCACGCCGCCGCCTGGCGTCTGGTACGAAAAAATGTCAGAGTCAGGAGGAGAAAAAGAAAGCAGGACATACGTAGATGTCGAAGTCCGTGTCGGTGATACCTGTCGCGAGGACGTCAAAAACCGGACTTCTTGTCGAGAAATCGAAAGCGCAACGTGCTATGCGGTGAAACTCACCACCAGCATTGATGGCCTGCACGATCATGGACTTGCCAGCGCCGGCACCCGACGTCCACGTGAATTGGTAGCACTTGCAGCCTACACAATATCGAGTGATCAACAGCCCTCGAAAGGTTTGACGGGCGAGAAAACGTACAGGACGCCGTGGCGGTGTTGCCGTGGCCAGCGAAGCCGTACGAGAGCGTGTCGCTTACGATGATGGGCTGGTAGGTCGAGCACGAGAACGCGAGGTCCGTGGCGCCGTTGGCGAAGCAGGCGTTGGTGGCGCCCGCGTCGGCGGGGCCGTTGCCCTGGTTGCAAGAGCGGACGGGGCCGACCGCGCCTGTCGTCGAATCTGCGTAGGTGAGGCAGGATGATGGGGAAGTCGAGACATACCTGGGGACAGGTTAGAAGTGTACCCGCAAGCGGGCTCACAGCTAGAAGAAATTCAAATGAGACATATGAATAAAGGGACTACGGTAGAAAAGAAAGCTAGCGCACCAGTCCCAGGTTGTGGTGGTCGTTCCGGATCCACTTTCCTGTGCAACGACGAATGTGCAGAGAGCAGCTAGAAGGGTAGCAGCTTTGAAAGAGAACATGCTGGGCAGTTGGTTTTCGGGATAGCCCATCGAAGCATTTTATACCGTGCTCGGATGATGTAGAAACGCAGAGCAATGAAGGTATGGGCCGAGCTTTTACCTGGAGAAACGAGTCGCGGAGGGCCCCATGGTCTTAATGAACTTCCGATGCTGCGTGGATATGCGGGACACCATGCAACTTGAGACTCCTGCGTGTCACCAGCTCAGCACTTCTTTCTTCCATACAGGTGTTGAGCACTGAAGGCGAGCGCCGTTGACAAGAAGAGTACCGTGTATTTACCGAGCATAGAGCCGTAATATCCGTCGTATTGAATAGGCCAAGGACTGCTGCATGGCTGCTTGATGAGGGTGATGCGCTAAAAGCATATAAGACCGCACTCCGAAAGGCGAGTTCGCGGGCCGTACGTGGAAAGATGGGGCTGTCGCATGAACAGGCCGGTCCGTTCTGAGGTTCGTAGTCAGTAAATGATGCCACTATGGTGATTGATGTACTTGGGTCGGGGTCATGCGATGCGCAGCACCCGGGTGCATGGTGTACGGCGAGGAAGGACATACTATCTGCTGATGGCTAGCGGTCCGAGTAAGAAACGATGATGGACCGAGTCTTCCAGCGACATATCTGAGGATGAAGAGATTTCTGAAATATGGCGGGTTTTAGCTAGCACAAAGTACAGAGCGCAATGGTCGACGTTAGTAGGACCAGTTCGAAGCAGGAAGTATCAGTCCGAGGACTATATTTGAGTACCCTATATACTGTGAACGCCATGTAAATGCACAATTGCGCTAGCGCAGGCAAGCCCGTGCTCACCGTTAAACCTCGGAAAATAGTGGGGTATATTGTGATGCGCAGCGTCAGAATCTAAGCTTCGAAGAACAGAAGGAATCGAAGTTAAAAGCTCGATGTGTTGCCATGAAACGTGCGTTGTATAGGTTTTCAGGACACATGATCAATTGTGCTCTGCTGTCAGAGAAGAGACATGAAGGTTTCGGCGTTCGTCATGCAGAATACAAGGAAGCCGGGAATCACCCCGTTTCAAAAATTTCTGCAGCGTTGGCGCTCGCGGCTTTCCTAGGAAGATGCGCTCCGTTGAGCCGCCAACAAGTTCATCTTGCAATTGCATTGTCAGACTTAGTAGGCCAACACAGTACTCGTCCTATGCGAAGATGCCACATCCATATGTGCTCTCAGTTGTTGCCCTGCGACAATCCAGGTAACATATCGTCCACACATACGTCTAGATCGAAGAGTGGGAAATCCACAGCTCGGGGAGGTTGTACTTATGCGCCTTTGTTAGTCATTTCAGAGCTAGTGCAGGTCGCTGGAGTCCCGAGGTACGTTTGGCAAGCTCTGGAAAGAGGCGGACAAACTCCCCCTTGTAAAATTCGTTCATTCTGAATCAAACAAGAACTTGAATAAAGGACGTCACCGCAAGAGAACATACACTAAGACTTACATTTGCCTCTTACGCCGCATGACCTGGCGTCGGAGGTCGGCATGGTCCAATAGTGCAAACATGACCTTGTATTGCTGAAAGACCATGACAGCAGCCGCAGCAATATGAAGGCGAGCGACACGACTATATTTTGTGGCCAACGAGCATCAGAGCTGCAGAGCACGGGCGGAAATGTCTGCACTTACTCCTCGATCGTCTTTGGTGGCGTGAGTCGCTCGATCTCGGCATTGGCGGGGACTAGATGGGTGTCTGGGTCGCTGCCCAATGGAACAAATTCGTGCGGAGCAACGCTGGGCTTCACTCCAGGATGCTTGTTAAGCTCAGCAATGAGTTCATCGCGACGAGTGGCATGTTTGCTGAGGAACTGTGTGTCCTCCGCGGTGATCTTGAGGTATTGAGCAAGCTGCTGTGCAAGAGTCTCCACGTTAATGGACTGCCGTGGCAGTTTGTACCTGTCTAGGATGTGTTGGGATGACATTGGGACGATGAATGTGGGTGCTATGTTCTCTGACGTTCTGTAGTCGAAAGTAAGCGCCGAAGCGAACTACATCTACGATCACTCTATATAGTATCTGGTTCACACGGTAATTATCCACTCACTTTACCTGCCAATCCACCAACTCATTTCATGATATGTAACATCGCTGCTCCCTCCACCCAATTCGTAGCCAAAAATAAAAATAAACCTCGAAGGTCAAAAGACTGTCCATGGCGGAATTCCCGTCGCTTGCCCTTCTGGAGGCCTCAACCTCCGTATCGCAAGGCGCCGAGGCAGCAAGTAGCTCACCACTTCCTGCGATCCTCTATTCTGACATTCTGACGCTCTACTTCTCTTCATCAGCGCATATATAAGGGATACTTGCATGCTTCGTCATCCAATGAACCAGAAACAGCTGCTACGCCGGTGTTGTTGAAGCACAGATTCAAGAAAGGATACCGGCATGCGTCGTTAGATTCTACACTAACACGATCGCGTGTTGCGGGTGAGGCACGAGCGCTGATGAAGTGTTTACGGTGCGTTGTGTCTCTTTGCAGGCTTGATATGACTATTGATCGGATGCCATGCTGTTCAGAGCTGGGGTCAATGTGCCCGCCATCCGTATGGTCGACGCGGTCACTGGGCTCCTGGGCATCGAGTGGATTGAGGGGCGCAGCGTCCGGTTCCTGCTTGGTGGTGGAGCGGAAGACGAGGAGGAGCTATCTGAAGATGGCGGAGAGGGAGAGAATGTTGACGAGTCTGAGCCTGAGACCGAGGATCCCGTGAGCGAATATGGGATCTCGAAAAGTGGGGCGTTTCTCCTTCCCAATCAGTTGCGGCCGTGCTGAGATATGGGCAGATGATATCATGCAGCTCATCGGAAATGAGATCGCAAAGATGCATCTAGTAGATATCGTGCACGGCGATTTGACCACTTCGAACATGATGCTGCGACATCCTTCTTCTACAAAAACGTCCAAAGCTGATTTGGTCCGTCCATCCATGGGCTTGCTATTCCAATTATTTATATCTTGCCATCAGATGCTCATCGACTTCGGGCTCGCATATACTTCGACGCTCGTGGAAGATAAAGCCGTCGACCTATACGTCCTGGAACGTGCGTTCGCATCTACCCATCCTGAATCAGAGGCCCTTTTCGCTTCTGTGCTGAAGGCATATCAAACACGGATGGGCAGTGAGTGGAAGGCAATAGGACGGCGATTAGACGAAGGTATGTTGGCGCATACATCGTTCCAGCGGACTGTGAGCTCAATTATAGTGCCGATGCACAGTTCGCTTGCGGGGCAGGAAAAGGAGCATGGTTGGATAGCAAGAACTATGTAGCCGTAGACCAGAATTCGATGTGTATTTTTATCTGTCTAGTGCTTGCACGTTGGATTAGGATTAGCAGCCTTACTTGCCCTCGAAAGAAGTCAATGAAAGACCATTGCTGTGTTCCGACAGTGCCGATGCCCCCCTCTGCCACTTCCGTTGGACTTAATGTGTCCATGCACGAATTGTACTGCAGCCTTGATGATTCCATCGTTGCCGAGTTGGTTATACTGTAGTATAGAAGCAACGCTGTCTGACGGCATTATATTGCTTCTATCTCTTGATTCCATCTTGTCGAGACGGTGCTATCGACTCGTAGGTATCCTCAGTACGAAATCGCATCTTATCCTCTGCATCTTCGACGAATGCATTGCACATGTGAATACAGGAGGGATTGGTAACGATGAGACACCTATTGCAACCTGGTCCCATCGCATCACGGAGCATACGTGGAGTACTGGAGGAGGTATCGGACCTCCCCTTCGTCCATTGGGAGTGGATCTCCCCCGAATGCATCGAGCACGACTTGGTACTCGTGCTCAACACCTCGATCGGCTTTGCGCACGGTGTACGAAGCAACCTCCCACGCGCCACTATCACCCTGCTCCTGGTCCTGAAGCGGAGAGTGCACAAAACGCGTCCCCACAAGAGTGGAGGGGTTGTGTAGGAACTGCTCGACTTCATCTTCAGACACGCGCTTGGGCACGCCGGAGTGGCGAGTAGGGGGAGGGGTAGGAAGGCGCGACCGACTGGGCGGAGTCACTGGAGTCCCCGAGGTACGTTTGGCAAGCTCTGGAAAGAGGCGGACAAACTCTCCCTTGTAGAATTCGCTCATTCTGAAACAAATAAAAATTTGAATAAAAAGCACGACCGCAGCGCTAAGACTTACATCTGCGTCTTACGCCTCATGACCTGGCGTCGTAGGTCGGCATGGTCCAACAGCGCAAACATGACCTTGTATTGATGAAAGACCATGAGAGCAGCCGCAGCAACATGAAGACGAGCAACACGACTATATTAATATTTCGTCGCCGACGAGCATCAGAGCTGCAAAGCACGGGCGCAAATGTCTGCACTTACTCCTCGATCGTCTTCGGTGGCGTGAGTCGCTCGATCTCGGCATTGGCGGGGACGAGATGGGCGTCTGGGTCGCTGCCCAACGGAACAAATTCGTGCGGAGAAACGCTGGACTTCAGTTCAGGATGCTTGTAAAGCTCAGCAAAGAGTTCATCGCGACGAGTGGCATGTTTGCTGAGGAACTGTGTGTCCTCCGCGGTTATCTTGAGGTATTGAGCAAGCTGCTGTGCAAGAGCCTCAACGTTAATGGACTGCCGTGGCAGCTTGTACCTGTCTAGGACGTGTTGGGATGACATTGGGACGATGAATGTAGGTGCTATGATGTTCTGTAGAACTAGAAGTGAGCGCCGAAGCGAACTCACATCTACAATCACTCTATATAGTATCTGGTTCGCACGATAATTACCTGCTCACTGTACCGACCAATCCACCAACTCATTTCATGATACAGTAACTGAGTAAGTAACCTCGCTGCTCCCTCCACCCAATTCGTAGCCAAAAATAAAAATAAACCTCGAAAATCAAAAGAATATCCATGGCGGAATCTCCGTCGCATGCCCTTTTAGAGGCCTCAACATCCGTATCACAAGGCGCCGAGGCAGCAAGTAGCTCACCACTTCCTGCGATCCTCCGTTCTGACATTCTGACGTCCCACTTCTCTTTATCAGCGCATATATAAAGGATATTTACATTCTTCGTCATCCAGTGAACCAGAAACAGCTGCTACGCCGGTGCTGTTGAAGCACAGATTCAAGAAAGGATACCGGCATGCATCGTTAGATTCTACATTAACGCGATCGCGTGTTGCGGGTGAGGCACGGGCGCTGATGAAGTGTTTACGGTGCGTCGTGTCTTTCTGAAGGCTTGATATGGCGGTTGATCGGACGCCATGCTTTTCAGAGCTGGTGTTAATGTACCTGCCATCCGTATGGTCGATGCGGTCACTGGGCTCCTGGGCATCGAGTGGATTGAGGGGCGCCTCCGTTTCCTGCTCGGCGGTGGGGCCGAAGAGGAGGAGGAGCTACCTGAGGATAATGGAGACGGGTACGATGTTGACGACCTTGAGCCTGAGACCGAGGATCCCGTGAGCGAATATGGGATTTCAAAAGGTGGGTCGTTTCTTCTTTCCAACTAATTGCGGTCGTGCTAAGATATGCGCAGACGAGATTATGCAGCTCATTGGAAGTGAGATCGCGAAGATGCATCTCGTGGATATTGTCCACGGTGATTTGGCCACTTCGAACATGATGCTGCGACATCCTTCCTCTACGAAGACATCCAGAGCTGATTTGGTTTGTCCCTCCATGGGCTTGCCATTCCAGCTACTAACATCCTGCCATCAGGTACTCATTGACTTTGGGCTTGCATATACATCGACGCTTGTGGAGGATAAAGCCGTGGATCTATACGTCCTTGAACGCCCGTTCGCATCTACGCATCCTGAATCGGAGGCACTTTTCGCATCTGTGCTTCAAGCATATCAAACACGAATGGGCAGTGAGTGGAAGGCAATAGAACGACGATTGGACGAAGGTACGCATGCGCATGCATTGTTCCAGCGGACTACGAGCTAAGTTTTGATGCCGATGTACAGTTCGCATGCGAGGCAGGAAAAGGAGCATGGTCGGATAACAAGAACTATGTAGCCGTAGGCCAGAATTAAAACGTGTATTTTTATCTATCCGGTGCTTGCACCTCAGATTAGGATTAGCGGCCTGACTTGCCCTTGAGCAATGTTAATGAAAGACCATTGCTCGGCTGTTCCGACGGTGGAGGCTCTCCCCCACCACCTCAGTTAGACTTGGTGTCTTCATCCACGAATTTTATACTCGGCCTGCGTACTTGATCTGCAGATCTTACTCGTTGATTCTATCGTTGCCGAGTTGGTTGCAGTATAGAAGCAACGCTGTCTGACGGCATCAATATTGACACAGCAGGTCATTGAAGCCGCTTTACACTTTACTCCCTCCCACAACTTCATTCTCCCCGTCTCCCCTCTATCCTCCCACAACGACGCCGTATCTCTAACATTCGTTTCTCAAGACGTCAATCGAATACCCTTGATTGGTTTCTGCCAGTCTATGGACGTTTCTGGTCACATCTCGTCCAGACATAGTAGCTCGTCCTCCGCCGTAGACTTGACCGGCACGCCCACCGGTCTCGCCAGCAGCCCATCTTCCCCTCGCGGCGACGGGGATCTTGCGCGACGCAGAATTAGCTGGGGCCGACCGGTCGACACGCTGGACGTGGGGCAGGACCCGCTCCGCACGAACATGGACTCGCAGCAGCGCTCGCGGTCCAGCTCGCCCCGCCCCGCGTACGTTCTCGACGACGACCCATTCCTGGTGCCACCTGCTACCGACCACGATCCGTTTCGCATGGGCCCATCCGGGTCCGATGCGAGCTATGGAGCCAAGTACGCTAGCAACGCCCTCGCGGGCGCGTCTGCCGCCTCGCTTATCCCCTCCCTGCGCGACTCAGCCGCGTCGTCCTCGCTCGCGGATGACGACGAGGCGCATCTTACTGCCAATATGTCGGGCTGGCGCGCGGACGCCCAGGCCGCGGACGTCGAGAGCCCCGTCACGCCGCGTACGCGCCGCCGTACGACGCTCCGGTACAGCGCGTCGCCGTCGACACTGCAGCGCACGGGATCGACGATGCGGAGCGTGGGACGGGGGCTGAGGCGTGCGTCGTTGCGGGTGGTGAACTTGGCTGGGATGGGTGTCGAGGAGAGGGTACGTTTGGCGGATGAGGATGAGGATGAGGATGAGGATGAGGATGAGGATGAGGGACATACGCCAAAGACGGCAACGAAAGAGGAAGATAGAGAGCCGCTACCAGAGTTGGGAATGGGTCCGGCAAGAGCGAGGGTTCCGATTAGAGGGAGGACGTTGGGGTGCCTAGGGCCGGATAGCACGTTGCGGAGGGCAATGTATCGATTCCTGGTGTATCCGTGCGTATATGCGTTATTTCGCCCTTGGAAGCTCACGAATTTGCTGTCTACAGATGGACAGAACCTGTCATTCTCTGTCTCATCCTCTTCAATGCGGTCGTACTGACGATACAGGCGTCGCGGACGTGGACGCTACCGGAGGATGCGGATGGGCAGGACGGGCCGCCAGAGCAGATAAAAGGATACTTTAGAAGTTGGGAGGACTGGGCGTTGTTCTCGCTTTTCGTGATATTCACGTACGTCCACCCTGCCGTCTCTATGCAGCTCGCAGCTCACAGCCCGTAAGCCTCGAAGCCTTTGCCCGCATATCTGTAACAGGTTTCCTCTTCGACCCCGAAATTCCCTTCTCGACCCTCTTCTCTTCACCATTCTCACAACCTGCCGCCTCTCCTACCACTCCGGCGTCCACCACCCCGCTCACGTCGCTGAACCGCACTCCCTCATCCCGCTCACAATTCGGTCTTTCGCGAAAACGCACTATCACACACAAACTGCAAGCGCTCTACTCCAGCATGGCGCGTCCCTTCGCACTTCCGTACAGCTCATCTGGACTGGAGCTCACAGATGTCTCGCCGCGCGTGGTCGAAACCCCGGAGGCCATCACGCCCTCCACATCCTCCTCAAGCACATCCATCTCGAAGCCTCCACCCGGCAAACGCTCCCGCTCCGGTACCGCCGCCTCGTCGACACTGCTCTTGGAAAAGCAACCGTCCATGCTGAGCATCCCGGGCGCAGCGACGTCTTCCGCGCCGCTCTCGCTCCCGTTCCGCGTCTCGATCGCGCTCTCGCAGAACGCGACGCTGCGCGCGGTGCCGTATCTACGACACAGCTGGTCGCGCATCGATTTTGTTGCCATCGTCGCGTTTTGGATCTCGTTTGCGCTCGCGAATGCGGGCGTCGAGCGCGGGAATAGCCGTATCGGTATTTTTCGGGCGTTGAGCGTGCTCAGAGTCGGGCGGCTGTTGGGGATTACGAGCGGTACTACGACGATTATGCGGTCGTTGAAGACGGCGCGTCCGCTGCTTGCCAGCGTCGCGTACTTCGTGGTCTTTGCGATGGTGCTCTTCTCGTAGGTCTCATCGTTTACTCGCTCGCATATTTATCTTACACCTTTTTCATTGCAGGATCATTGGTGTCCAGTCTTTCAATGGCTCCCTGCGCCGCTCCTGTTATCTATCCCCCACGCTCGGTGAGGACGAGATCCAGTTGGACTCTCAGTCCTGCGGCGGGTATATCGACCCGGTCTCGCTCAATGTAACAGGCTATATCCAGAATGATGGAAGTGTGGGCAGTGTGAAGGGCTACATCTGTCCCCTGGGACAAGTCTGCAAGGTAAGCCGGGTCTCCTGTACTTTCTCCGAGTGAAATGAGCTCACATGTCGGTACAGGAGGAGGACAACCCCTTCAGCGGGATCGAGAGCTTTGACACGATATATTTCGCGGCGCTGCAGGTTATGGTCGTCGCATCTGCGAACGGGGTCGGTCACGTTCTTTGTCATTTCATGCATACACGCTCATCGCAACGCTGCAGTGGTCGCCGCTCATGTATCAAATGATCGACGCGGAGTTCTTCATTTCGTGCTTTTTCTTCATCATCTGCATTGTCGTGCTGAACTTCTGGTTGATCAACCTGTTCGTTGCCGTTATCACCAACACGTTCTCAGCAATTCGCGAGGAGACGCACAAGAGCGCGTTCGGTGCCGCACCGTGAGGCTTCCTAATATTATCACATATCTTTGTCGGGATGGCACTGACCGCGTATATCGCACCAAACAGATTGAAGTCCGCCGTGGACGCGCAAGACGATACTTGGGCAATGGTTGACGGCCGGCATGCTCCCGTGAAACGCAATATCGTGCGCGACATCTATGCCCACATTCGATGGTGCTGGGTCGCGCTCGCACTGTTCTCCCTCGTTCTTCAGGCCACGCGCGAAGTATCCATCGGGCCAACGCACGCGTCGATCCTGCGCATCGGCGAGCTCGTGCTCACGATCGCGTTTGACATCGAGATCGTCATCCGCGTCGTGGCGCACCTGCCGGACTGGAGGAGCTTCTTTCACAAGGGGACGAATCTGCTGGATCTGTTGCTGGCTGTTGGCTCGAGTGTCATCCAGATTCCCGCTGTCTATAACAGTGGGGTGTACCCGTGGCTCACGATCTTCCAGCTCGCAAGGTTTTACAGAGTCATACTGGAGATCCCGCGGATGAAACCTTTGTTGGTGAGTGGCCTGTACTCTATCATCTCGGCACGGCGTGGTGCTAACGTGCTACAGCTCTCGGTGTTCGGAAACATGTACGGTCTGGCAAACATGACGCTGTTTCTGCTCCTGGTCAACTATATCTCGGCGCTGTTCGCGGTGCAACTGATGCGTGGCGATCTCAGCGGAGACGATGCCATGAACTTTGGACAGATCTTCACGTCTTTTCTGGCCATCTACCAAGTGTTTTCGTCCGAGAACTGGACTGACGTTTTGTATGATTCTGCCGATGCAGAAGTGGACCTCGGGCAATCCGCAATTGTCGTGATATTCATAACGGGATGGTTCTTCTTCGCCAACTGTGAGTAATTTATATTTCCGAGCTATTCACTGTGATGTCAGATTGTTCAAATGGTTGTCCCTAGTCATCGTGTTGCAAATGTTCATTGCCGTCATCAATGAGAACTTCAATGTGGCTGAGGAGGCCAAACGCGGGTATCAGGCCAATCGCTACTGGGAGGCTCAGCAACCGCAGCAAGTTCGCGCATCCTGGGTGCGCAGACTCAACCCATACCGATGGCTCAGGGCATCTCCAAAGGCAGTGGTAGTGGACAATTTGCCATCCAACTTGGTATTGCCCATGCAGAAGGCGTTGGTGCAGGATTATGGACTACCGCAGCAGGAGAGGAGGAAGACCGGTGTAAGTGCCATATTCTTGTCGACATATCTCGTGCTGACATGAAGAATAGTCTCGGTTCGCGAATGGCCGGAAGAAGGGCGCAGATCATTATACCCAAAAATCACTGACCATGCTGCAGCATCTTTTCATCGGCGAGGCGCATCCGAATGATGTGCCGATGTCTAACCTGCGAAATCCTCGCAAGGAGACCCCTAATCACGAAGGACTAGGGCCCATCGACGAGGAGATAGAGAACCATCTGTAAGCGCCCCTATTTTTTCAGAGCAGCTTGCATTTGCTCAGAAATCGCAGTGACCTTCTGGCAACAATCAACAATGAAGCAGCGGCGGCTGAAGATTTCAGCGATGTCATGTACGAACGTCGAGCGCAGAAGGCGGACTTCATCCGTGACCACCCTTCTTACGACAAGACATTCTGGCTATTCTCGCAAAAGAATCCTCTTCGGCGAATGTGTCAGACCGTTGTCCGGCCCGCTAGTGGCGATCGCATCTTTGGTCGGCCACCGTCGCCCATTCCGCTCACAATCTTCCAGTTCCTGCTTCTGCTCTCGGTCATTGGCGGTATCATCACCGAGTCCATCGCAACGCCCCTTTATCGGCGCGATTTCTACCAGCAACATGGTCGAGTCCGAGGATCGTGGTTTGACATCGCAGAAAGCTCTTTCGGGCTGGTTCTCGTGCTGGAATTCGTCATCAAGATCGTTGCAGATGGGTTTCTCTTCACGCCGAATGCGTACGTCCGAGATATCTGGAACGTGCTGGACTTCATGATCTTGGTTGGTGTTGTCGTGAATGTCACAACGGGTTTGATATTCATAGGTGGCCTGAGTCGCTTCACCCGTGCCCTGAAGGCTCTTCGCGCCCTTCGGCTTATCACCCTCATCGAGAAAATGCGGACGACGTTCGAGTCGCTCATTCTTTCCGGCGTCAGCCGTATTTTGGACGCTGCCATGCTCGCCATCCTCTACATGATTCCCTACGCCGTCTGGGGTCTCAATATTTTTCGCGGTCTTACAAACCAGTGTAACGATGATCAAGCAACGGGGGACTCGGACTGCATCAATGAGTACAGCAACACAGTGGTTGGGGATGCCTTCCCCTTCTTGGTGCCTCGAGTCTGGGATAATCCGTCTCCGTCGACGACATTCTCATTCGATAGCTTTCGCGCGTCATTGTTGATCTTGTTCGAGATTGTCTCCCTTGAAGGATGGATCGATGTGATGGGTATTGCCACCAGTATCACGGGTGCGGGGCAGCAGCCAGCGACCAACGCATCTCAGGTCAACGCTATCTTCTTTTTGATCTATAACCTTCTGGGTGCCGTGGTCATTCTGACGCTCTTCGTCAGGTAGGGGATCCGTCGCGTCGCTCCATCATCATTGTTAACGGATTTGTTTGCAGTATCATCATCGGAAATTTCAGTGCGAAAACCGGTTCAGCATTGCTTACTCAGCCGCAAAGAGAGTGGATCGACTTACAGAAGCTCATTAAGCGTCAGAGGCCGTCGAAAAGACCCAAGACAAGGCCTACATGGCCCATAAGGGCGTGGTGCTTCGATCGCGCTGTGCACAAGCATGGATGGTGGTCAAGAATGATGACCGTGCTTTTTGTTGTACACATCTTCGCCCTCATGTTAGTAGCCTCAAATCAGTCATCATTCGACAATTCTGACCGTACGACAGGACCCAGACGTTCACTGTCCAGCATATTGCTGATCAAGTCCGAAGTGCGTGTCTAGCTAACATTTTCAGAATAATTTACCGATCATCCTCTTTTTCAGGCGACTTTTTCCTCGTCCTTACGGTCACATATGCTATCGATATCGCCGTGCGCTTCTACGGCCTAGGATGGCGCAGCTTCCGTGCCAATGGTTGGAACATCTTCGATGTCGTCGTTGCAACCGGCAGCCTTATCACGACCATCTCGGTCCGCGTGGGAGCTAGCGGCTATGCAATAGACCAATTACAGAAGCTGTTCCTCGTCAGCATCGCGTTCAAACTCGTCCAACGCATGAATAATTTAAATAAGTTGTTCAAGACAGCAGTGTAAGAGCGTCTACTTGATCGCGCTACACGCGTATGCTGATATATCATTCGTTTCCAGTGCCAGTTTACCTGTCATCCTCAGCCTTCTGGCGCTTTGGCTCATCCTTTTCGTTTTCTTTGCTATCTTGTTTGTTGAAGTCTTCAGCATGACCAAATGGTTTTCTGGAGAAGGACGGAACATCAATTATTCGTCAGTCGGAAATGCACTCGTGATGCTCGCTTTCATGAGCTCTGGGTTAGTCTGCATCAATCTACATGTCGACAGAAATTCTGAACTTTCTTTCAGAGAAGGATGGAATCAGTTCATGCATGACTAGTACGTTCGTGTGTCATCGTTTACATGCCTAGCTGACGTCCGCCAGCGCAACCATCTATCCAAGATGCACAGCCCCCTCGGATACGGATGCTGATTCCGACTGCGGCAGCGTCGGATGGGCGTTCACACTCTTTATTGCTTGGAATTTATTGAGCATGGTCAGGACGCAGTGTCATATTTTCAGACAGGAAAACTAACAAGAACTTTATAGTATATCTTCGTGAATATGTTCACTGGTGAGCATCATTGATACAACGATCTAAACATGGTACAATTTTGACATCGATTAGGTGTTGTGGTCGAGAACTTCTCGTATGTTTTCCAAATGACTGGTGGTGCGAAGGCCGTCACGCGAGAAGAGATGCGTGCCTTCAAGAAGGTGTGGGCAGAATTTGCTAATCAGCGAACCGGGTTTCTGGAGCGAAATCGTTTTGTCCCTTTCTTTGCTGTAAGTGCTATTCAAGGCCGTCGAGAACTTCTGGCTCACCATGTGTTTGCAGAAATTGAGTGGCATATTCGAAGTCAGGATCTATCCTCTCGAGAGCACCGTGCCGAATATACTGGCGACTTGCCGAACAGACAGAGAATCTGCCTACACGGACCCAGGTTCCAAGCTCCCTACCGGCGTGAACATCCGCAAATTGAACGCTACTCTGGACAATATCGATTATCACACAATCAGGAAGCGTCGCAATCTATACAGTCGGCTGTACCATGAAGCCAGCATTAGCCATCAACCTGGAAGGGGTATATCGTTCACAGACATGCTGCTCCTTATGGCCCACCACAAGCTGATCGTGGACAAAGATGCGCTTGTGTACGTTGTGCTCTTGTGTTTCGTACCTCATTTCTTCTCATTGCTATTACGTAGGCTCAAAGATCTCGTGGTCCGTACCGAGACCAATAAATTGGTTACCGATCTCGTCAATCTGGACCGTGTACGCTCGCTCTTGAAAACCATATCATATCGAAAACGCTTCCTGGCCCAACGAGCGAAAGCACGCGAAGCACAGATGAGCGAAGGTAATTGACCCCTCTGTTCTTGAATGCTACAGATGCTCATCGTCGAAACAGACATCCCAGCAATTATCGTTGACACTACGCCAACGACGCCGCCGCAAATTTCGCGTGATATCACGACGGCAAGGCGGCTCTCTCTGAGTCCCTCAAGTGTCATGGATTCGCCACGGGAGAGGCTCTTCGACGGCAACGACCAGTCTTACTTCACCGGTAGTCCTCGGTCGGCTGCATTGCAACGCAGTCGTCGAACAAGCGATATGAGTATGCTGTCTACTGATCTGGGCTTACGATATACGTGAGTTCTCAGTCCGTCCGTTGGCTTTTGTCAGTACTGACCGGATTGACATGACAGTCGAGACCTATCGCCATCACGAGATTCAGCTTTCTTGCAAGATAGTGATAGCCATGATGTACTGACGTCGATGCAAAATTCGTCGTGGGGTGGTAAGCATCTTAAGACATGATTTTGTCGGCTTGAACTGAATTTCTATCTTCAGAGATGATGCTGGAGGCGGAGGAAGAGGAAGAGGAGCACCGGCGTTAATGACATGTTGTATCCTTCATTTATTCATTCCTTCTAAGTTATCGGACTACCCCTGGGACTCTTGCTTAGTCGTTTTCGTACCTAGACCCGCATCTGTACTACCCTCACCTTCATTGTTGACATACAGTAACATCAGCATGAATATTGCGCTGTGGAATGGGAATGAAAATTGAAAGCATGGACGTAGGTGCATACAGGTAACGAAGAAAAATACACCAGCTGAAAAACTAGGAAGGATCTACTACTGACGGAACTTCGGTCGCCAAACGTTCTTCGCTGGCTGGAACCCGTCATTGTCGGCCTTGGGTTCCTCCTTTTTGGCCTCCGCCTTCGGGGGTGCGGCAGCCGCCGGAGATGCTGGGCGTGCGGGACCACCAGCCAGTCTGGCCTGTTCCCGGGCCCGCCATCCTCCACCCGAATTAGCCGCTACTCCGGCGGGTTTGAACTTCGGAGCGCCTGAAGGGCTTTCGGAACGTGTAGGGATCTCCGCAGCTACGCGAGCAGCGGGAATATCTCTCGCCGGGCGTCTCCAGACATCGCCACCGGCAGCAACAGGAGCAGCAGCAGGGGCAGCAGCAGGGGCTTTGCGCGCGGCGGCGCGCTCTAGTCGGCGTTGTTCAGCCTCCTCTTCGCGTTGCTGACGCATCCGAGCCTCTTCTAGCGCAGCAGCACGCTCCGCCTCGCGCTGCTTGCGTAAAGCAATGACTTTCTGCTCTTCTTCGCGCTTCTTGGCCTCCTCCGCAGCGATACGAGCCTCCTCCTCGGCACGAAGTCTCTCTTCTTCGGCGAGACGCTCTGGAATAGGCAAAGATCAGAATGCATAACTTCATAGAAGGGAATATAAGGATACTCACCCTCCTCGAGCCTCTGTTCCTCTTCCTCTCGCTCCCGTCTCACGCGCTCTTCCTCTTCCAGCCGCTGTCTTTCCTCCTCGCGCGCCTTCAGCACGGCCTTTCTCCGCTTTGCCTTCTCTTCCTCGATCTTCGCAAGTGCCGCTTGCCTCCTCTTCTCATACGCATCGCCGCGCTTCGCGAGCACGGCTTCCTTGCGCCCGCTGAAGTCCGCAAGCATGCGCGACAAACGTTTCTTCGTCTCGAGATCATGCTTGTGCGCGACCCTCGCGGCCTCAAGGCGGGCGGCCTGCGTCTGCTCGAACGTGGCGCGGTCGTTTGCCTGCTGCAGCTCGTAGTCCTTCGCGAGCATCGGCCGCTCGTCCTTCCGGTACGCACGTTCGATGTGATCGATCCGCTTCGTAGTCACACGCAGGCGCTCCTCGCGCTCCTTCTTCTCCTTCTCGAGCTGCTCGACTTGCAAACGCATAAGGTTGTCCGTATTGAGGTTTTCGACATCCTAAAGTCGAAGCATGAGCACATCGCCGCGCATATATTAGACAAAAAAAGGAGGTTACGCACGGTGATGTCGACCTTGAGGTTACCCCGCTCTTTCAAGCTCTGCGCCAGCTTCCTCGCTTCCTCTGTCCGGATGCTCTCAATCTCCCTACGGGCCCGCTCCTGCTCGCGCCGCCTGACATCCTCCATTGCCTTCCGACCTTCCTCCTCCCTCTCCTTCCGCGATGCCTCCGCCCGCCGACTTGCCTCCTCCTTCTCCTTCCTCGCAGACAGCTCGGACAGCAGCTCGCGACGACGAGCCACAAGGGCCCGACGGATCTGCAGCGCCTTCCGCTCGGCATTCGCCGCTGCGACAAGCGTGGCAATTTGCGCCTGCTGCTCCTCTGGCGTCGGTGCCGGAGGCGGTTCGAGGACCGAAAGGGAATTGTAGAGGCTCGTGGCGACGGCGCTAAGGCGCGTGCGAACGGTTGTCGATGCAGACGCCTGAACGGCAGTAGTGTCTTCCGGAGAGACAGTGGTGGTGAAGGCGTCATCGACGAAGGTGAGGCTGCCTGCGGTGTGGTCGACGCGAACGCCGAGCTCCCCAGCGTGCGCATAGCCGATGATGTAGGCCTCGATCTGCTCCTCGCTGTAGATGGAGCTGTCGGCGGCGACGTCACGCAGCGGCTGAAGAAGCTCGAGAAGGTTGGAGATTTTGATCGTGGAGTAGATCTGGGCGAGCTGCGAGAGCAAGCGGGAAAGGAGGGCGCGCTGTAAGAGGGGCAGATAGCGTACATGCGCCTCCTCGTCGGCGAGGGTGCGAAGAAGCGGTGCGACGGAGTTGCAGAGCGTGAGCGGATCGAACGTAACCTCGAGGATGGTATAAAGCGAGCGAATCGGCTCCGGGGCGAGTTTCAAGACATTACGGGAGAGCTGGAACAAGTCAGTAAATAACCGAGGAGACATCAAACAAAACTTACAGCTTCCTTGAGAAGGCCACTACGCGTCGGTGAGCGGGACAAGCCCAGGAGCGACGTCAAGCGGGCCCCACGGCCTTTGACCTCCTCGTTGGCCTCTTCTGATTTCTGGCCCACGGGCACGGCAAGGGTGCTGATCAGCACCTGTCCGGCGAGCTTGCCCAGCTCCTCGTCGGATTTGCCCCCGATTGCAGTGACAATAGCGTAATACTTTCCCCATGCGGCAGCATGGAAGAGAGCGTTGCCACTCATGAGAAAGATCTTGGTCAGCTTCTCGTAGTAGTTGGCCATCATGGCGGGGCGGGGGGCCTTCTTCGCCATGGTGAGAAGGTTGTGCACATCTTCAACGGAGCGGAAGGCTTCCTGCCAGAGCTCAAGCTCAACAGAGGTGTTGAGCTGGGCGAAGCGGGTATCGAGATGGCGCTGGAGCGTCTCGGGATCCTGCAGGTTGATGGAATGCGGTTGGTGCGAGTACTTGGCCACATTGCCGAGGTGAAGACGAAGTGTCTCGCAGAGGCGACGGAACTCGACTTTGCGCTGGTGCTTCAAGCAGAACTTGAACGCCTGCTGGGCAATTTGCTGTGGAAGAGGGGCGTCAGCAGATGACTGGATCAAAAAAACTTTCAACGAACCTGATAGATACCCTCCAACCGTGCATTGTTTTTGAGCGTCTCCAATGCAGTCCGATAACTCTCCCACAAAAATTTGAGCCACGGCGTGACGAGAGCCCTATCTGTCCGATCTTTGCTCTGGTCGCCGCTGACAGCACCAAGCAAAATACTTTCCGGCGTCTCTGTCGCCTCAAGATCGTCGACATCCGCAACAGCCTCGGCGGCGGCCTTCTCTGCCTTCTCCTGTGCCTCTTGCACCTTCGCGTCCGCGAGGCTCACGAACTTCTGGATGACCACCTCGATGGAGCCGACGCTCGTGTTCTGCGCGATGTTCTTGTATTGCATGAGTCCCTCCTTTGCGACGCGGCCCTTGCGCATGTCCACGCACAGCTCGACAAAGCGAAGCATGATGGGTTCGAGCGAAGCGAGTGGGGTCGAGCGAAATCGTTTGGTTGCGAACATCTCGGTGAGCGACTGCAGCGCCGCAGGCGCCTGCCCGACGGCGATGAGGCCCTCGGCCTGCTTGAGGATTGTCTCAGGTTTTGCTACGGGAGCCATCGTCGGTGATGATGTCTACTGATGTCTTGGTCGTCAGCTCATCAGGTAAACGGGCGAAATCAACATGCGCATACCTTATGTACTTGTACAAGCTGTTGTACAAGTCGTCAATTCGTCCGCGTCAAAGGCGGCGTTTAGTGTGCGTCGTCGACGTTCTCGTTGTCGTCGATGTCTAAGGAAAAAAGTTGGCGCCGCGCCGGGTTTAGGGCAGGCATTCACGTGACTTGGGCCCTACGACGCGCGTACGGCGTAGCGTCCAGTCTTCGTTATCCTCCTCCAATACCCAGGAAACTTTCACCAGCGATGTCAGACGATAACAGGAATCAAGGAAACACTCTAGGAGGTGGCGGGAGCGATTCGTCGCTGCCCGAGTCTTGGCGGCGCCCGACCAACTCGGCCCCCCGTGTTGGACGTATCGGTGGCTGGAACAGTGGTTCAGCTTCACCCAGGTTCGTCCTTGGAATCCTGAACATGGTGAAGATCTGTGATGTTGACCCGTGAGCAGCACTAGGAGCGGTAGTGGTCCGCGTATCGCCAGCCTGCGCGATCTTGGGAGCGCGGGCAGTGGCGCGCCTGCGCCAGGCGGATCGAGTGGCCGGCGCGCGGACAGCGACGATGAGGAAGATGAAGAAGGTCCTGAAGGTCGCACCGAAAACTGGTTTGCAGGCGGCGAGAGGAGGTATGCCCAGCTTTGCTTCGGTCTTGTGTGATGTTGACCTTGGCCACAGTGGAATATCGGTGCAGAACCCAGACACCGGTCTCAATATGCCTGGACGAGACGTCGTTCAAGATTTGTTGAGGCGTGCTGCGATGTACGCACCTATATCTTTTCGGTGACTTTTGCTGATCCGTCACTCTCGATAGGGCGGGTCCACCACCAGGTGCCTCTGCGGCGGCAGCTGGCTCCTCTTTCTTTTCGGGTGGAGGTCATATGCTCGGTTCGGACGACGTGGAAAGCGCATTTATCCCTGATCCGAATGCACGGGCACGAGAGGCTGAACAAGAAACAGCAATCCGGCATCTGACTTTCTGGCGCGACGGCTTCAGCGTTGAGGATGGCGAGCTGATGCGGTACGACGACCCGGCGCACTCGCAGATTCTCAATGAGATCAACTCTGGGTGAGTTTTCTGTCCTAATCCTGATATTTCCATCACATGCTCACCTTCCGTCAGCCGCGCGCCGCCTTCTATCTTGAACGTCCTTCCTGGACAACCTGTTGAAGTTCGTGTCTCCAAGCGGTTGAATGAGGAATACGTTGCCCCGCGGAAGAAGGCGGGCACTGCCGCATTCACTGGCACCGGAAACAGGCTGGGTTCGCCTGTTCCACCTGTGGCCGCGACCAGTGCTATCAGCAGTAGCAGCTCTCCGCGCCCGCCGACCCGTGAGCCTGATAGCCTGAACACTCGGTTCGCTGTCGACCAGACGAAACCGACCACAAGTGTCCAGATCCGCCTTGCGGACGGGACGCGGTATGCATTCTTTCCCATTCTTGAAAAATGACGATTCTGATGGCATATATCAGCATGGTCTCCCGCATGAATTTGACACACACCGTTGGCGATATCCGCAACTTCATCAATGCGTGCGGTTGCTCTGATCTTTATCCTTGCGCTGTATATCTGATAGCATGGTCAATTACAGCTCGCGACCTGAGAATCTGACGCGCGCATATACGATCGCCACGACGTTCCCGAACCGAATTTTGGAGGACAATTCCGCGACGATTGAAGCTGCGGGCTTGGCAAACAGCGTCGTGGTCCAGCGATGGGCCTAGATCCTAGGAAAAACGGGGCTATATTTGGATGCACTAGCTGGCGATGAAGCATATGTAAGACTCACTGGTATCAATGAATGTAGAATATCGAAAGCAGTAACTGAATTATTCACTGAGCAAGTAGTCCAATAACTGAATCATTCACTGAGCAAGTAGTCCAATAGACGTGCATCGTGACCTGCATATATGCGCGCTCTACGATGCGATGGCATTGTGCCCAGCGATCTGCAATGACCAGTCAATATCGCAACCTAAGCCTCACCTTACCTTGTCCTGCATTGTAATTTAGTGTCGATGGGCAGCAGCTGAAGGCGCATATATGGACGGTATTTGACCAGGCCACGCGCTACATTCAAAGTCGCAGGCGGGAGGCTTTGAGTTAGTGACAAAGTTTCTAGGGCTACACATTTTGTCGCTGGGCAATAAGCGAAGACCCGTATATGGGCGAATCTTGCCATCTGCGGATGGCAGACTTCCAGAAAACAACTGACGACGGACATATGGACAAATTGCTACCGTTTTGGGGCCACAGAACGTCATCGATTGTCAACTGGAGGCGCATATATGGACCCACATGGACCGACTACCCCGCCTGCCTTAAATAAGTCCTTGAGGACCACGAGCTTTCACACTGCGCAGATAACAACTGGACGCGTATATGCGCATATATGAACATTATTCTGTCCTTTCAGGGCACGGATCGTCGCCGAGCGATAACTGAAAGCCGCATATATGGACCTTTTCAGGCTGCAGACTGTTGCGGCTCTTTCTAGGTCGTAACAGGACGCAGATCGTCATCAGGCAATAATTTGAGACGCATACGTGGACAAATCACTGCTAACACCATATTTTGGTTTGCTTTGGGAACGCATATATGGACGACCGCACTAAGCTATCCTTTTGGATCTTGTTTTGTCGTCCGGGGGAAGTTGAAGAACGTTGAAGGCGCATACATGGACCACAAGCCACCCTTTTCAGGTCGTGGGATATAGGGCGACCATCGGAGACGCATGTACTGAAATTCTGCCCCTGCCCTTGGGTTGTAGACAGGGCAACAACAAAGATATCGATGATGCAGATATGTTTCGCGTCATAGACTGTTTCTGGGATATAACTGGCCTCGGCCTGCCGCAATGATTCTATATTAAATTCCTGAGAAAACACATCAAGGTGGTTGTTTTCTAGAGATAGTAATCCGTTATCCCCGGCGCCTTCATCTTCCAGAACCTCTCGGTGTCGAAATCAGGCGTACCACCCTCGTCGAATTCGAACCACGGCTCCCCATCTGGGTCCATTGGGCTGCTGAATTTGATGCTCCGTTTCTGCTCGCCATGAGTATTTCATCCACTGAACATAAGAAAGAACCACGCACAATCCCCAGCGACAGATGGATTCCTTTCGGCTGGTCCTTGTACTTGTCGAGCGGTTCGCCCTTGCCGTCGGCGAGCCGCCGGATGTTTTCTGCGACGACCTCGGCCTGGTGCGCGGCCGGGCGCGCAGCCTTGTGGTGCGTCGTGTCCGCAACGTCGCCCAGCGCAAAGATGTGCGGGTACGCGGGGTCTGCGAGCTGCAGCGTTCGCAGCACCGAAATGTAGCCCGTAGGTGTGATCGCGCTAGGCGCGAGCGTGCGCAGCGGCGCGGAATTAGGCGTCTGCCCAGTGGCTGTGATCTGCGGTGCTGCTGATGAGTACAGAGGACATCAGAGAGGATACAAGGGGCGTACGACGAGGTCGGCAGCAAGTTTCTTTCCGGAGGTGAGCTCGACTGTGAAGTCGGAGCCATCGACGGGAAAGCCGCCTGTTGGGATGCGGACACGGTCGTTGAGCACGGTATCAACGCCGAGCTCGGCACATCGCTCGCGCACGATCTCGTGCAGCTTCGGGTGGAAGGCGTGCATCAGAGCTGCACGGGAGTGGACGATCGTGACCGACTTAGCGGGGTGGAAGTCCTTGATATCTAAAGCGAGTTCTGTCCAAGGTTCAGGAGCCAGCTTCAAAGACGGCCACGAGAAGATACTGACGGACGCCATTCGCACCACCCCCAATAATCATGATCTTCTGTGCATTCTCCACGGCCTGCTGGTGTGCTTGGAAATACGCAATACCCTCTGGCTTGGTGTGCGTGAGGACGTTCCCGGGCGGCGTCAGGCGGGTGCCCGTGGCGACGACGAGGTATTCATACGGTATGGCCGCATCGCCCTCCAGCAGCACGCGGTCCGCATGAATCTCTGTCACGCTTCCCCGATGCACGAACACGGCGTCGGACGGGAGATCGGAAAACATGTTGGTATAGGGAATGAAGGCGCGGTGCTCGTACTTCGGGACGACAGCGTAGCGCGGAAAAGCAAAGAGATTGTTGAAGTGCGTGTTCTTCTCAATCATGACGGTCTTATGTGTCCCATGCATTTTTGCAGATATCAATTGCGCTGCATTGCTGCCTATAGACGGGATGAATAGGTCGTCTCCATAGCATAGTAGGAAGGGTTCACACATACCAACCCAGCTCCCTCCGATGACAACGATATTGGGTTTTTCGGAAGAGGGCGACATAATGGGAAAAGTGCTGGAGGATGAAAAAGACCTGATAGAGATACTTCGAAAGGCATGCGCCTTTAAGAGGGTGCTGAAGACGGTGGTCATCTGGAGCCTGTCAGAGCCTCGAAGTCCGGATCCTGGATGTTATAGGTCATCTCAAACGCCCAAAAAGCCGTATCCGTTTCGCCGATGACGAAAGCGCCACGGCATGCACGGAACATGGAATCCGTCGCGGGAGGGGAGGTGCACAAATTGGATGTCATAGTGTGAAGTCGCTGTGAAGTACCGTAAACCAGCAAGCGCTGTCCTTATCTGATAAGTGATACACGGCGGCAATCTGTCCGAGGAGTCATTACATCTTATCAGATAGCAACCACCTACGCACTTTGACAGCCTTCCTGGGACTGACAGCATTGAGAGTTGGTGCTACGCACCTCCATCGAGTCAGAAGGATGTGCGCTGTAGCGTGCACTGTGGTAACGGGGTATGATCCGAATAAACCCGTTCAGTTTCACTGCCGCGAGGTCCACACGCGGTCCGACGCTTGCGGGTTTAGAGCTAGAACTGCTGGTCCACCGCAAGAGCTTGGAAGCGACACTGCTATACAGGTGGCCCATATGCCAGTCTGTCAATCTCTATCAGCCTTAACAATATCCCGATAAAGCGCAGAACCAATGACGCACGCTTGTCGTCCCGGCCCTGTTGAAACCACGCCGTCGACACCTTTGTGCTGTTCATGCATCACGCCTAGCGTGATGTCGCCGTACCGCCCCACCCCACCCTTTATCTGTCGAAGGACGATAGTCAACAATCAATTCCAGCGAGAAATTGCTCACCAGCTTGTCAGTGCCTCACGATTTATAACAAGTACATCGGGACGAGGCGGTGAGCGGCACGCAATAATCGAGACAAGCAGACGATCTTGCCCATGGAAGCTAAGGAAACTAGCATGGTAATGGAACAATGAAAACAATGCGATGGTGATGAATAGTATACATATGACGATGCAGATGCGCGAAGCAGAATGGCGATGAAGGAGGGTATCCGAGGCAATAAGTTAATCTATCAGAAATACAAGGCGAGATGCCTAGGCTGGCACATCAAGAAACGTTAGTGGTGGCAGACAAAATAACTGCGATGAAAGACTCAGGCTCTGCTTTCAGCTGGCGATACCATCTAGGAGTATCTGGGATGCACAATTCTCTCTGGACAATCTCGATGACTGCCTGCTCGTCACGATCTTTCAACACCTCTTCGTACCAGGTATAATTTGAGTAACGCGCGACCATCCATTCGTGTTCCGCATTTGTGAGATCCTGCAGGTATAATGTTGCACCGCAGCGGCGGTCGAGCTCCTTCACCGCGGCCTCTACCATCGATAGGCTCCAGTCGAATTTGCCGTGGTACTTCTTGGGCATAAGACGATATTTGACGGCATAGTCATAGAGCTGCTGAAATGAGATGCCCCAGCCAAAGTTGTAGCGTGGGGGGTCCTCCCATCCCTTCTTGCGAGTGTGGCGCACGAGTAACTCAGGAGGAAGCTGGTCTAAAGGCTCGAGACGTTCGGGTCTGTATATCATCTGTAGCCACTGATACTCTTATTAACGGCAAAGAAGTAGACGATGGAAGGAATGAAAGCTCACCAGACGCTCTGCCGCTTCGGAGCGAGCTGTGAGCTTCGGCCCTTCAATCAATTCGATGTGGTGCCCTTCCGAGTCGACCTCGTACTCTTCGAAGTAATCGCCGATCCAAGGGGTCCTAGTCATGATAGTGGATGGATAGTGTAGAATCAGGCTTGATGAGTGCAACAACGCGTTGTGTCACAATGTGTGAGGGATGACAAGATGACTGCACGAACGAGTGGCAAGTCCAACCCGGAAGGTTCCGAAGGTAGCGCGGTCACATGACCGTTTCGAGTTTAGACGCCTTCACCTTACAGAACGTCCCCCCTAGAAACCGTAAACCCTCAGAACGTCAGAGCCACATTCGTCGTCTCAATGTCATCCCAACACGTCCTAGACAGGTACAAACTGCCACGGCAGTCCATTAACGTTGAGGCTCTTGCACAGCAGCTTGCTCAATACCTCAAGATCACCGCGGAGGACACACAGTTCCTCAGCAAACATGCCACTCGCCGCGATGAACTCTTTGCTGAGCTTAACAAGCATCCTGAACTGAAGTCTAGCGTTTCTCCGCACGAATTTGTTCCGTTGGGCAGCGACCCAGACACCCATCTCGTCCCCGCCAATGCCGAGATTGAGCGACTCACGCCACCGAAGACGATCGAGGAGTGAGTGCAGACATTTGCGCCCGTGCTCTGCAGCTCTGATGCTCGTTGGCGACGACATATAGTCGTGTCGCTCGCCTTCATGTTGCTGCGGCTGCTCTCATGGTCTTTCATCAATACAAGGTCATGTTTGCACTGTTGGACTATGCCGACCTACGACGCCAGGTCATGAGGCGTAAGACGCAGATGTAAGTCTTAGCGTATGTTCCCTTGCAGTCGTGCCCTTTATTCAAATTTTCATTTGTCTCAGAATGAGTGAATTCTACAAGGGAGAGTTTGTCCGCCTCTTTCCAGAGCTTGCCAAACGTACCTCGGGGACTCCAGTGACTCCGCCCAGTCGGTCGCGCCTTCCTACCCCTCCCCCTCCCCGCCACTCCGGCGTGCCCAAGCGCATGTCTGAAGATGAAGTCGAGCAGTTCCTACACACCCCCTCCACTCTTGTGGGGACGCATTTTGTGCACTCTCCGCCTCAGGACCAAGAGCAAGGTGATAGTGGCGCGTGGGAGGTTGCTTCGTACACCGTGCGCAAAGCCGATCGAGGTGTTGAGCACGAGTACCAAGTCGTGCTCGATGCATTCGGGGGAGATCCACTCCCAATGGACGAGGGGGAGGTCCGATACCTCCTCCAGTATTCCACGTTTGCTCCGTGATCCAATAGGACCAGGTTGCAACAGAGGACCAGGTGTCTCATCGTTACCAACCCCTCCTGTATTCACACGTGCAATGCATTCGTCGAAGATGCAGAGGATAAGATGCGATTTCGTACTAAGGATACCTACCAGTTGATAGCACCGTCGAAAAGATGGAATCAAGAGATAGAAGCAATATAATATCGATGCCGTCAGAGTGCAGATCAAGACAGTAGGCCAAGTATACAATTCGTGCGTGAACACATTAAAGTCCAAAGGAAGGAAGGCAGAGGGGGGCCTCGACACCGTCGGAACAGCCGAGCAATGGTCTTTCATTGACCTTTTTCGAGGGAAAGTAAGGCCGCTAATCCTAATCCAACGTGCAAGCACTAGACAGATAAAAAATACACATTTGAGTTCTGGTCTACGGCTACATAGTTCTTGTTATCCAATCATGCTCCTTTTCCTGCCCCGCAAGCGAACTGTGCATTGACATCATAATTGAGATCAGTCTGCTGGAATGATGTATGCGGATACGTACCTTCATCTAATCGCCGCCCTATTGCCTTCCACTCGCTGCCCATCCGTGTTTGATATGCCCTCAGCACAGAAGCGAAAAGGGCCTCTGATTCAGGATGGGTAGATGCGAACGCACGTTCCAGGACGTATAGATCGACGGCTTTATCTTCCACAAGCGTCGAGGTATATGCGAGCCCGAAGTCGATGAGCATCTGATGGCAGGATGTAAATAATTGGAATGGTAAGCCTATGAAGGGACGAACTAAATCAGCTTTGGACGTTTTTGTAGAAGAAGGATGTCGCAGCATCATGTTGGAGGTGGTCAAATCGCCGTGCACGATATCTACTAGATGCATCTTTGCGATCTCATGTCCGATGAGCTGCATGATATCATCTGCCCATATCTCAGCACGGCCGCAACTGATTGGGAAGGAGAAACACCCCACCTTTCGAGATTCCATATTCACTCACGGGATCCTCGGTCTCAGGCTCAGGCTCGTCAACATTCTCTCCCTCTCCGTCATCTTCAGGTAGCTCCTCCTCATCTTCCGCTCCACCACCAAGCAGGAACCGGACGCTGCGCCCCTCAATCCACTCGATGCCCAGGAGCCCAGTGACCGCGTCGACCATACGGATGGCGGGCACATTGACCCCAGCTCTGAACAGCATGGCATCCGATGAACGGTCATATCAAGCCTGCAAAGAGACACGACGCACCGTAAACACTTCATCAGCGCTCGTGCCTCACCCGCGACACGCGATCGCGTTAATGTAGAATCTAGCGACGCATGCCGGTAGCCTTTCTTGAACCTGTGCTTCAGCAACACCGGGGTGGCAGCCGTCTCTGGTTCATTGGACGATGCGGTATGCAAGTACCCTTTATATATGCGCTGATAAAGAGAAGTGGGACGTCAGAATGTCAGAATGGAGGATCGCAGGAAGTGGTGAGCTACTTGCTGCCTCGGCGCCTTGCGATACGGAGCTTGAGGCCTCCAGAAGGGCAAGCGACGGGAATTGATCCGCCATGGACAGTCTTTTGACCTTCGAGGTTTATTTTTATTTTTGGCTACGAATTGGGTGGAGGGAGCAGCGATGTTACATATCATGAAATGAGTTGGTGGATTGGCAGGTAAAGTGAGTGGATAATTACCGTGTGAACCAGATACTATATAGAGTGATTGTAGATGTAGTTCGCTTCGGCGCTTACTTTCGACTACAGAACGTCAGAGAACATAGCATCCACATTCATCGTCCCAATGTCATCCCAACACATCCTAGACAGGTACAAACTGCCACGGCAGTCCATTAACGTGGAGACTCTTGCACAGCAGCTTGCTCAATACCTCAAGATCACCGCGGAGGACACACAGTTCCTCAGTAAACATGCTACTCGTCGCGACGAGCTCTTTGCCGAACTTAACAAGCATCCTGAAGTGAAGCCCAGCGTTGCTCCGCACGAATTTGTTCCGCTGGGCAGCGACCCAGACGCCCATCTCATCCCCGCCAATGCCGAGATTGAGCGACTCACGCCACCGAAGACGATCGAGGAGTGAGTGCAGACATTTGCGCCCGTGCTCTGCAGCTCTGATGCTCGTTGGCCACAAAATATAGTCGTGTCGCTCGCCTTCATATTGCTGCGGCTGCTGTCATGGTCTTTCAGCAATACAAGGTCATGTTTGCACTATTGGACCATGCCGACCTCCGACGCCAGGTCATGCGGCGTAAGAGGCAAATGTAAGTCTTAGTGTATGTTCTCTTGCGGTGACGTCCTTTATTCAAGTTCTTGTTTGATTCAGAATGAACGAATTTTACAAGGGGGAGTTTGTCCGCCTCTTTCCAGAGCTTGCCAAACGTACCTCGGGGACTCCAGCGACCCGCTTCAACTCTGAATCGACTGCCGAAGGCGCATGAATGCTGCGGATCTCCGATTCTTGTACTATGGAAACAACGATTTAGACGCATATATGGGTGATATGCCACTTGGGTTGTCGCAGGACAACAACTGAAGGCACATATAGATGTGGCGTCTTCGCATAGGACGAGTACTGTGTTGGCCTACTAAGTCTCTGACCATGCAATTGCAAGATGAACTAGTTGACGGCGCATCAGAGCGAAAGCCGCGAGCGCCAATGCGGCAGAAAATTATGAAACGGGGTGATTCTCAGCTTCCTTGTACTCTGCATTACCAACTCCGAAACCTTCATGTATCTTCTCTGACACTGACAGCAGAGCACGACTGATCATGTGTCCTGAAGACCTGTACAACGCACGTTTCATGGCAACACATCGAGCTTTTAAGCTTCGTTTTCTTCTCTTCTTCTCGGCTTCGATTCTGACGCTGCGCATCACCATATACCCCACTATTTTCCGAGGTTTAATGGTAAGCACGGGCTTGCCTGCGCTAGCGCAATTGTGCATTTACATGGCGTTCGCAGTGTACAAGGTACTCAAATATAGTCCTCGGACTGGTTTTTCCTGCTTCGAAGTGGTCCTCCTAACGTCGATCATTGCGCTCAGTACTTCGTGCTAGCTAAAACCCGCCATGTCTGAGAAATCCTTTCACGCCCCAATACGTCGCTGAAGGACTCGGTCCATCATCGTTTCTTACTCGGACCGCTAGCCATCAGCAGATAGTATGTCCTTCCTCGCCGTACACCATGCATCCGGGTGCTGCGCATCGCATGACCCCGACCCAAGTACATCAATCACCATAGTGGTATCATTTACTGAGTACGAACCTCAAAGCGGACCGGCCTGTTCATGCGACAGCCCCATCTTTCCACCTACGGCCCGCGAACTCGCCTTTCGGAGTGCAGTCTTATATGCTTCTAGCGCAACACCCTCATCAAGCAGCCATGCAGCAGTCCTTGGCCTATTCAATACGACGGATATTACGGCTCTATGCTCGGTAAATGCACGGTACTCTTCTTGTCAACGGCGCTCGCCTTCAGTGCTCAACACCTGTATGGAAGAAAGAAGTGCTGGGCTGGTGACACGCAGGAGTCTCAAGTGGCATGGTGTCCCGCGCATCTACGCAGGATCGGATGTTCATCGAGACCATGGGGCCCTCCGCGACTCGGTTCTCCAGGTAAAAGCTCGGCCCATACCTTCATTGCTCTGCGTTTCTACATCATCCGAGCATGGTATAAAATGCTTCGATGGGCTATCCCGAAAACCAACTGCCCAGCATGTTCTCTTTCAAAGCTGCTACCATTCTAGCTGCTCTCTGCACATTCGTCGTTGCACAGGAAAGTGGATCCGGAACGACCACCACAACCTGGGACTGGTGCGCTAGCTTTTTTTCCTACCGTCGTCCCTCTACTCGCATCTCTCATTCCAATCTCATCCAGCTGTGAGCCTGCTTGCGGGTACACGTCTAACCTCTCCCCAGGTATGTCTCGACTTTTCCGTCATCCTACTTCACCTACAGAGATTCGGCGACAGGCGCGGTCGGCCCCGTCCGCTCTTGCAACCAGGGCAACGGCCCCGCCGACGCGGGCGCAACCAACGCCTGCTTCGCTAACGGCGCCACGGACCTCGCGTTCTCGTGCTCGACCTACCAGCCCATCATCGTAAGCGACACGCTCTCGTACGGCTTCGCGGGGCACGGCAACACCGCCACGGCGTCCTGTATGTTTTGCCTCTCGCCAAGCTTCTAGCGGTCCGCTGATCACTTCATATTTGCAGGCTGCAAGTGCTACCAATTCACGTGGACGTCGGGTGCCGGCGCTGGCAAGTCCATGATCGTGCAGGCCATCAATGCTGGTGGTGAGTTTCACCGCATAGCACATTGCGCTTTCGATTTCTCGACAAGAGGTCTGATTTTTGACGTCCTTGCAACAGGTATAACCGACACGGACTTCGACATCTACGTATGTCCTGCTTTCTTTCTCTCCTCCTGACTCTGACGTTTTTCGTGCTAGACGCCAGGCGGCGGCGTGGGCGGTATGCCTCCCTCTTGTACGGAATCTGAGATAACTCTGACGTACCGCTAACAGACTACAACGCGTGCATCGCACAATACAACGCCCCCCAGCAAGGGTGGGGCCGCCAATACGGCGGCGTGTCGTCCGACGCCGAGTGCTCTGAACTGCCGTCGAACCTCCAGGCTGGCTGCCACTGGCGCTGGCAATGGTACGTACCGCTCCTCTGGTCGACAATGTCCGCGTTCTGATAGCGCCGTGCAGGGCCGGAGGCGATATCAACGAATGGTGCGTTGTTCCTCCCGCGCTTCTTGGGGTGCCGAGCGGTGACGTGTGTTTTCTGCATGTAGGACTACCACGTACCAGCAGGTCAACTGCCCCTCGGAGCTCACCAGTGTTTCTGGCTGCACGCCCGCGAGCATTTGATCATGGCTGCGCGTTGGCGTGCGTTCAGGTCACGCAATTTTACTCAGATAACATCCACCAACGTATACCTATGTTGCGCATTACGAACTTCTATCATAACGATGCGACTGTTTCGATATGACTGATGCCGACGACGACGAAAACGAGAGTTGCAGACGCGCGACGCTAGAGGTCCAGCCAATCAGCGTGCTTCTTCGCAGCCGCAGTCCGCAGCCGCAGCTCATCAATAGATAGGCGCCCATGCTGACTATCAGATAACACGAACACTGTCCGATCCCCGCGCGCCGTATGCCCAACTTTACAGTGTGCATTCCCTCTAGCGACGCCGTCCACGCATGCGACGGCACCTCACATTTATCGTCGGGGAATCGGATACCGCCCCCTCGGACCATGGTTGGGCGTCCCAGATGGTTTATAATAGAGCTTGGTGACGGCTTTTGGGCAGCATTCGGACTTCGAGCGATCCCGACGAGGTTGTGTTCTGATGAACGGCGTTTCCAAGAGTATTTTAAAGGCCAGAAGAGCAGTGAGCAGGTCCTTCTCATCCTCTAGTCCCTTCCCCACCATGTCGCCCTCATCCAAGAAGCCCAACATCGTCGTCATCGGAGGGAGCTTCGTCGGTACGTCCTGCCACTGCCCACGTCGAGAGTCTGCTGACGCGCGATGCAGGCAGCAAGGCCGCCGAGCTCGTAGCTGCAGAGATGTACAAGACGCACAGGACCATCCTCATCGAGCGGAACACGCACTTCAACAACCTGTTCGCCTTCCCGCGCTACGCCGTTGTGCCGAAGCACGAGCACCGCGCGTTCCTGCCCTACACCACCATGTTCGCGCACCTCCCGCCGGGCGCCGTGTCCGTGCACCGCGGCCGCGCGACGGAGATCCACGCGGACCGCGTGCTGCTCGAAGGAGGGGAGTCCATCCCGTACGAGTACCTCGTCATCGCGACGGGGACGCGGCTCACGCCGCCCGGGTCGATGCTCACGGACACGAAGCCGGAGGGCATCGCTTACTTCCAGGCGCACCAGCAGGCCGTCGAAAAAGCGCAGAAGATCGTCATCATCGGCGGCGGCGCGAACGGCGTTCGTCAGTACCTCCTTCCATTTCTCTGTCTTTGGTTCGCTCATGCTCAGGCTCGCAGAACTCGCGACGGACATCAAGGACTTTTACCCGACCAAGTCCGTCACGATCGTACACCCGCGCGCGAAGCTGATGCACGCGTTCCACCCCGCGCTGCACGACATCGTGAGCGCGCGGTGCGCCGAGCTCGGTATCGACGTCGTGCTCAACGAGCGCGCGCGCATCCCTTCAGGCGGCTTCCCGACCGACGGCAGCACTTTCAACGTCGAGCTCACCTCAGGCACCCAAATCCCCACAGACCTCGCCGTACGCCCCCCCCTCCCCTGCACCCTCCCACACACCTCTCACAGCCCACAGATCATGGCGACGGGCCAGACACCCAACTCCGGCGCGCTGCGCTCGCTCGCGCCGGGCGCGATCACGCCCGCGGGGTACATCTCCGTGCGGCGCACGCTCCAAATCGCAGACGCCGCGCACCCGCGCGTGTTCGCGCTCGGCGACGTCGCGGACACGACGCACGCGAAGGCGGCGCGGCCCGCGATGTTGCAGGCCGAGGCGGTCGCGGCGAACGTCCGGCGGCTCGCGAAGGGGGAGGGCGCGCCGCTTGTGGAGTACGCGGACCAGCCGCGCGGGATCCATCTGTCGCTGGGCATCGTGCGTGGTTTTTTTGGTTGTGTTCGGGTGGTGTGCTTATGGTGGGTGTAGAAGCGGAGCGTCAAGTTTCAGGACCCGGTGAAGGGTGAGAAGCCGTGGATTAAGATGGGTGAGGACGGGACGCCTGATCATGGGGCGGACAAGATGTGGAAGAGGAAGGCGCCTGGGATTAAAGACTATTATCTTTAGAGCAGATACCTGCTCATCGTCGTGTTGTTCGTGGATCGAGGTTCTAATTTAGAAGTCAATAATGCGATTCAAGATATTGGGCGAGGAATAATGTCGAAACACGTATGGCAGTCTTCACGTAAGTACACGTACTTTCGATTGTGCTTTGGCATAATCGTTCCCAAAGCTCATCGGCGAAAATGAACTCGATGCTCGATGCCCGACTCGTCAATTCACGAAGTGTCAAGGGTCGTTTGAAGAATTCCATCGACGAGGACCGCAGCGGGAAATGCCGAACCGCCCACACCACTCCCGAGTCCCCAGACAAGCAAAACGAAACAGTTTGGTTTTGCAAAGTATACAGCTATTTGACACCCATGTATGTACACACAACATCGCGTGGATATAAAAATAAATATCGACAAAATCCATGCACAGCCAAAAGACAAGGAAACGACAGGTACGATTACTTTCGATGAGACATTCCGTTGCCCAGCTTCGTGTTGCCATTCGCGTTGCCGCTCGACTGCGAGCTGCTGCGGCTGGCCGGGGCGGGACGCGAGCCGAGAGACGGTGAGGAGTTGGGGGTCGTGTGCGCGCTGATGGACGGGTCTGCGCCGTGATGCGACGAGCTCATCGCTTTGATAAAGCCGCTGTCGCGACTGTCAGACGACAGGTCGTGTGATGGCGACCACTAGGACTCACCGCTGCGTCGCGTCGAGGTAGTCCTCGCGGTTCATGCGCTTCGACGTCTTCACGGATACACCTTTGCTCGAGATGGTCCAGCCGCGCTTTTTCAGGCTACGAGGGAGATGAATGCCATGTGGCTGTAATATGGGTGCGATGACGTACTTCTCCTTGGTGCTCGAGATGTACGCGGAAAACCTGCGCACGAGCAGGACGATGCCAACAATGGTGCCGACGAATATCGAGGTTGTCTGATTTGAGGGGTCAGTACGAATACACATGGTGGTATAAAGATACGTACGAGGATGAGAGAGAAGATATCTATCCTGTAAGAGCCGCACGAGCCGGAATCAGTCGCCACTACGGGTAAGGAGCTATTCTAAACGCACCAGGAAGCCATTGTGCACGAAAACGTCTTCCTTGCTCGTGCGAGATATGAATAGAAAGATGTGATACGATGGATGTTCTCAGGCGAGAATAATGTGAGCGCTCGGCCGAAAAAAAGGCTCGCAATTCAGGAAGACGGTCACAGTCTAGAAATTCGATGTATAGAAGGAAAGAAGGGAGAGCTATAGGGTAAATGATATGTCGCAGAGATAAGAGTGGAAGAAAGGAGATGGAGGAGCGGATCGACGTTTTGAAGTGAGCAGAGCCGACACAGCCGCGGGCACGGGCGCCTGTGGTGGAGCGTCTACTAGCGCCAAGCGGCTGGGCTGCGCGTCGCATTCCTGTGATCGCGGCGACGCGAACACCGCCAACACAACATCGTCTCCGCCGTCGTCGCTGCCCGAGCTCTGACCGATCACTGTGTGCTCAGCATCCCTGACGACAATGCAATGTGCCCATGTCTCTTTCAAAAAGGAGGACAGCTATACCGACGGGCGCATCAAAGCCTGCCAGACGTCGACCCTTGATGCTTAGGGTCCAATAACGGCACGCAGTAAATGTGGTGACGAAAACACTACGATTAGGCAAGGAAAGTACGCGTACGCGGGCCTATAGAATGGGATATTCCAAGGGAAGTATGTCCGAGACGACCAAAAAACTCAGTATGCGCGGTATACTCGTGTAGAGGGCGTAAGTCCAGTCCGTGACAATGTCCATATCAGTGTCCGAGCTCCAAGCCCAAGGCCCCAAGTCCAACCGCGCTACGGAACCTCCTCAGTTCACGTTCAGCGTGACGTTCTTAACCTCCATCAAGGGCCACGGGCCCGCCTACAAAACAATAAGCACTGACTTAACACCAACAGAACACAAGAAAGGCACTCACCCCAACAAGCGACAGGTGCGTCACGCTGAGCTGCGCCTTCGCGCCGCTCTGCAGGTTGCCCGGGAGCGTCACCGTGAAGTTCTGGCCCGGCTGGTCCTGCGCCGTGCGCGTGCCCGCGGGCGGGTACTCCGGGTCGAAGCCGCCGCTGTAGAGCGTCGTGCCGAGGACCTGCGTCGGGTCGGGGCACCCGGCCTGGTACGACTGGCAGCCGAGCACCGAAATCACGACGGCGACCTCCTGCGAGCCCGTCAGGGAGTTCTGCGGCCGGTGGATCAGTGGGTTGCATTGGGTAAGAGGGGAGGGGAGGGCGTACGGGGCGCAGGACCTGCACGGTGATCTGGCTTCCGGGCGAGACACTGCTCCCGTCGGCGGGCGCGCCGATCGCGATGTTCTGCGCAGACACGGCGGCGAGGGATGCGAGCGCAAAGACGGCAGCGAAGAACTTCATAGCTGTTACTGGGAGGATGTTGGGTGAGCTGGAGTGTGCACGGGTGGGTGGTGTACGGGGTTAGTAGGATGAGGATACGACAGGCGGAGTGGAGCTCTTTTATACAGCAGGCCCGGACACGAGGCGCCCGCTAAGTACGGCTGGACGCACCGTTCCAGTACCGTTCCGCATCGGCATCGTGTCTGTGATCTATGTACCTTCCCAGCTCGCTCCTCGGGATCTCGGCGGAGCTCTAGGCCAGCGCGCAGTCCCGGCGGCAGGTCGTTTCTGCCCGCCTGTGTGAAATAGAGCCTGCGCCGATGGAAGATCGGAGGCGTGTTCGCCCTAGAGTGAAGTGGTACTGGACGTCGGCGGACTGCCCTCGAAACTTCACGAACGTCCTCCGCAGGCTCCGCCGCATATGACGCGCGGGTCATGGGACCGCTCCGCTCGAACGTTTGTCACTAGCCCCGTCTGCTGGCGTAGGCGAATATGAGAAAACAGTGATCGGTCTGCTGAACTCGCCGGCTGCTCGTGGGGCGATCACATAAGTACAGCATATGATCATTTCGTCATTCCGTCGAGGTTGACCGGAATCTATCTATGGAGCATAACGGAGACAGTGCGGTGAACTCGAGACAGAGCGCATGCTGGCATGTCAAACCGCGTCTGCAAGTAGTAGCAGGAGGTCAAGATGGTCGAGTTGGCGGCTTTTGACAGAGCAACGCCACGTCGAAGTCGACTGTGTAGGGTACAGTGTTAATGTAGCGAGCGTCCGACGTCGAGACGGAGTGACAGAACAAGTGCCAAAGTGATCATCACGCGCATGAACGTTCGTCTGTGGTGTGGGACGACGCACCTTGCCTGTTGAGTTACTGTATGTCGGGCGTGATGAGGGCATAGGGTGTCTGAACAATGAATCAGTGAAAGCATCGTTCTCACCAAATTACCGAGAATTTGAAGGCCCAATTTCACAGCGCAGCCTCGGCAGCAGTCATAACGAAGAGCCTGTTGAAATTTGGTTGAGATAGTGGCAAGAATAAGCACACAGCGTGGCCACACACGCCATGCAGTGGGTAAATTAAAGATCGCGCCGGTCCAGCATTAATATGAAGCACACGAGATAGACTTAGGTTCGGAACAAGCCGCCTTCGAAACTCCGGTTTGCAGCTCCGCAGCACCTTCAGTCGAAGGTCGCTCGCGGCCGAGCGGGCTTGCGCCGAGCCTAAGATAGACTAAGATACAACCTTCGCGCTCTAAACGAGCATCGCAACCCTAGCCCGAGTCCGCAAACGCGAAATGCACAAGCAGCGTCGCGCCCGAGTCCTTCCCCTTCATCGTGAGCAGCCGCACGAACCGCCAGCCCGCCGCGAGGTGATCCACGCGCGCGACGAACACGCCCAGCTTCACGTCCCGCCCGTACCCCACGTTCTGCCACACCATCAGCCTGCGCCGCATCAGCCTCCCACACTCAAGCACCAGAGAGCAGAGCACGCACCGCAGAAACGCAAGGCTGCCCTTCTCGAACGCGAACGCGCACTCCTCGTCCCACATGAAGTCCGCCACGCCATCGACAGGCTTGCACTTGACCGTCGCGCTGCGCCAGAGCTCCTCGCGCGCGTGCCACAGCTGCGCGCGGACGTACGCGCCGAGGCTGGACGTGCCCTTTGGGACGGGCACTGTGCCTGTGAACGCGCGCGCACGGATGATCCAAGAGGGACTCACGAGAACTCAGGCCGGCGATGCGGCACGTCAGCGTCGTTGTTCCTGGCGGGGTGGTGTCGACCTCAAAGCCGGGGAGGAACCGCGCGGGCTTCGGCACCCACCCAGGCGAGCCCGCAAACATCGCCTCGTTGATCTGCGGCACGTCGATCAGCAGCGGCGCGTCTGCACGGAGGTAGAGGGAGGGGGCACACCTGCAAGGCGCGATCGTAGCTCTGCCAGTTGAGCGCGGCGATCTGGCTGCCGTTGTGCCAGAACTTGAGCGGGTTGAGGTTGCTCGACTCGATGCGCGTGCCGCGGGGGTATACGCGGCGGAGGTGGCGCTGCGAGTGCGTGACGAGCGGGACGAGGGACGCGGGGAGCAGCGACGACAGTGCGGACTCGGAGATGTTGATGAGCACGTGTTGCGGGTAGGTAATTTCTGTGCGGCTTCGAGTTAGTGGCTGGGTGTGTGGTGGAGAAGAAGTGCAAACCCTGCTTCAGCCAGTTCTTCGATGGCTTCATGCTGCGGGCGTAGACGCCGAGCGCGGCCAGTGCGTCGGAGATGCGGGGCGCAGGCTCTTTCGTCGCGGTGGGTTTGTTTGTGCTTCCGGTTTCTTCGGGTTTCGGGGGCTCGCTCTTGTCGGCTTCTTCGTCTTCGTCCTCGTCTTCATCATCCGTGTCGGATGATGACGGTGAGGGTGAAGACGGGGGAGTGTTCTTCATCGTGATAGAGGTAAAGGTCGATGCACGACTCGGGCCCTCGTTCTCGGAGGATGCTTCAATCATCTTGGATGGGTAATATTCAACCTGGAAGTACAATAAGAACCACGATCTCACCCTGGTAAAGCAAAACGCACCATGAGCACGATCTTTCCCCTCAGATCGCGCGGCGTGACGTCCGTCGCGCCCTCCACCTGCTGCGAGAGCAGCTTTTCGCCCCAGCACTCGTGCATGATCTTAACGAGCTCCGTCTGGTCTTCGAGATCGACATGGCACTCGAGGCTGACGAGCACAGGCCAGTCGCCGGCCCGCACGGCGTGGCCAATCGCCTCGCACACCTCGCGGAATGGCACGGATTTGGACCAGGTGTAGCCATGGGTAACGACGGGGCCGCGGGTCGACGACCAGACGTCCATCTCAACGCAGCGCGCGTGCTGCCAGAGGACATGGATATAGGAGAGAGCGGAGGAGCGGCCGAGGATCTGCCGTGAGAGAAGGTAGGTATTGTGCGAGGATCTATGGGTCAATGTCAGGGCGGTATGAATGATCGGTGCATTGGGGTTCCTGACGAGATGAAGTAGTGCGTGAGTGGTAAGTCATCGCGCGCAGGCTCTGGGGCCAGGATGGGGAGACGCAGCAATGCGTCTGGGTCCTGATAATGAATAGATTATTATTTAAATCGGATGCGATCAAGCAAAGATCCTGCTCACCTCCCCCCGCTCCTCTAAGTAGGCCCTCACCTCAGGGCTGAGGCGGACCTCCTTGTCTTGTGGTGGCCGGACGTTCACCCACGTCTCCAGTTCTTGCTTGCTCTTCAACGACCTCATATCCTCATCCCACGCGCGGATTCTGTCTGCCATGGTCAGTACACAATGGTGAACGCGGGAGTCGAACAATGAAACAGGAATGTTCGGAGGTCTATAATTATAGGAGCTAGAGCGCCTGATCGCAGGCGCGGAAGCAACGATTCCTCAGCAACGCCGCTAGCCAATTGATGGGCGTGTTGAGATCCGTTGCGATGCACGTTCGGCGTCCCTGGAACAAGCAACTGTTCGTCGAGGGGCGAAGAGCGCAGATCAGCGTATCGCAGTGACATCAATGCCAACTCTTAATTCCAGGTTAAGGTTTGTAGGACCGAGATCAGATTCAAGATTCTCTAACGTCTATAAGTCGTTAGTGCCGAGCAAATGAATTATAGCAAAGAAAAAGACCTTGAATGAGCTCGAAAGGAGCTGAGGATATCTACAAGGTCACTAGAAGGCTGTCACCGCAGCTCTGATATATGAACAAGTACGGTACCTGGCAAGTAAGCACTCAACCGACGCAGGCGGCATGTTCAAAACGATGAATGCTACGAGAATGCGATTAATCTTTATTGCCCTTCTCCCCGGCCTGTTGTGCTTGCAGCTTCGCCTGCATGATATTAACAACGTAGTTCATGTTATCCTGCTTCTTCTGTATCGTCTCCTGCAGCGTCTCCGCGTTCGTCTGAATGAACGCTACTTTCGCCTCGTAGTGTTTCACAGCTTGCGGCCGTGACTATCAATGTATGGATTCGTATTAGGTGAGACACAAATTAGAGATAGTATGGAACGCTACCTTTTGTACATAGTAGCCTGTGCCAACATCTACGATCACGTTCTCAGCATCGCAAAGCTTGCCTGGCACATACAGCGAGTTCGTCAACGGAACAAGGATCGTTTTATCTTCAATTCTATTAGGGATATCTCCAATAGTCAAACGAGTACAGACTCACCCTTGTTGGCTGGCTGTATCTCCTTTACGCTATCGATACACGACCCAAACTTCCCCTGCGCCTGTTTCAGCTGAGCAAATGAGTTTGTAAGATGCGATAGTTCCTGAAGGAGACAAACGCAAGCGCTCTGTCAGACTGGAGGTATATTTGGTGAGAAGCGCTGTGCGTACCTCTTCAAGTTGTCTTCGAACATCTGCGAGCTGAGGCAGATCGAGGTCTCCAACATTGACCTGCTGGGGCTGTTGTGGGGAAGCCATAGCAGGTATTATCTCAAGGCGCGGCTAGATCGTGTACTCGAGAGCACGTCGAGGTTGAAGTTATGAAGGTGAAGGTGACTGCGAATAAAAGATGCTCAAGATTGACAAGTCTCCACTAGCTTGCAGTCGGTGGGGAAACAAGCGCCTCACTTCCTAGGCTGGCAACCGTGTCCCACGATCTTGAGAGCTATACAGTAGGCGCTCGAGCTCATCTTGCCGCCGCCTTACTGTTCCTCTCACTCTTCTGTAAATGCGAGCGCTGGCCTTCCGTAATAGCAGTACAGGAAATCGTGAGTGTTCACGGCAGAGCGTGGAGGGTTATTCCGCGGTAACCAGAACACTGGCAAGAATGCACAGCTAACCGCTGGCTTATTTCCAGACACGTCTAATCTGTGATAAAGACGTCGAGTCGAGACTACTTTCTCGTCGCACACCTGGACTTGTCTCTAAATCATAGGGAGATTTCGGGAGATATTGGTATGAGCGAAATACTACAGGAATCCGCCAATCTCTTGTCGGTGCCATACGATATTCTCCTCGATATTGCTACCCACCTTTCAGGGCGAGACCTCGCTCATCTCCTCAGCACCTGCCACACATTACACACATACATCACCGATGATGTGTTCTGGCGGCCCCAATGTGCCCGCTTCACACTAACAGACATCAGCAATTCGCACTGCTGGACCCGCTTTCTTGATGCGTACCCGCTGCTCGACACTTACGGCCCGCTCCTCGGTCTCTGGGCAAGTGACCAGCCCTACACCGGCGGGATCCTCGAATTCCGCCTCGACGTCGCAGATAGCAGCATCGTCGGCGAGCTCTGGCGCTTTCCGCACACCGACATACCAGATGACGCAAACCCGGACGTCATCACAGGCCCCGAGCTCTGCGAGGCCGTGCGCCTCCGGCACAGCATCACAGACGAGCACACCGATCTCAATCAGGACATAGAAATCCTCGGACCAACACACGAGCGCGCCGTGCTCTTCTACCGCCCCTTCCCGCCCTCGCCCCTCCCGGAGTTCCCCGCCCCCGACGCACCCTGGCTCGACCGCACCCCGCGCCTCCCGCGCCTCCCTGCACAGCCACCCGCCAGCAGCGCAGACCTGCGCGCCGCCGCGACGCTCCCGCCGTACCCCGTGCTCTCGATGGCGCCGAGCGCCACGCTCAAGCCGCCCGCGATCACGCTTGCCCTCGGCACGCTGGACACCATCACGCACGCGCATGCGCTCCACCCGTTGCGCGACATGCGCAATCTGCTCGCGGACGGCGGCGACCTGCGCGATGGCGGCGCGCTCGGCTTCTGCGCGCGGTACTACCCCGTGCACGCGCCGCCCCCGCCACCGCCGGGCGGCGCAGAGTGGAGCGCGGCGGCGCTCGAGGGGCTGTGGCTGGGGGACTACGGCCCGCATGGGACGGAGGTGCTGTATCTAGAGTGGGACGCGCCGCGGGGGGCCGTGCGCGCGTGGAAGGTGACGGGGGACCTGAACGTGCCGCGCGGGGCGCAGAGCTGGATGTTCGAGTGTGCGCGGGCGGTGGAGGCAGTGGATACGCTCGGCGAGACCTGGCCACCGGAGCCTGGTGCGCGAGTGTTTGCAGGCGCAGGCACGGTCTGCGGGACAGGCTTCAGGTGCGTGGTGCTTTGAGCGAGGGTGAATGGTGTTGATGCTGTGTGTAGGGTTGATCAGCGTGCGACGACGGATGTGTTTGTTGCTGTGGCAGGGGTGGATGTCAAGGTCATGTGGGTAGATCTGGGGCATCGTGTCGCAAGGTTCCGAAGATATAAGCAAGACATAGAGGATGAAGGGTCCAGAGATGTACATGTATAGGTGACTTAAAATTGTTGGTTTGCATGCCTGTCAAGTGTGTTGTTATCTGGACAACCCTGCAACTCTTGCAGCTGATCATCATTATCTTCCAAGAAGGTGACTTCTTGTATTCATTTTCATCATCAAATACACAATAACAATTCAAGATGCCATTCAAACAAACATATATTGGTACCAAGATTTCAAAATCATGTTTCAAGTTTGAGACTCTGCATCAGGTTGTGTAGTTTTTCTAAAATAATTCCTGAAAATGCTAATAGGTCTTTTGGCAGGGACTACTTCATTTCTGTAACTAAATGTCTATAATAATATATTAAATTTGGAGAAGATAAAAGCAAATAGATATTTACCTGATAATATTGTTGAATCTCATTAATCCATGCCTGCCTCTTATCATAGTAATAATGGTCAACCTCAGCTTCTAAGAACATACTAATAACAAAATTAGTAAGCAGTCTATAAGATTATAAATGGAGAGAAATGTCTTACAGTCTACCACTACATTCAACATTCATATCACTTATCTTTGCATCAAGGTTGGCAGCATGTCTAAGTCTGTTGAACCAGACACAAACATCATTAGAAAACCAGGCTTTCGAAAAGGTACCTTCTTCTATTGAGTTTTTCAACTGTGTTAAAAATTTTATCCAAATTGGATTTTTAGATGTGATTGCAATGAATTTTACCATGCATTCATCAAAATAAAGCAATGCTATCTTTAAATTGTCATGATCTATGTCATACTTCCATAATGCCATAAACAGTTTACAATATAACTGTATATTATCATTCTTTTGAATATACTTTAGCTCTTCTTGCAAGCAGTTATCATTTGCAGAGAGAAGAATAGCATCATATATTTTTTTCAAATTGGCATATAAGTCATAGGTAGCCATATTAACTTCAACCATTTCATTTGTTGTATCCACCTGAAAAAGTGAAAAAATTCTGCCTAGGATGTCTATGTCTAAAGAGCATAGTATTGAGATCAATTGTGTGTTATATAAATTCACATTAAGTATAAAACTTAATAAATCTGATAAGCAATTATAATACAATACATTTTCTAAACTTTTGAGCTCAGAATTCTGCTGAAGTGCTTGTTCAAAAAAATAAAACCAGCTTTGAATAAACTTGGTATCAAACAATTTTCTCTCAATGAGGTGTGATAATGCTGATATAGATGATTTCAAAATCATACCACATATCCACCATTCTGGCACTGTGACAAATTCAATATTTCTAACAAAAGATATAAACTGTGATGGAAACATTTGAACAGAAGCTTTTATATTGATGTCAGGTCTATAGTGGTCACAGGCATATGCATATAAATTGAAAAAAATCTCTTTGTTATGCGGGTTGCAATACTCCATGAAATTAGATTCTGACAGATATTTAGACAAAATCTTTTGTAATATTAAATACACTTCTACTTTATCTTCTTCTGCACTATCAACATTTGTATATATATGAGATTCTTGTTCATAAGAAAACATTAAGTTAGCACAACCATTTAATAATATTAGGTTTTCCCTTGTATTCATATTTTTTGGGATGCCCAAAGATTCTATAATATCATCCTCTGTTAATGTATGAGGTGTTGTCAAGCCTGTAAGGTTACTTAAGTAGATAAATCCAATTTCTTTTTCATAAAAGTCCTTTTTATCGGAGACTTGACTTTTGAGATACAAAGTTATAAGCTTAATGTAAAGGTCAAAAGTGGATGGACTAGATTGCAATTTCAAAGAAGAAATCCATTGTGAAATTTGAGAGGCATCCATATCGTAAAGAAAGCGGTTAAGAAAGTGTTTTAATTGCTCATCTAATAAATCTGTTTCATAATATAAAAATTGTGCATTCAAATACCAATCAAAAAAATTGTAGGAGGGAAGTTCCATATGGATAAGCAACCATGGCCACAACCATTTTTCAACTTGTCCTTGATATTTTTGATCCCAACATTTTTTCAGATTTATTCTAATTGTATCATAGACATTGTCTGCATATATAAACATAGTTAAATCATGTTTAAAAAAGTCAGCACCAGGAAGTGCTTGTAAAATAAGATTTGAAACTGTAGGATTGGCTGAGTAATTGTACAGCCAGAATAAGGACTTAACATCAAGTATGTATGCATCTGATGGCTGTATTGATTTCTGCTCAAGCACTCTCCAACTCATTACAGCTGTGGATTGATCTAAGGCTTTATTCTCTGATACACCTGTTGTGCTCTTCTTACTGGGAAGATTAGCCAACACAAGCTTATAGATATACATGAACCAGTTTTTGAAATGACTTCTCAATTTTTGCCCATACATCCATGCAAATACTCCAATCTTTATAATATAGTCTCCTACTGGTGTCTTGTATGGGCAGTTAATATCATAAAATGGAAGCAAATTTGTTCCCAGATATATCAAATATGATATCCCAACAATAACAGCAACCCAAATAGTTATGCCATTATCCAAGCCTTGATGAAAATCACGAGGCCAATGAAAAAAAGCAATAGTGCAATATGCATCACAATAGGCAGGAATTCTATAATTGCAGGCACATGCCAGTTCTCAAGCCCAAGAAAACGCAAGTGAGCAGTATGCACTCTCCTCTGAATTGTGCCAGCCACAGGATGAATATAATATTGGATCCACTGCTTCACAAGCATGGCCATCAAGGCAACTGCCAAGCTCAGAGCAAGACTCACAAACCAAAGACCATTCACCCACAGATCAGAACTAGCAAGTCCCATAGCAGATGGCTGCTGAGAATGAGGAACAGTGTCTGGAGACATGCCCAGACCAACAGCACGCTGGACATCAATGAGCTCAGAAAGAAGAGTGACAGTAGCCTTTGAGTTATCTGGCTGGAGGGACTGAGAAGACTGGACAACCAATGTGGTGACCACAGCTGAGAAGAGACCAGCCTAGAAGGAAAGCACTACATTAGAGTCAATAGAGTCAAACATCCAGGATACACTCACAAAAACAAGGAGGACATCAGTTGTATCACGCCAACCTTCAATCACATCATTGTCCCGCAATGTAGCCTCATCCAGATAGACCCGCCAGATGCGTGCATTTGGACCCATGGCTTCTACAACATGGTCGGGAGAGTACTTCTGCTCATAATCATCAGGATTGTAAGCTTTGAAGTAGAATGAGCATCAAGATCATGTTGGGGGCATGCAAGGCTACGCACCAGAAAAGCCTTTGGCCGCAGGCAAGAAGCCGCCGTCGCGTCGCACCTTCTTCTTTCGACTGGGCTGGGGTACGCTTTTCCTGGCAGGTGGCATGTCATCTACATCAGACTCGTCTGCGTCGCTGGTGATCTCAGCAGCCGGAACGGTGACAGCAGCAGCAGTTCCGGTGTTCACAGCACCTCCCGAGCTCTCAGCAGCCCGTGCATCCGTAGCAGCAGCACCAGAGTCTGTAGCATGTCTCGAGTTCACCGGATACGCAAGATTGCTATCTTCATCATGCGCAGACGCGCTATCTGCGGTATCGAATTCCGACGGAGGCAGTGCAGTGCCGCAAGCTCTGTCCAGACTAGGTGTACGCTCCGCAGCAACGGGAGCCCGAGCATCGCGAGCGCTGCCGATACTCTGTGCGGTGGAAGCTAGCTCGACAGAGTGCATGCTCTTTGGGGCAGAACCTGGACCGGCAACGCCGCCGCCGCCGCCGCCGTCACTTTCGGTCCCTGAGTCTACGCGATAAGGTCCTAAAGTCAATATCCACCGAATATGTCCGAGTAGTCGTGCATGCTCACCGTCGAAATGGTCTTGGATAACCATGTCAGTAGGTGTGAATGCTGTTTCGCTGAGGCGAGATGGGATGGGTTGTGTGTGCAACGATGTGGTGAGAGGCAAGAGCCGAAGCGCCAGGGCGATACACGATGGCGCCTGTTTGGGCGGCCGCGCAAGCAAAGCGGCGAAGATTGTCGAGATAAGGTCGAAGTTCTGAGTTATTTTGAGAAACTGGGTCACGCTGCGGAGCCTATAGACGCACCTATTGATAAGATGATCCCTTCTCGTCGCGAAGCGCTGGTGGACGCGCTGTATCTCCGTTGCCCGTGCGTGGTCGCGCACGCCAAAAGCGAGGCGACGCGCTACACACTATTGAAGGCCCTGGGCGCCCCGTCGATGTCCATCGATCCATGCGAAGAAAGCTAGGTATTGAATATGTTTAACACTTCACGTTGAGCATGAAATGCTGCTGAAAGCTCAGCGCTCGAAGCCGCGGTGACAGACTTCAGTTTGATGGAACCAGCGCGGTTGGACGTGCTACATATATCCGCATCTCAGCAAAGTTTATACTTCTCATCTGACGTATCGAGGAAACGTACATATATCTCTGAGACTGAGAAAATCGCTCGGGGCTCGCACGCACTCGAGCAGGGCATATGTAGGCAACGGTTGCACCTCGCGTCTCCGCTAGGATTCGTACCTCGTGTTTCCGGACCCTGTTGATCGGCTTGCTGCCTGCTGTCGGCGGCGCTCCGAGCACGCAATGGCTTCGCTGCTGGTGCATTCCGGATGTCGCATTGCTATGGAACGCCAGTAAGAGATCCTGCCCTCCGCGGCGCCCGATAAGGAGTATATCGAGGCTGGATGCACTGCCGGCTGTGCGGAGCATCGCAGGAAAGACAGCCCATGAGCGGGATATACGAGCGCATGAACGGCAAGACCTGCTCTAGAAAAGAGAAAGGTCCTGGCCCATACGGTATGTAGCCCGCGTTCTGTGCTCTCCTGATGTGAGACATGGTTGGGTCCTAGTAGTGAGAGCGGAAGTAAGTCATGGATAACATACTGCACGCACGATTCTGGATCCCAGGCTGGCGAGGGAAACGGTCGAATGGCGGCTGTCCGGCTATATCACATCTCTTCGAACGGTGCACTTTCCAAAGCAACGGCTCATCGTCCGAACTCTCCTGCCACTCGCCATGACCGTACGATGTGCCGTCTGAGCACGTACCACACGAACAAGTGCTGCGTGCTTCGCTAGTCTGCGCGTTGTACCGGGTGACTCGCGCAGATCCAAAGACATGAAGATGAGTCCACTCACGCGTAAATCCGAGATCGGTGCATATGCCGGTGTCAATTTCAGGGCGCGTAGACAAGGCTATGGTGCAGCAGACCTCCAGGCCTGTCAGACAGACGATCATGAGGTAGAAGTGTTGAGTCTCGTCTATTCTGCCTCTGGGAGACTACTCCAGGCCCTCTAGCGTGTCGGACATGTCGGAGGCGCGATGAATCTGCCGGCGGCGGGAGACTGAGGGTTGATATCACCACGGAGGGTTCTGTCCGCAGAGCTAGTGAGGCATGTCCGGGAGTGAAGAAGGACGCACGTCAGTATGGACTGCAGAGAGCTGCAGAGGGATCTCCAGACGTCGGCACCGACTTCGTTCGGCTGATCTTCCTTAGGAAAGACAGTCTATTATTGAGAGACGAAAGACTCTAGTCTTAAAGTCGAGCTTAGCGGCAGTGAGGCGGGGCCGAGGAGGCTGGAGGTAGTGTTGTTGGCAGAATCAAGGATTTTTGCCATCGAATTGTGCCAAGCGGCAATAGCCGCGGCAAATGGCAGAATAAATCGGATGTCCGGGCAAAATATGGCAGAAGTGGCAGATATACCTGGGGTCTGATGAGGTCTCTAGCTACTGTGGCCACTGCCAGGCTTCACCACGGTGTCTTTTTTCACGTCTGACCCAAACCAATTGGATGCTTCAGCTCTGTTAATGAAGTCATGGTTGGCAAGTGCCGCAACCGCGACAAAAATCGCAGTGTGACATGCTAAACTCAATCCAACCCTTGTGTAACCCAATCCCCGCGCTTGCCGCAGGATGTGCATTCATGCTCGCAATGTCTCTACTGAAGGGTTTTGATGGCTTGTGCACTTGGTTCTTCACATACATGTCTCTAGGGCGTGGACTTGCGAGTTTTATTTCGATTTGTTGCTGAAACAGTCGGTTTCAAGCCTTTTTATTTTGCCAAATATTGCCGACCCCGGCAATTGCCATTTCTGCCGGCAGATGGCAGAAGTCACCCTCGCGGAATTTTGCCCCCTACACTAGCTGGAGGCAAAGCAAGTGAAGAGCGAGTAAAGTTCCAGGAACGGGCGCTTGTTCTTAGGCGCTTCGGTCGCTGCTCGTGAGTCGTCTCTCAAGTCTCAACCATGGCGGGGCATTATACTTATCCACTGAGGCCCTGAGGCCCGCGCTGCCTATCACGGAGCCGTTTCTCTTCATTCATGCCCGTGGTCACGAGAACACTTTCTCTCTTACACAACTACAGTGTCCACTCTGCATGCCAGCCCCAACGTATGTCGTTTCGTTCACTACCGCCTGCCCGCCGTTCACAGTACTTACACTCGCAGTATTCCGGGCGCGCTCCTGCGAAAGAGCCACCTCTGAAGCATCGCCATTTGTCGCCTCCAGACGACGTGCATGCCAGTGATACGTCTCGTTCTGTCTCGTTGGCCCCGATACATGAGAGTGCCGCGATGGACACCCCGCCGTCTGCCGCGGCCAAAACGACGAATCCACTCAGATGCACGACATGTTGACCGCTAATGCATCTATATACAGATGCTCAGCTCCGACGTGGATGGTCTTGTGGGGCGCCGCGTCCCCTTTCTACGCGCCAAGGCCGCGCCTTCCACATCTTCTGCATCTCCTCCGCGGCGCGTCGCCCTCAGTCTCTCCAACATGAACACAAATCCCACGAATACTCCCACTGCCCCAAGCAGAGGAGGCTCAGCGAGACCAATGGGTACGATGGTCCGAAAATTGCGGAGGCGAATATCGAGGAAGGGTGGATTCCCGGGTGCGGGAAGATCGTATGCGGGGGCTGCTGCCTCTAGGTCTCATAGAGGTACGTCTGAAGTTCCAGGACGGCAGCATGGAACGCTGACGCTGCAACAGCGAGTCCACTACGAACGACTGCTCACGCGTCAACGCCTCCATGCCGCCCGCGTACGCGCAATGCTCGGTCGACGCAGACTAGCAGCTCCGCATCCTCCTCAAAGAGCCACGGAGCACGCTCACAAAGACTGACACGTCGCTGCACATCGCGTGCGAACGATCGTCCATGCGTTCCAGCTGACCACCCAGCAGAATGTCTCCAACGCGCACGCACCTCCCCGCGTTCCTCCGCCCCGCGTTCCGCGCGCGCCAGCCCGCCGTCGGCCCGCGCAGCCCGCCGCACCCAAGTCCATCGTCGCTCTCCGACCCCGACCCCGCGGACCTGAGTCCCAGACGTTCACGGACGCGCACGCGCTTGCCCGCTGCGTACGTGGCAGGATCGTCTCTACATGGGCTGACGCATGCAGACAAGATCGCCGCATGCGAGGAGGGCGTGCGCGCGCGCGGAGGATATCATGCGTCGTGGAAGAACGACGCTTTGGCCGCGGACAATGCGTCTGGCCGCTGCGCGCACGACCGGGCGGGGGCACGGAAGATGCAGGATCCACTGCCTGCGGGCGTCGTGCCCGCATATATGCGCGGCGGTTCGCGTCGCTCGAACTGGCAGCCGAGGAGGACGTCTTGGTACGTCGCGTTCTTCGCGCGGTGTGAGACTCTTATAGTTATTCGCATGCAGATTGACAATATCCAATTGACTGCACTATCCTTCCCCATGATCCTGACTCCCCACAGCACAATCCCGTACCTCACCTTATTACCCAACACTGCCGACCTGCACAAGATCGACGCATCCTCGCCGTCGCAGATCGGGAATGGGGTGTTGGATGTGGACGGGCGCGTCGGGCGTGCGGCGCGCCCGAACGGAGACGCATGGAAGGCGCTGACAGTGCGGCGTTCGGCCGAGGGTGATGGAGAGGGTCGCGGAGAAGGGCGGGCGGGCACAGCAGCGAACGCTGTTTTATGTGCGGGGGTGCGGTCATTATTTAATACTGGTGAGCTTTCGGCGGTGTGGATTTCATCAAGGACGAGGCATAGGCCACGGCACCGCGACAGAATGTGCTGGTTGTGCGCGATGGTGCAGGGTAGTGAAAGATGTATTGGTGAGTGCTCTTCGTGTCGCCGAACAGCGATCTCGTGATGACTTGTCGCCTGCATGCAGGTTCGTATCGACATGGCTTCGCGGATGCCCGTCGGGAATGCCATCTGAGCCGTGAAGCGCGTGAAGGGCCGCAGAAGTCGCCAGGTGCCCGAAGGGACCTCGTCGAACTCATCTGCGACGCGCTGAACGCGCCGCTTTGTATGGAGTACAAGAATTTCTAGACGTTGTACCTGCAAACGGTCGTGACGACTGAGGGACGACGGACGGTGAAAGACGTCGAGATGCCCGTTCAATGCGATGACGCAGCCTTAGGCATACGCCCCTGCTAGCGCCCTCCATCTACGCCGTTCCCTGCGACGTACATCCACCATCCCTTCTTGACCTTAGACCACTACCTTCCTATCTGGGAAAATGCCTGGATAATACCTCAAACAATTCCCAGCTCCTCCCCTCTCCTCCCTTCCTCCTTTTATTCCATCGGGTCACACTATCCTCATCAATCTACCACTTCCAGCGCATCGGGCGACCCTCGCGGTCGCTCACAAATCCCTACATTTGTTACACACCCCGCCTGCAGCCGCTACATCCGCTGCCACGACCATCCATCCATCGCAGACTGGCTTTTGGAGGCCCTCATCTTCGACACTCCATCTCCCGCAGAGGCGTAGCAGCCAGCTCGCCCATAGGTGACTTCACTGTCCCCGACATGGCGACGTCTGCCCCCCTCCCTATCCCCTACTCTTACATGCTGCCGCCTCGCGGTATATGCGTGCACGACTCTACCCCGGGCCGTAAGGTCCATCCACCTCATCCAATCATGTTGCATTTGTGCCTCGCACCTATCTCTTACCCCTCCAACGAGGCTGTCATGGCCTCACCAGCTCTTCCAGTAGGGCTTTCCTTTATCCCTTGTTGCAGCCGTCATGGTCGTGCACCGGCCCCTTCACTGGGGCCACCCACGGTTTCGGTTGGTTTCGGACTCGATATATCCCTTCTTGATGTCGTAACGTCACACGATCTGTATCTGGTTGGTAGACTCGTACCATACCCACTTCCCTCTGCCTGTCCTCTCGGACTAGTGCCCCATCGTGGTCCTTCAGTGGTCCCTTGATTATACCGTACACTACGTACAGTTTCATGCATCTCGTCATGTACTTAGGGACCAGTGCCACTGGTTCGCATACCGGCGCTATATAAATGCTTGATTCAAATTAAAAAAAAGAAAAAAAAAAAAAGACGTACATCCACCGATGTACCTCCAGCATGCTGTGTAGTGTGCACAATCTGTGTACTCGTGCCTGCTTGATGCTCATTATATCCTCGAGATTGGCTTGTTTGATTCACTGAATTTTGAAATGGTCTGTTTCGTGGTTGAGTAGCTGCGATGGCGGAAATGTCCAACTAACTGTTACATCAGCCAAAAAGTGCCCAGAATGCAATGCACTGCAGAGCAATGCAAAGTGTGTAAAGCTCACATAGCACCGAGCTCTGTAGCGTTTGTCACCCATGTATATAACAATCCTATAGTAACGGCATTGGCTCACAACTCATCAAAAAACCTCCCAAAGTTGGTATGCCTGGCAATTTTATCCTATCTCCATGACCGGTGTGATTATTTTGGTCGCTTTTGAGAATTTAAATTATTGAATTGTTCAATCAATTGTTTCTTTCCATGACATGAATTCAATAAAATTCCAAATTTTGTTGAAAGTACTGTACCATTTCAGTCGTAGGCTCATGGGGTCTGAGCGTGACCGAAAAGTTCATAGGCTCGTTTGGGTCATTAGGCTTGCCGGCCCATGTGACCTGTGACCGAGCCTAAAAAAATAGGCTCATTTACCTCTGTACACCCTTGTATGGCTCCAAATGTCAGCCAAGAGCCTCGATAGAGGCTCAAAAGTGCCCTCTGACATAGAATTACAGTGCCATTGGGCGAAAATTTTTATGCAAATAAATATCTTTTATTTCCTCTTAAATTTCGCAGGCTCGCCGGCCTCTGTGACCCGTGACAAAAGGTCAAATAGGCGTGGCTCGGAGGCCTCTGTGACCTGTGACCCGAGCCTACAACTGAAATGGTACAGTATATTGAAATACTAAAATACATCATATATTCATGCCCATGGAGATCCATGCTTTTACTGAGCGAGATTCAGGTAATGCGCACGATTGAACATCATGCTGACTACTAGTACTGTACTTACATCTGAGAAAATCCACATGGCTATGGAGCTCTATATAGGCTTCATATCTGTCATATGTCCATAGCTATGCCCCTATGTTTATAGCTGGCCATAGAAGCAGGCCAGCTATAGAGTGCTATGAAGTTACTTAGGACAGCTATGGAGTGCTATGAGAGCTATAGTGCTATAAGAGATGGCTATAGAGCTATAAGATATAGCTATAGCAGCTATAAAGCCATAAGACATGGCTATGGAGTCATAAGGGTAGCTATAATAGCTGCATAAGATATATTGACTACAGATATTGTAGATGATCTGATAGCTTTAATAAGTAGGATACTTTACAAATTGTTGATAGACTACATTGTTATGACTTTAATTCATAATCTTACTAGACTTGATAGGAGGCTACAAATTTATCTTCTTTCATAGCAATGACTATTGATTAAGAAAATCACACAAAAGATAGAAGATCAAAAAGATATTGTTATTCAAGAGCTGACACATACTGCATTACATTAAAATACTACAACTATATAATACTATAAAAGACTACAATAAAAAGTTACTATAATATCAAAAAAAAACGAAGATCTACAAAGAACAAAAGGTATTAGTAGAAGAATATAACAAAAGATAAAACATTAGCATAGCAACATAACAAACATAGCAAAGACTTACCTAAGCTTAAAAGCGAAAATCTAACAAAGTCTACAAAGAGACTACCAAATTAAGAAAGGCATTAGCAAAGGGTATAAGAGACTAATAGATAAAAATTTACCTTGAGTAACAATGGATAACGAGTGACAAACAACGACGAGGGAACGAGCAACAGCGAGCAAGCAGAGGATGACGATGACAAGCGAGCAGGAGGACGACGACGAGCAAGCAGGACAACGATGAAGTCGTCGACGTGGCATGGGATGGTGGGGGTTAAAAGACAAGAGGTAACGCGCGTCGCATGAGCTCTATATACGAATCCCAGGAGAAGCCGAGAATCGTGGCTGCCGGGCGCTGCCGAGGGCCGCATCAGGGACTGGCTGGCAGACTTGAGTAACTTGAGGCAGTTGCTCAGACATTCACGGTGCAGTATATCAATAGCATTCTCATGCATTCTGAACTAATGTATTATCTATCATTGCAGCCTTTTTCCTGAATTTACACGATTTTATTTGATTTGTTGAGGCTCGTACAACGCAGCTTCGCTCGTTTGGTGGCTGAAGCACTGAACGCGCGTTGACTTCCATGTTTGTTTCTCCTTCTCGCTCTCTTTCTTTGTTGTCTCCTTCGCTCCCTCGCTATCTCCTCGCTCGTTCGCCCGTCGTCCTCAATCTCGAAGGCTAGAGGCTTAAGTAGCAGGTAGAGGGTAATCAGGTAAGCAACACATCTGAAAAAATTAAAATTTACATAGCTGAGGGCCACAGCTATGGAGGCTATTGGTGGGCTATGGAGGCTATGGAGTTTCACTATCAAGCTATATATAACTATGAGAACTATCATAGCTTCCATAGCAGACAGTGTGAGGTACATAGCCTCCATAGCTAGCAGTATGAAATACATAGTGCTACCAAGCTTCAAAGGGAAGCTATGCTACCTATGCTACATCAGATAGGCCTTCATTTTTTGGTGTCAAATTTTATTATATTCATAGAAGTGTCTGCAAATTTTTTTACTACATTAACACAACAAAGTAATTAAATAGGCTGAGGTGGACCCATGCACAACACAAGAAGCCCATGCACAGGCAGTGCAGGGCATTGGGCATGCAGGCAATCACGGCATGTTGGGCACGTTAGGTACGTTGGTGCGGCGCGTGGGGGGTCGCTGGGGCGTGCGGCGCATTGGCGGCGCGTGCGGCGTTGGCGGCGCGTGCGGCGTTGGGGCGTGCGCTGCGTTGGGGCGGTGCTGGCGCGGTAACGCGGCGCGTGCGGCGTCGCTGGGGCGCGCGGCGCGTTGGCGGCGCCGTTTGTCATTGGCGCGTTGGGGGCGTGCGCTGCATTGTGGCGGTGCTGGCGCGGTAACGCAGCGCGGCGCGTTGGCGGCGCGGCGCGTCGTTGGCGGCGCCGGGACGTGCGCCGCGTTGGGGCGGTGCCGACGCGGCGCGTGCGGCGTCACTGAGGCGCGCGGCGCGTCGTTGACGGCGCCGGGACGTGCGCCGCGTTGGCGGCGCCGGGGCGTGCGCCGCGTTGGCGCGTCGTTGGCGGCGTTGGTGGTGCGCGGCATCGGCGGTGCTGGCGTGGCATGGGCGCGACGTGGGCGGCGGTGACGCAGCGCGCGGCGCGTCGCTGGGGCGCGCGGCGGGTCGTTGGCGTCGTTGGCGCGGTGCATGGGGCGCGTGGGGCGCCACTGGCGTCGTTGGCGTCGGTGGCGCGGCGCGTTGGGGCGGTGGCAGCGCGTTGGCGGCGTTGATGAGGCGTGGGCGGCGTGGGCGAGGCGTGGGCGAGGCGTGGGCGAGGCCTCGGGCAGTCGAGGGCCCATGCGCGATGTGCGCAGCGTGTCCGCGTGCGTGCGCTGGCGTGCCCGTCCCGGGTCGTGGTCAACCGGGGTCGCCCTGGTCGCTGGAGGCGGCGCGCCGGCGCTGGCGACGTGGTGACGAGGCGGCGAGATCGGAGAGGGGTAGCGGGGACGGTGGTGGGAGGCGAGGGCGAAGGAGAGGCCCGGGGGGAGAAGCAAGTCGAGAGTATCGCTCGAAAACCCGAGCGATACTCTCTTTGTTAGCGAAGAAACTAGAACAATAACTCAATTTTACTTACCTTTTTGCCTTCTGCCTGCTCCCTAAGCTTCTACACCTTCGAGTTTGAGGACGATCGGGCGAACGAGTGAGGAGGCAGCGAGGAAGCAGGAGGAACAGGAGAGTGAGAGTGACAAACAAACAGTGTAAGTCGACGCGGGTTCGGTGCTTCAGCCACTGAACGAGCGAAGCTAAGTTGCTCAAGCTCTAGAAAATCAAATAAAATCAAATAAAATCAGAAAAAAAGGATACAGTTAGAGATAATATATTAAATCAGATACTATGAGAATGCTATGTATCTATTGCACCGTGAATCTCTCAGCAACAGCATCAGCGTAGCAAAGTCTGTCAGCCTAGTCCCTGACGCGGCGCTCGGCAGCGCCCGGCAGCCACGGTTCTCGGCTTCTCCCGGGATTCGTATATAAAGCTCGCGCGACGCGCGTTACCTCTTGTCTTTTAACCCCCACCATCCCATGCCACGTCGACGACTTCATCGTTGTCCCCCTGCTCGCTCGTCGTCGTCGTCGTCTGCTTGCTCGCTGTTGCTCGCTCCCTCGTCGTTGTTTGTCACTCGTTATTCGTTCTTAAGGTAAACTTTTATTAGTCTCTTATGCCCTTTGCTAATGCCTTTCTTTGTTATTTGATAAGCTCTTTGTAGACTTGATGAGATTTTCGCTTTTATGCTTAGGTAAGCCTTTGTTATGTTGTTATGTTTTTTTTGAGAGACTTTCGCTTTTTTGATAGTTTGGTAAGCATTGATGTGTTATCTTTTGTTATATTCTTCTACTAATACCTTTTATTCTTTGTAAATCTTCGCTTTTTTGATACTATAGTAACTTATGATTGTAGTCTTTTATAGTCTTATGTAGTTGTAGTATTTGGTTGTAGTGTAGTCTATATTGGCTCTTTAATAAAATATGTTTTTGCTTTTATCTTGAGTGTGATTTGTTTTATCAATAGTTATTGCTATCAGTGAAGAGAAATTTGTAGCCTCTTATTAAGTCTAGTAAGATTATGAATTAAAGTCATAACAATGTAGTCTATCAACAATTTATAAAGTATACTGCTAATTAAAGCTATCAGATCATCTACAGCATCTGTAGTGAATATATCTCATGTAGCTATTATAGCTACCCTCATGACTCCATAGCCATCTCTTATGGCTTCATAGCTGTCCCTTATGGCTTCATAGCTGTCCCTTATGGCTTCATAGCTGTTATAGCTATGTCTTATAGCTCTATAGCTACCATAGCACTCTATAGCTGTCTTAAGTAACTTCATAGCACTCTATAGCTGGCTTGCTTCTATGGCCAGCTATAAACATAGGGGCATAGCTATGGACATATGACAGATATGAAGCCTATATAGAGCTCTATAGCCATGTGGATTTTCTCAGATGCATAAACTTATCTCTCTAGTTTCTGCACTAACAAAGAGAGTATCGCTCATTTTTCGAGCGATACTCTCGACGTACTTCCTCCCTTGACCCTCCACGACCCCTCTGCGCCCTCCGCATCCCCACTGCACCCTCCGCGCACCATCCACGCGGCGCCCATGCCTCGCTCGCAGCTCGTACATCCCGCGTGCGACTCTAATGTGCCACGACACTTGGCCGCAGCCCCAAACGACCTCCACACCCCCGCTCTGCCTTTCGCACACACAAACGTGTGCAGGGTCACGGACTACGCACTCGCACCCTATGCATGCCATCTGCGTGCCCTCAACGACGTGCGTGCACGGGCCATGTCAGCGGGTGTCTGCCCCCATCTCTGCACGATACCCCGTCCCCGTGCATCCATTCAAGGCCCCACGCGCCCACTCAAGGCCCAGCACGCATCCACGACACCCCACGTGCCTGCTCAACATCCCGCGCGCCCACGACAATGCCCAGCATGCCTGCCCATGCACCTCACCGCCCCACGCATGCCCTCACCGCCCCGCGCGTGCCCTCACCGCCCTATGCGTGCCCTCGACGCCCCGCGCGTGCCCTCAACACCCCGCGTGTGTGCACAACACCCATGTGCCCATCTCGTTTGACGCCCTGCGTGTGTGTAGAATGCCCGCACGCTTGCTCAAGGCCCTTTGTGCATGCAGAACATCTCCTGCACACGGTCAACGCCCCGTGCGGGTCCTCGACGCCCCTTTTGCCTGCGCGACATCTCACACGCCCGCGCAGCACCCCCGCATCTGCACCATGCCCCGCACGCCCACTCAACACCCCACATGCCTGCACGGACGCCCGTTCATGCACGCGCATAGCCCCGCTCTCACAGCAACGTGCGCGCGATGCCCCGCATCCACACCATAAGCCCCTCATGCGTGCAAAACACCTCCCCTGCCCGAGCGATGCCCCACATGCGCACCGTCGTGCTCAATGTCCCGCGCACGCAGCTCCACGCCCTACGCCCGCGCAATGCCCCGTATCCGTGTCCAACACCCTGGTCTCGCATGCCCCACCCTCACGCGATCTGCCCCGAATGTGCATGCGCCTATGCACAGCCACTCGTGTTCCATCTCCACACCCTCTACGCACTCAATAGGCGCCAGTGCTTGATGATGCCAGTGCCAGTGCCCGTGCCCATGCTCAATGTAGTTATAATTAGATTTCTTTCGTCTTTGTAATTAGTTAGCATCAAAATCATATTTATTGATTTGAGTAATTCTCTGGTGTGACTAATATTATATATATATACTCTATACATTGGGTATAGTTGCTAGATATACCATAGGTACTGTAGCATATAGCTTACACTTATAAGGTTATATAGGTGGCATAGGATACATAGGTTCTATAGCAAGTAAGGACATGTCCATAGCTTTCATAGCTGTGGTTGCTTGCCTATATAGGACTACATAGATGGCATATAAGGCTATATAGTCTATATAGCTATCATAGACCTATATATCTGTGTAAGGCTTGTATATAGCTTCTCATAGCTTAGATAACTGTGACTGGTAGCTATATAAATTTAGATTATTTCAGATGTATGGCAATGTGGGTGTCACTGACGTGCAGTGGAGTAGCCCAAGGGTCACGATGCAAGACCTGGGATCGTGGTAGGATGTGGGAAGTGCTACTACATGCAGACTGCTAACTGCTCGAATGCTGACTAAGCCTCAGTCTCTAGCCGTGATATCACGTGATCTATCCCTCGAAGACCCCCTGCTCTCCCTACTCCAGTGGCGGTCGGCGATTCTATCAAGCATGGCCACCGAGCTCAGATCGTATTGCCACACGTTGTTACGCAGTGTCAGCACTCAGCAACACTGGGGAATCAGGATTGGACTTGCATGCTTGAAGGAGGCCGAGCACTAAGCAGATAGCCTAGAGTCCAGATGGTGACTGTGACACCAGAGGCCGAGATCTACAGCATAGAATCCTGTAAATTGTCTGCAGAGAAGAAAGTCGCACTAGCGGGCAGAACAAGATTGCATAGTGTAAGTAGTCAGTAAGAGGGAAAAGAGAGAGAAATCTTGACGATTCAAATCTGGTGCACCGGCAGGTATTTGAATGGCAAAGTTTAGGGCTGGTGAAAATGGCCTCGTTGCTGAATGAGAGGATTGGTACGAGGAAATCGGCAAGACTGTTCATATTTTCCAAGGCCAATATACATGCATACATTAGGTGCGTGCACTGTGTAAATGCAATATCCAACGGTCACCTTCCAGCAATTTAATACAATTTCATTGTAAGCATTATCTATTCTCGTTACATTCAACTGGATTCCTTTGCAATGGCTTGCCGTGCCAGGCAGCGGAATACAATCTCCGCAAGTGAGTACCTACTCCTCACATTTTCGCTGATATATATTGTTCCAGACACGAATATGATTTCAACAACATCGCAAGACTGTTCTTTCTGGATGTACTTGGAGATCTACTGTAACTATCTCCACAATGAACCTACGGTCCATGTTAATGCCTTCTAGAGACCCTATCACGCTTGTTTCTCGTTGATGGACATCCTTTTTTTTTCTTTCGCTCACGCCATTGGACTAGCTCCCTCGGCGTATACGTATCGTTCGACATCCAAGGTCCACTCCTTGGCCACTGTGCAAGCGGCCAGCCCTACATCTGCAGGCTCCTCGATGTTGCAATAATAGCATTGGGGCACCGTTACAAAGGGCCCAGTGGTGTGCGTGGTATAACCAGCTAAAATTGTTGGGTTTGTATGACTATCTAGTGGGTTGTTGTCTAGACCATCCTGCTGCTCTTGTGGTTGACCATCTTACTTTCAAATAAGATAAATTCTTATGTTCATCCTGATCATCAGATACATGATAACAATTCAAGCAAAGATACAGTTTAAGCAAACATTTAGAGACAAAAGAGACACTAAGGTTTAGTATGTATCATGTTTTAAGCCTGTGACTCTGCATCAGGTTGTGCAGCTTTTCTGAAATACTTCCTGAAAATGCTAGTAGGTCTTTTGGCAGGGACTACTTGATTTCTGTGACTAGATGTCTATAATAACATATTAAATTTGTGGAAGATAAAAGCAAATAAATATTTACCTGAACATATTGCTTTATCCTGTTAATCCACGCCTGCCTCTTGTTATAGTAATAATGCTTGTCTTCAGCTTCTAAGAATATACTGATAACAAAATTAGTAGGCAGTCTATAAGATTACAAATAGAGAGAGATATCTTACAGTTTATCACTATATTCAACATTTATACCATTATCTTTGAATCAAGGTTGGCAGCATATACAAGCTTGTTGAACCAGACACAAACATCATTTGAAAACCAGGCTTTTGAGAAGGTACCATTTTCTATTGAATTTTTCAACTGCTCTAAGAATTCTATCCAATTTGCATTTTCAGATGTGATTTGCAATGAATTTTACCATGCATTCATCAAAATAAAGCAATGCTATCTTTAAATTGTCATGATCTATATCATACTTCCATAATGCCATAAACAGTTTACAATATAACTGTATATTATCATTCTTTTGAATATACTTTAGCTCTTCTTGCAAGCAGTCATCATTTGCAGAGAGAAGAATAGCATCATATATTTTTTCAAATTGGCATATAATTCATAGGTAGCCATATTAACTTCAACCATTTCATTTGTTGTATCTACCTGAAAAAGTGAAAAAATTCTGCCTAGGATGTCTATGTCTAAAGAGCATAGTATTGAGATCAATTGTGTGTTATATAAATTCACATTAAGTATAAAACTTAATAAATCTGATAAGCAATTATAATACAATACATTTTCTAAACTTTTGAGCTCAGAATTCTGCTGAAGTGCTTGTTCAAAAAAATAAAACCAGCTTTGAATAAACTTGGTATCAAACAGTTTCATCTCAAATGATGTTAGATATAATTCATCATCATCAATAAGGTGTGACAATGCTGATATAGATGACTCCAAAATCATACCACATGTCCACCATGTTGGCACTATGACAGGTTCAATATTTCTAACAAAATCTATAAACTGTGATGAAAACACTCTGGTCATATTGATATCAAATTTACTAGAGTATCCACAGGTATAAGCACATAAATTGAAAAAAATCTGTTGATTATCTGGGTCACAATACTCCATAAAATTAGGTTCTAATAGATATTTAGACAAGATGTTACATAATATTGGATGCACATGTACTATATCTTTTGCACTATCAAAATTTGTATATATATAAGATTCTTGTTTATCAAAAACCATCAACTTAGTACAAGCATTTAATAATATTAGGTTTTCACTTGTATCTATATCTTCTGGAATGTTAAAAAATTTCATAGTATCATCCTTTACTAATCTATTAGGTGTTGTCAAGCCTGTGAGGTTACCTAAGTAGATAAATGGAATTTTAATCTGATGAAAGTCTGTTCCATATAAGTTATACCAAAAATGGAATGTTAGAATGTTAATGTAAAGCTCAAAAGTGGATGGACTAGCTTGCAATTTCAAAGAAGAAATATATTGTGAAATTTTGGGAACATCCATATGGTAATCAAAGCAATCAAGAAAACATTTTAACTGCTCATCTAATAGATTAGCTTTATAATTTGAAATTGGACTATCATAATACATTCTACGAAAACGGCCAGAAGAAAAGTTTATATGTACAATAAACCATGGCCACAACCATTTTTCAATCTGTCTTTGATCTTTTTGTTTCCAGTGTTTTTCCAGATTTATTTTAATTGTATCCCAAACATTGTCTACCTTTGAGAACACACTTAAATCATGTTTGAAGAAGTCAGCACCTGGCAGTGCTTGTAGAATAAGATTTGAAACTGTAGGATTGGCTGAGTAATTGTACAGCCAAAACAAGGACTTAACATCAAGTACATATGCATCCGATGGCTGTATTGACTTCTGCTCAAGCACTCTCAAGCTCATTGTAGCTGTGGATTGGTCTTTCAAGACTTTATTCTCTAATACACTTGTTGTACTCCTTTCATAGATACCAATGGCCAACATAGGCTTATAGATATATGTGAGCAAATTTTTGAGATAAATTCTCAATTTCTGCCCATGCCTCAATGAAAATAGGCCAATCTTGATAATATAGTCTCCTACAGGTGTCTTGTATGGGCAATTGATATCATAAAATGGAAGCAAATTTGTTCCCAGATATATCAAATATGATGCCCCAACAATGATAGCAACCCAGATAGTTATGCCATTATCCAAGCCTTTGATAAAGATCACCAGGCCAATGAAAAAAAGCAATAGTGCAAGATGCATCACAATAGGCAAGAATTCTATAATTGCAGGCACATGCCAATTCTCAAGCCCAAGATAACGCAAGTGAGCAGTATGTGCCCTTCTTTGGATTGTGCCAGCCACAGGATGAATATAATATTGGATCCACTGCTTCACTAGCATAGCCATCAAGGCAACTGCCAAGCTCAGGGCAAGACTAACAAACCAAAGGCCATTCACCCAGAGATCAGAGCTAGCAGGTCCCACAGCAGATGGCTGCTGAGAACGAGGAACAGTATCTGGAGACATGCCGAGACCAACAGCACGCTGAACATCAATGAGCTCAGAGAAGAAGAGTGACTGTAGCTCCTGAGTCATTGTTATCTGGCTGAAGAGACTGAGAAGATTGGACAACAAAAGTTGTTACCACAGCCGAGAAGAGACCAGCCTAAGCAAGTAGCACATTAGGATCATGGCAGTCAAACATGCAGAACACACACACTCACAAAAACAAGGAGGACATCAGTTGTATCACGCCAACCTTCAACCACATCATTGTCCCGCAGTGCGGCCTCATCCAGATAGACCCGCCAGATACGTGCATTTGGGCCCATGGCTTCCAAGACATGGTTGTCGGGTGGGTACTTCTGCTCGTAATCATCAGGATTGTAAGCTTCAAGATAGAATGAGCTTCCAGATCACATTGGGGGCATGCAAAGCTACGCACCAGAAAAGCCTTTGGCTGCAGGCAAGAAGCCACCGTCGCGTCGAACCTTCTTCTTTTGACTGGGCTGAGGTACACTTCTCCTGGCAGGTGGCACGTCATCTGCATCAGACTCGTCTGCGTCGCTGGTGATCTCAGCAGCCGGAACGGTGACAGCAGCAGCAGTTCCGGTGTTCACAGCACCTCCCGAGCTCTCAGCAGCCCGTGCATCCGTAGCAGCAGCACCAGAGTCTGTAGCATGTCTCGAGTTCACCGGATACGCAAGATTGCTATCTTCATCATGCGCAGACGCGCTATCTGCGGTATCGAATTCCGACGGAGGCAGTGCAGTGCCGCAAGCTCTGTCCAGACTAGGTGTACGCTCCGCAGCAACGGGAGCCCGAGCATCGCGAGCGCTGCCGATACTCTGTGCGGTGGAAGCTAGCTCGACAGAGTGCATGCTCTTTGGGGCAGAACCTGGACCGGCAACGCCGCCGCCGCCGCCGCCGTCACTTTCGGTCCCTGAGTCTACGCGATAAGGTCCTAAAGTCAATATCCACCGAATATGTCCGAGTAGTCGTGCATGCTCACCGTCGAAATGGTCTTGGATAACCATGTCAGTAGGTGTGAATGCTGTTTCGCTGAGGCGAGATGGGATGGGTTGTGTGTGCAACGATGTGGTGAGAGCCAAGAGCCGAAGCGCCAGGGCGATACGCAGCGACTCGTGTCTGTGCGGCGGCGGAAGTAAAGCGCCGAAGATTGTCGAGATAAGGTCGAAGTTCTGAGTTATTTTGAGAAACTGGGTCACGCTGCGGAGCCTATAGACGCACCTATTGATAAGATGATCCCTTCTCGTCGCGAAGCGCTGACGATCGCGCGGCATTTCCGTTTCCCAGCATGTCCGGAAAGCGAGGCAACACGCTACACTGTAATGAAGGCTCTGGGCAGCCCGTCGATGTCCAGCAATCCGTGCAAAGAATGCCGCGGATTGAACACGCATAACGCTTCGTGTCGAGCGTGAGATGCTGCCGAGAGCCACGAGGGAGCGGTGACAGACGTTGATGTGATCGAATCAGACGCGGAAATACAAGGTTGGACGTGCTATGTGAACGTCTCAGCGAGTTCGACAGTTCCGTCTGATGTACTGAAGAAACGTACGCAGTTCTCTGAGACCGAAAAAATTGCTCGGGGCTCGCGCGCACTGGAGAAGTGCATCGACAGGGAACGATTGCACCTCCTGCCTTTGCTAGGATTTGTACCTCGTGCTGTTCCGGACCCTGCTGATCAACTTGCTGCCTGCCGTCGGCGGCGCTCGGCGCGCGATTGGCTTCGCTGCTGGTGCACTCCGGATGTCGCATTGCTATGGAACGCCAGTAAGAGATCCTACCCTCCGCGGCGCCCGATAAGGAGTATATCGAGGCTGGATGCACTGCCGGCTGTGCGGAGCATCGCAGGAAAGACAGCCCATGAGCGGGATATACGAGCGCATGAATGGCAAGACCTGCTCTAGAAAAGAGAAAGGTCCTGGCCCATACGGTATGTAGCCCGCGTTCTGTGGTCTCCTGATGTGAGACATGGTTGGGTCCTAGTAGTGAGAGCGGGAGGTAAGTCATGGATAATATACTGTACGCACGATTCTGGATCTTAGGCTGGCGAGGGAAACGGTCGAATGGCGGCTGTCCGGCCATATCACATCTCTTCGAACGTTGCACTTTCCAAAGCAACGGCCCATCGTCCGAACTTTCCTGCCACTCGCCATGACCGTACGATGTGCCGTCCTAGCACGTACCACACGAACAAGTGCTGCGTGCTTCGCTAGTCTGCGCGTTGTACCGGGTGACTCGCGCAGATCCAAAGACATGAAGATGAGTCCACTCACGCGTAAATCCGAGATCGGTGCATATGCCGGTGTCAATTTCAGGGCGCGTAGACAAGGCTATGGTGCAGCAGACCTCCAGGCCTGTCAGACAGACGATCATGAGGTAGAAGTGTTGAGTCTCGTCTATTCTGGCTCTGGGAGATTACTCTAGGCCCTTCAGCGCGTCGGACATGTCGGCGTCGCGACAAATCTGCCGGCGGCGGGAGACTGAGGGTTGATATCACCATGGAGGGTTCTGTCCGCAGAGCTAGTGAGGCATGTCCGAGAGTGAAGAAGGACGCACGTCGGTATGGACTGCAGAAAGCTGCAGAGGGATCTCCAGACGTCGGCACCGACTTCGTTCGGCTGATCTTCCTTAGGAAAGACATTCTATTATTGAGAGACAAAAGACTCCAGTCTTAAAGTCGAGCTTAGCGGCAGTGAGGCGGGGCCGCGGAGGCTGGAGGCAAAGCAAGTGGAGAGCGAGTACTCAGTAAAGTTCCAGGAACGGGCGCTTGTTCTTAGGCGCTTCGGCCGCTGCTTGTGAGTCGTCTCCCAAGTCTCAACCATGGCGGGGCATTATGTATACTTATCCACTGAGGCCCGCGCTGCCTATCACGGACTGCCACCATGACAGGGCATTATACTTATCCACTGAGGCCCGCGCTGCCTAGTGGCTTATCACGGAGCCGTTTCTCTTCATTCATGCCCGTGGTCACAAGAACATCCTGTCTCTTACACAACTACAGTGTCCACTCTGCATGCCAGCGCCAACGTATGTCGTTTCGTTCACTACCGCCTGCCCGCCGTTCACAGTACTTACACTCGCAGTATTCCGGGCGCGCTCCTGTGAAAGAGCCACCTCTGAAGCATCGCCAGTTGTCGCCTTCAGACGACGTGCATGCCAGTGATACGTCTCGTTCTGTCTCGTTGGCCCCGATACATGAGAGTGCCGCGATGGACACCCCGCCGTCTGTCGCGGCCAAAACGACGAATCTGCTCAGATGCACGACATGTCGACCGCTAATGCATCTATATACAGATACTCAGCTCCGATGTGGATGGTCTTGTGCGGCGCCGCGTCCCCTTCGTACGCGCCAAGGCTGCGCCTTCTACATCTTCTGCAAACCCAGCATCTTTGCCACGGCGCGTCACCCTCAGTCTCTCCAATATGAACACGAATCCCGCGAACACGCACACGGTCCCAGGCGGAGGATGTCCCGCGAGGCCAATGAGCACGATGGTCCGAAGAATGCGGAGGCGAATATCGAGGAAGGGTGGATTCCCGGGTGCGGAAAGATCGTATGTGGGGCTACTGCCTCTAGGTCTCATAGAGGTACGCCTTTGAGATCCAGGACGGCATCATGGAGCACTGACGCCGCAATAGCGATTCGACTACATGCTACGAATGCTACCGCGCCGACGCCTCCATTCCCCCCGCGGGCGCGCAATGCTCGGTCGACACAGTCGAGCAGCTCCGCATCCTCCTCGAGGAGCCACGGAGCGTGCTCGTGAAGGCCGACACGTCGGTGCGCATCGCGCGCGAGCGACCATCCGCGCGCTCCAGCTGACCACCCAGCAGGACATCTTCAATGCGCGCGCACCTCCCCGCGTTCTTCCTCGGCCGCGACTTCCGCGCGCCAGCCCACCTCGGCCCCGCGCAGCCCCCCGCGCCGCACCCGCCATCGTCACCGCCCGATCCCGACCCCGCGGACCTCAGCCTCGGGATATTCATGGGCACGCATACGGTCGCCTGTTGAGTCCGTGGTAGGACCGGCTCGACATCGGCTGACGCACGCAGACAAGGTCGCCACGTACGTGCGCGGGGACGGTGTATGCGCCGTGGAATGATGAGGCATTGGCTGTGGACAATGCACTGACACCTTGGGCGCGTGGCAGGGGCGGCAGGAGCGTGGGGTTTGGAGGATTTGGTGCGCGCAGATGTCATGCCCGCATATATGCGCGGCGGTTCGCGTCGTTCGAACTGGCGGCCGAGGAGGACGTCTTGGTACGTCGCGTTCTTCGCGTTGTGCGGGATTCTTATATTTATTTCCACGCAGAGTGACAATATCCAATTGACTGCACTATCCTTCTCCATGATCCTGACTCCCCACAGCACAATCCCGTACCTCACCTTATCACCCGAGACTGCCGACCTGCACAAGATCGACGCGTCCTTGCTGTCGCAGATCGGGAATGGGGTGTTGGATGTGGACGGGCGCGTCGGGCGTGCGGCGCGCCCGAACGGAGACGCATGGAAGGCGCTGACAGTGCGGCGTTCGGCCGAGGGTGATGGAGAGGGTCGCGGAGAAGGGCGGGCGGGCACAGCAGCGAACGCTGTTTTATGTGCGGGGGTGCGGTCATTATTTAATACTGGTGAGCTTTCGGCGGTGTGGATTTCATCAAGGACGAGGCATAGGCCACGGCACCGCGACAGAATGTGCTGGTTGTGCGCGATGGTGCAGGGTAGTGAAAGATGTATTGGTGAGTGCTCTTCGTGTCGCCGAACAGCGATCTCGTGATGACTTGTCGCCTGCATGCAGGTTCGTATCGACATGGCTTCGCGGATGCCCGTCGGGAATGCCATCTGAGCCGTGAAGCGCGTGAAGGGCCGCAGAAGTCGCCAGGTGCCCGAAGGGACCTCGTCGAACTCATCTGCGACGCGCTGAACGCGCCGCTTTGTATGGAGTACAAGAATTTCTAGACGTTGTACCTGCAAACGGTCGTGACGACTGAGGGACGACGGACGGTGAAAGACGTCGAGATGCCCGTTCAATGCGATGACGCAGCCTTAGGCATACGCCCCTGCTAGCGCCCTCCATCTACGCCGTTCCCTGCGACGTACATCCACCATCCCTTCTTGACCTTAGACCACTACCTTCCTATCTGGGAAAATGCCTGGATAATACCTCAAACAATTCCCAGCTCCTCCCCTCTCCTCCCTTCCTCCTTTTATTCCATCGGGTCACACTATCCTCATCAATCTACCACTTCCAGCGCATCGGGCGACCCTCGCGGTCGCTCACAAATCCCTACATTTGTTACACACCCGCCTGCAGCCGCTACATCCGCTGCCACGACCATCCATCCATCGCAGACTGGCTTTTGGAGGCCCTCATCTTCGACACTCCATCTCCCGCAGAGGCGTAGCAGCCAGCTCGCCCATAGGTGACTTCACTGTCCCCGACATGGCGACGTCTGCCCCCCTCCCTATCCCCTACTCTTACATGCTGCCGCCTCGCGGTATATGCGTGCACGACTCTACCCCGGGCCGTAAGGTCCATCCACCTCATCCAATCATGTTGCATTTGTGCCTCGCACCTATCTCTTACCCCTCCAACGAGGCTGTCATGGCCTCACCAGCTCTTCCAGTAGGGCTTTCCTTTATCCCTTGTTGCAGCCGTCATGGTCGTGCACCGGCCCCTTCACTGGGGCCACCCACGGTTTCGGTTGGTTTCGGACTCGATATATCCCTTCTTGATGTCGTAACGTCACACGATCTGTATCTGGTTGGTAGACTCGTACCATACCCACTTCCCTCTGCCTGTCCTCTCGGACTAGTGCCCCATCGTGGTCCTTCAGTGGTCCCTTGATTATACCGTACACTACGTACAGTTTCATGCATCTCGTCATGTACTTAGGGACCAGTGCCACTGGTTCGCATACCGGCGCTATATAAATGCTTGATTCAAATTAAAAAAAAGAAAAAAAAAAAAAGACGTACATCCACCGATGTACCTCCAGCATGCTGTGTAGTGTGCACAATCTGTGTACTCGTGCCTGCTTGATGCTCATTATATCCTCGAGATTGGCTTGTTTGATTCACTGAATTTTGAAATGGTCTGTTTCGTGGTTGAGTAGCTGCGATGGCGGAAATGTCCAACTAACTGTTACATCAGCCAAAAAGTGCCCAGAATGCAATGCACTGCAGAGCAATGCAAAGTGTGTAAAGCTCACATAGCACCGAGCTCTGTAGCGTTTGTCACCCATGTATATAACAATCCTATAGTAACGGCATTGGCTCACAACTCATCAAAAAACCTCCCAAAGTTGGTATGCCTGGCAATTTTATCCTATCTCCATGACCGGTGTGATTATTTTGGTCGCTTTTGAGAATTTAAATTATTGAATTGTTCAATCAATTGTTTCTTTCCATGACATGAATTCAATAAAATTCCAAATTTTGTTGAAAGTACTGTACCATTTCAGTCGTAGGCTCATGGGGGTCTGAGCGTGACCGAAAAGTTCATAGGCTCGTTTGGGTCATTAGGCTTGCCGGCCCATGTGACCTGTGACCGAGCCTAAAAAAATAGGCTCATTTACCTCTGTACACCCTTGTATGGCTCCAAATGTCAGCCAAGAGCCTCGATAGAGGCTCAAAAGTGCCCTCTGACATAGAATTACAGTGCCATTGGGCGAAAATTTTTATGCAAATAAATATCTTTTATTTCCTCTTAAATTTCGCAGGCTCGCCGGCCTCTGTGACCCATGACAAAAGGTCAAATAGGCGTGGCTCGGAGGCCTCTGTGACCTGTGACCCGAGCCTACAACTGAAATGGTACAGTATATTGAAATACTAAAATACATCATATATTCATGCCCATGGAGATCCATGCTTTTACTGATGAGATTCAGGTAATGCGCACGATTGAACATCATGCTGACTACTAGTACTGTACTTACATCTGAGAAAATCCACATGGCTATGGAGCTCTATATAGGCTTCATATCTGTCATATGTCCATAGCTATGCCCCTATGTTTATAGCTGGCCATAGAAGCAGGCCAGCTATAGAGTGCTATGAAGTTACTTAGGACAGCTATGGAGTGCTATGAGAGCTATAGTGCTATAAGAGATGGCTATAGAGCTATAAGATATAGCTATAGCAGCTATAAAGCCATAAGACATGGCTATGAGTCATAAGGGTAGCTATAATAGCTGCATAAGATATATTGACTACAGATATTGTAGATGATCTGATAGCTTTAATAAGTAGGATACTTTACAAATTGTTGATAGACTACATTGTTATGACTTTAATTCATAATCTTACTAGACTTGATAGGAGGCTACAAATTTATCTTCTTTCATAGCAATGACTATTGATTAAGAAAATCACACAAAAGATAGAAGATCAAAAAGATATTGTTATTCAAGAGCTGACACATACTGCATTACATTAAAATACTACAACTATATAATACTATAAAAGACTACAATAAAAAGTTACTATAATATCAAAAAAAAACGAAGATCTACAAAGAACAAAAGGTATTAGTAGAAGAATATAACAAAAGATAAAACATTAGCATAGCAACATAACAAACATAGCAAAGACTTACCTAAGCTTAAAAGCGAAAATCTAACAAAGTCTACAAAGAGACTACCAAATTAAGAAAGGCATTAGCAAAGGGTATAAGAGACTAATAGATAAAAATTTACCTTGAGTAACAATGGATAACGAGTGACAAACAACGACAAGGGAACGAGCAACAGCGAGCAAGCAGAGGATGACGATGACAAGCGAGCAGGAGGACGACGACGAGCGAGCAGGACAACGATGAAGTCATCGACGTGGCATGGGATGGTGGGGGTTAAAAGACAAGAGGTAACGCGCGTCACATGAGCTCTATATACGAATCCCAGGAGAAGCCGAGAATCGTGGCTGCCGGGCGCTGCCGAGGGCCGCATCAGGGACTGGCTGGCAGACTTGAGTAACTTGAGGCAGTTGCTCAGACATTCACGGTGCAGTATATCAATAGCATTCTCATGCATTCTGAACTAATGTATTATCTATCATTGCAGCCTTTTTCGCTGAATTTACACGATTTTATTTTATTTGTTGAGGCTCGTACAACGCAGCTTCGCTCGTTTGGTGGCTGAAGCACTGAACGCGCGTTGACTTCCATGTTTGTTTCTCCTTCTCGCTCTCTTTCTTTGTTGTCTCCTTTGCTCCCTCGCTATCTCCTTGCTCATTCGCCCGTCGTCCTCAATCTCGAAGGCTAGAGGCTTAAGTAGCAGGTAGAGGGTAATCAGGTAAGCAACATAAACTTATCTCTCTAGTTTCTGCACTAACAAAGAGAGTATCGCTCATTTTTCGAGCGATACTCTCGACGTACTTCCTCCCTTGACCCTCCACGACCCCTCTGCGCCCTCTGCATCCCCACTGCACCCTCCGCGCACCATCCACGCGACGCCCATGCCTCGCTCGCAGCTCGTACATCCCGCGCGCGACTCTAATGTGCCACGACACTCGGCCGCAGCCCCAAACGACCTCCACACCCCCGCTCTGCCTTTCGCACACACAAACGTGTGCAGGGTCGCGGACTACACACTCGCACCCTATGCATGCCATCTGCGTGCCCTCAACGACGTGCGTGCACGGGCCATGTCAGCGGGTGTCTGCCCCCATCTCTGCACGATACCCCGTCCCCGTGCATCCATTCAAGGCCCCACGCGCCCACTCAAGGCCCAGCACGCATCCACGACACCCCACGTGCCTGCTCAACATCCCGCGCGCCCGCGACAATGCCCAGCATGCCTGCCCATGCACCTCACCACCCCACGCATGCCCTCACCGCCCCGCGCGTGCCCTCACTGCCCTACGCGTGCCCTCGACGCCCCACGCGTGCCCTCAACACCCCGCGTGTGTGCACAACACCCATGTGCCCATCTCGTTTGACGCCCTGCGTGCGTGTAGAATGCCCGCACGCTTGCTCAAGGCCCTTTGCGCATGCAGAACATCTCCTGCACACGGTCAACGCCCCGCGCGGGTCCTCGATGCCCCTTTTGCCTGCGCGACATCTCACACGCCCGCGCAGCACCCCCGCATCTGCACCATGCCCCGCACGCCCACTCAACACCCCACATGCCTGCACAGACGCCCGTTCATGCACGCGCATAGCCCTGCTCTCACAGCAACGTGCGCGCGATGCCCCGCATCCACACCATAAGCCCCTCATGCGTGCAAAACACCTCCCCTGCCCGAGCGATGCCCCACATGCGCACCGTCGTGCCCAACGCAATGCCCCGTATCCGTGTCCAACACCCTGGTCTCGCATGCCCCACCCTCATGTGATCTGCCCCGAATGTGCACGCGCCTATGCACAGCCACTCGTGTTCCATCTCCACACCCTCTATGCACTCAATAGGCGCCAGTGCTTGATGATGCCAGTGCCAGTGCCCGTGCCCATGCTCAATGTAGTTATAATTAGATTTCTTTCGTCTTTGTAATTAGTTAGCATCAAAATCATATTTATTGATTTGAGTAATTCTCTGGTGTGACTAATATTATATATATATACTCTATACATTGGGTATAGTTGCTAGATATACCATAGGTACTGTAGCATATAGCTTACACTTATAAGGTTATATAGGTGGCATAGGATACATAGGTTCTATAGCAAGTAAGGACATGTCCATAGCTTTCATAGCTGTGGTTGCTTGCTATATAGGACTACATAGATGGCATATAAGGCTATATAGTCTATATAGCTATCATAGACCTATATATCTGTGTAAGGCTTGTATATAGCTTCTCATAGCTTAGATAACTGTGACTGGTAGCTATATAAATTTAGATTATTTCAGATGTATGGCAATGTGGGTGTCACTGACGTGCAGTGGAGTAGCCCAAGGGTCACGATGCAAGACCTGGGATCGTGGTAGGATGTGGGAAGTGCTACTACATGCAGACTGCTAACTGCTCGAATGCTGACTAAGCCTCAGTCTCTAGCCGTGATATCACATGATCTATCCCTCGAAGACCCCCTGCTCTCCCTACTCCAGTGGCGGTCGGCGATTCTATCAAGCATGGCCACCGAGCTCAGATCGTATTGCCACACGTTGTTACGCAGTGTCAGCACTCAGCAACACTGGGGAATCGGGATTGGACTTGCATGCTTGAAGGAGGCCGAGCACTAAGCAGATAGCCTAGAGTCCAGATGGTGACTGTGACACCAGAGGCCGAGATCTACAGCATAGAATCCTGTAAATTGTCTGCAGAGAAGAAAGTCGCACTAGCGGGCAGAACAAGATTGCATAGTGTAAGTAGTCAGTAAGAGGGAAAAGAGAGAGAAATCTTGACGATTCAAATCTGGTGCACTGGCAGGTATTTGAATGGCAAAGTTTAGGGCTGGTGAAAATGGCCTCGTTGCTGAATGAGAGGATCGGTACGAGGAAATCGGCAAGACTGTTCATATTTTCCAAGGCCAATATACATGCATACATTAGGTGCGTGCACTGTGTAAATGCAATATCCAACGGTCACCTTCCAGCAATTTAATACAATTTCATTGTAAGCATTATCTATTCTCGTTACATTCAACTGGATTCCTTCATCAGGAAACTCTTCACTTTACTGACTCCCCTGGTTTTGGCCTGATGTCACCTAAAAAGTGTCTGACTTACTGATGTGTCTGACTTTTTTTTCTGTGTCTGACTTTTTTTCTCCTCAGACAAAAGTCAGACACAAGTCAGGCATTATCCAGATTTCAGACACAAGTCAGGAACTGTTTAGAATCCAGATAAAAGGCAGACACAAGTCAGGTACTGTTCAGATACATCAGGAAAAACGGTTCCTTGGGTGATAGCCAGGATAGCACTAACAAAGCCACGCCTTGACCACCATAGCCGAGCCTTAGCTACTGGTAGTATGACCGGTTCGATATCCGTTGACTCAGAGATATTACAAACCCAGAATCATGGCTACAGTAGTTCCTGTAGCACATGTAGATCATGAAATGAAAAACACTGGACTTGACCATCCTGCACCCTCATAAGCACACTCCAAAGCAACAGTCATTGCTCTCACTTGTAAACATTCACAATATATATTGATTGGGCTTGGAAAGCATATTACAAACTAAATAAACATATGAGGACATGGGCATTGTGCACGCCCCGAAGTGCACGAGACATCGCCGCCGTGCACGAGCCAGCATGGGGGCGCTGCACACGGCGTGGGGGCGCGCAGGAGGCGGCGGGGCGCATGGGAGACAGCCCCGACTTACACAAGCCGTGGCACGAGGCAGACAGCACGGGGGCGCGCAGAAGGCGGCTGGTGCACGCTCCGTGCGCGGCGCGGGCGCGAGACGTCGCCGCCGTGCACGAGCCGGCGCGGGGGCGCGCGGGACAGCCCCGATGTACACGAGCTGTCGCCGGCGCGCAGGAGATGGCAGGGGCACGCGAGAGACGGCGCCGGCGTACGCGACGCGGCGCGGGCATGCACGAGACGGCGCGGGCATGCACAAGACGGCCCCGCCGTGCACGAGCCGTCGCCGATGTGCACGAGCCGTGCACGAGACGGCCCCGCCGTACACGAGCCGTCGCCGACGTGCACGAGCCGGCGCAGACACGGGGAAGGCGGCGCGGGGCGCTCGACCTGGCGCGGGCGCGACGGAGTCGGCGTGGGCGCGCTCGAGGCCGCACGGGGGCGAGGGAGGCCACAGGGGCGAGGGAGGCCGCACGGGCGCATTGGAGGCGGCGTAGGCGTTGGAGGCGGCGCGAGAGCGAGGGAGGGCGCGTGGGGGCGAGGGAGGCGCACGGGCGCTTGGAGGCCGCACGGGCGCGTTGGAGGCGGCGCGGGCCATTGGAGCGCGAGGGCGAGGGAGGGCGCGTGGGGGCGAGGGGGCGGCGCGGGCGCATTGGAGGCGGCGCGGGCGCGGGAGGCGGTGCGGGCGCGCTGGAGGCGGCGCAGGGGCGAGGGAGGCGGCGCGGGTGCATTGGAGGCGCGCGACGGCGAGGGAGGGCGCGTGGGGCGAGGGAGGCGGCGCGGGCGCGCTGGAGGCGGCGCGGGGCGCTGGAGGCGGCGCAGGGGCGAGGGAGGCGGCAGGCGGTGCGGGAGATGGTAGCGGCGGGCGCGAGGTCTGCGCGAGGGCGGCGCAGACACGGGGGAGACGGCGCAGACGCAGAGGAGTCGGTGCAAGTCGAATGCGCAGGCACGGCCCGGTGCGCACCAATTCATTTGAATGACCATATATGGTCATTCAAATGCTCGACTTGCGCGCGACTTGACTTTGCATGCCACGTCGTCTTTCTTCCACCCATTCCAACCCCCTTCCTCACGGTGGAACCCCCACCGTACGTCTCTCACAATCTTTATCGGCTTCTGTTGGGCTAGGAATAAAGGTGAGTACCGATGTTTCTGATGATCTTTATTGTACTAATCGAGAGAGTATCGCTCAACACCACGAGCGATACTCTCGTTTTGTACTCCGCAGGCCCTCGCGCACACGCCCGTCGCCTCGCTCGCTTCCGCGCCGCCTCCAATGCACCCGCGCGGACTCCCTCGCCCCCGCGCCGCCTCCAGCGCCCCCGCGCGGACTCCTGCGCCCCCGCCGCCTTCACCGTGCCCGCGCCTTCCACCGTGCCCGCGCCGTCTCCAGCACGCCTGCCGCCTCCCTCCACCCGCGCCGTCTCCAGCACGCCTGCGCCGCCTCCCTCCACCCCGCGCCGCCTCCACCGCGCCCGCGCCGTCTCCACCACGCCCGCGCCGCTGCCAGCGCGCCTGCGCCGCCTCCCTCCACCCCGCGCCTCCTCCACCGCCCCCGCCGCCTCCCTCCACCCGCGCGCCTCCACCGCGCCCGCGCGGACACCTTCGCGCCCGCGCCGCCTCCAGCGCCCCGCGCCGGACTCCAGCGCCCCCGCGCCTCCTCCCGCGTCCTCTGCGCCGGCTGCAGCGGCCCCGCGCCGACTGCCGCGCCCCCACTCTGATTCGAGCGTGCGCGCACCCGCGCCGCCCTCCCACGCGCCCCGCGCCGCCTCCACCGCACCCGCGCCCGCGCGGGGGCGAGGGTGTCCGCGCGGGTGCGCTGGAGGCGGCGCAGGCGCACTGGCGGCGGCGCGGGCGTGCTGGAGGCGGCGCGGGCACGGTAGAGGCGGCGCGGGGGCGCAGGAGTCCGCGCGGGGCGCTGGAAGCGGCACGGGGGCGCTGGAGCGCGGGGGGGCGAGGGAGTCCGCGCGCCGCCTCCACCGTGCCCGCGCTGTCTCCAGCACGCCCGCGCCTCCCTCGCGCCCGCGCCGCCTCCAGCACGCCCGCGCCGCCCCCAGCGCGCCTGCGCCGCCTCCTGCGCCCCCGCGCGGACTCCTGCCCCCGCGCCGCCTCTACCGTGCCCGCGCCGCCTCCAGCATGCCTCTGGTACTTATGGTATAGCATTCTCCTAGTCTAGTAGGTTTGTTGTATCATAGCTAGTGTTTCTGAATACTACAATTTTTGTTTCTTTTCTGAAATGTGTGATTTTGCATGACCCTATCCTGAGGTTTACCTGACCTGACTTGAATCTGATCTGAGGTGTCTGATCTGACTTATGTCTGATCTGACTTGTGTCTGACTTTGCAGTGTTGACTGATTCTACATGTGCTGTCTGTAAAATAATTCTGTGTCTGAAATCAGATGCATTGCCTGATATCAGATACTTGTCTGGGTGACTGACTTGACTGTTTTCAGACCATGTGTCTGAAAACAGTGTAAAAACAGCCAAGTCAGACCCAAACCAGTGAAGTCAGGAAAGTGAGGAGTTTCCTGATGTTTGCAATGGCTTGCCGTGCCAGGCAGCGGAATACAATCTCCGCAAGTGAGTACCTACTCCTCACATTTTCGCTGATATATATTGTTCCAGACACGAATATGATTTCAACAACATCGCAAGACTGTTCTTTCTGGATGTACTTGGAGATCTACTGTAACTATCTCCACAATGAACCTACGGTCCATGTTAATGCCTTCTAGAGACCCTATCACGCTTGTTTCTCGTTGATGGACATCCTTTTTTTTTTCTTTCGCTCACGCCATTGGACTAGCTCCCTCGGTGTATACGTATCGTTCGACATCCAAGGTCCACTCCTTGGCCACTGTGCAAGCGGCCAGCCCTACATCTGCAGGCTCCTCGATGTTGCAATAGTAGCATTGGGGCACCGTTACAAAGGGCCCAGTGGTGTGCGTGGTATAACCAGCTAAAATTGTTGGGTTTGTATGACTATCTAGTGGGTTGTTGTCTAGACCATCCTGCTGCTCTTGTGGTTGACCATCTTACTTTCAAATAAGATAAATTCTTATGTTCATCCTGATCATCAGATACATGATAACAATTCAAGCAAAGATACAGTTTAAGCAAACATTTAGAGGCAAAAGAGACACTAAGGTTTAGTATGTATCATGTTTTAAGCCTGTGACTCTGCATCAGGTTGTGCAGCTTTTCTGAAATACTTCCTGAAAATGCTAGTAGGTCTTTGGCAGGGACTACTTGATTTCTGTGACTAGATGTCTATAATAACATATTAAATTTGTGGAAGATAAAAGCAAATAAATATTTACCTGAACATATTGCTTTATCCTGTTAATCCACGCCTGCCTCTTGTTATAGTAATAATGCTTGTCTTCAGCTTCTAAGAATATACTGATAACAAAATTAGTAGGCAGTCTATAAGATTACAAATAGAGAGAGATATCTTACAGTTTATCACTATATTCAACATTTATACCACTTATCTTTGAATCAAGGTTGGCAGCATATACAAGCTTGTTGAACCAGACACAAACATCATTTGAAAACCAGGCTTTTGAGAAGGTACCATTTTCTATTGAATTTTTCAACTGCTCTAAGAATTCTATCCAATTTGCATTTTCAGATGTGATTGCAATGAATTTTACCATGCATTCATCAAAATAAAGCAATGCTATCTTTAAATTGTCATGATCTATGTCATACTTCCATAATGCCATAAACAGTTTACAATATAACTGTATATTATCATTCTTTTGAATATACTTTAGCTCTTCTTGCAAGCAGTCATCATTTGCAGAGAGAAGAATAGCATCATATATTTTTTTCAAATTGGCATATAATTCATAGGTAGCCATATTAACTTCAACCATTTCATTTGTTGTATCTACCTGAAAAAGTGAAAAAATTCTGCCTAGGATGTCTATGTCTAAAGAGCATAGTATTGAGATCAATTGTGTGTTATATAAATTCACATTAAGTATAAAACTTAATAAATCTGATAAGCAATTATAATACAATACATTTTCTAAACTTTTGAGCTCAGAATTCTGCTGAAGTGCTTGTTCAAAAAAATAAAACCAGCTTTGAATAAACTTGGTATCAAACAGTTTCATCTCAAATGATGTTAGATATAATTCATCATCATCAATAAGGTGTGACAATGCTGATATAGATGACTCCAAAATCATACCACATGTCCACCATGTTGGCACTATGACAGGTTCAATATTTCTAACAAAATCTATAAACTGTGATGAAAACACTCTGGTCATATTGATATCAAATTTACTAGAGTATCCACAGGTATAAGCACATAAATTGAAAAAAATCTGTTGATTATCTGGGTCACAATACTCCATAAAATTAGGTTCTAATAGATATTTAGACAAGATGTTACATAATATTGGATGCACATGTACTATATCTTTTGCACTATCAAAATTTGTATATATATATGATTCTTGTTTATCAAAAACCATCAACTTAGTACAAGCATTTAATAATATTAGGTTTTCACTTGTATCTATATCTTCTGGAATGTTAAAAAATTTCATAGTATCATCCTTTACTAATCTATTAGGTGTTGTCAAGCCTGTGAGGTTACCTAAGTAGATAAATGGAATTTTAATCTGATGAAAGTCTTTCCATATAAGTTATACCAAAAATGGAATGTTAGAATGTTAATGTAAAGCTCAAAAGTGGATGGACTAGCTTGCAATTTCAAAGAAGAAATATATTGTGAAATTTTGGGAACATCCATATGGTAATCAAAGCAATCAAGAAACATTTTAACTGCTCATCTAATAGATTAGCTTTATAATTTGAAATTGGACTATCATAATACATTCTACGAAAACGGCCAGAAGAAAAGTTTATATGTACAATAAACCATGGCCACAACCATTTTTCAATCTGTCTTTGATCTTTTTGTTTCCAGTGTTTTTCCAGATTTATTTTAATTGTATCCCAAACATTGTCTACCTTTGAGAACACACTTAAATCATGTTTGAAGAAGTCAGCACCTGGCAGTGCTTGTAGAATAAGATTTGAAACTGTAGGATTGGCTGAGTAATTGTACAGCCAAAACAAGGACTTAACATCAAGTACATATGCATCCGATGGCTGTATTGACTTCTGCTCAAGCACTCTCAAGCTCATTGTAGCTGTGGATTGGTCTTTCAAGACTTTATTCTCTAATACACTTGTTGTACTCCTTTCATAGATACCAATGGCCAACATAGGCTTATAGATATATGTGAGCAAATTTTTGAGATAAATTCTCAATTTCTGCCCATGCCTCAATGAAAATAGGCCAATCTTGATAATATAGTCTCCTACAGGTGTCTTGTATGGGCAATTGATATCATAAAATGGAAGCAAATTTGTTCCCAGATATATCAAATATGATGCCCCAACAATGATAGCAACCCAGATAGTTATGCCATTATCCAAGCCTTTGATAAAGATCACCAGGCCAATGAAAAAAAGCAATAGTGCAAGATGCATCACAATAGGCAAGAATTCTATAATTGCAGGCACATGCCAATTCTCAAGCCCAAGATAACGCAAGTGAGCAGTATGTGCCCTTCTTTGGATTGTGCCAGCCACAGGATGAATATAATATTGAATCCACTGCTTCACTAGCATAGCCATCAAGGCAACTGCCAAGCTCAGGGCAAGACTAACAAACCAAAGGCCATTCACCCAGAGATCAGAGCTAGCAGGTCCCACAGCAGATGGCTGCTGAGAACGAGGAACAGTATCTGGAGACATGCCGAGACCAACAGCACGCTGAACATCAATGAGCTCAGAGAGAAGAGTGACTGTAGCTCCTGAGTCATTGTTATCTGGCTGAAGAGACTGAGAAGATTGGACAACAAAAGTTGTTACCACAGCCGAGAAGAGACCAGCCTAAGCAAGTAGCACATTAGGATCATGGCAGTCAAACATGCAGAACACACACACTCACAAAAACAAGGAGGACATCAGTTGTATCACGCCAACCTTCAACCACATCATTGTCCCGCAGTGCGGCCTCATCCAGATAGACCCGCCAGATACGTGCATTTGGGCCCATGGCTTCCAAGACATGGTTGTCGGGTGGGTACTTCTGCTCGTAATCATCAGGATTGTAAGCTTCAAGATAGAATGAGCTTCCAGATCACATTGGGGGCATGCAAAGCTACGCACCAGAAAAGCCTTTGGCTGCAGGCAAGAAGCCACCGTCGCGTCGAACCTTCTTCTTTTGACTGGGCTGAGGTACACTTCTCCTGGCAGGTGGCACGTCATCTGCATCAGACTCGTCTGCGTCGCTGGTGATCTCAGCAGCCGGAACGGTGACAGCAGCAGCAGTTCCGGTGTTCACAGCACCTCCCGAGCTCTCAGCAGCCCGTGCATCCGTAGCAGCAGCACCAGAGTCTGTAGCATGTCTCGAGTTCACCGGATACGCAAGATTGCTATCTTCATCATGCGCAGACGCGCTATCTGCGGTATCGAATTCCGACGGAGGCAGTGCAGTGCCGCAAGCTCTGTCCAGACTAGGTGTACGCTCCGCAGCAACGGGAGCCCGAGCATCGCGAGCGCTGCCGATACTCTGTGCGGTGGAAGCTAGCTCGACAGAGTGCATGCTCTTTGGGGCAGAACCTGGACCGGCAACGCCGCCGCCGCCGCCGCCGTCACTTTCGGTCCCTGAGTCTACGCGATAAGGTCCTAAAGTCAATATCCACCGAATATGTCCGAGTAGTCGTGCATGCTCACCGTCGAAATGGTCTTGGATAACCATGTCAGTAGGTGTGAATGCTGTTTCGCTGAGGCGAGATGGGAGGGTTGTGTGTGCAACGATGTGGTGAGAGCCAAGAGCCGAAGCGCCAGGGCGATACGCACGAGCCGCGTGTCTGGCGGCGCGCAAGCAAAGGCAGGATGTCGAGATAAGGTCGAAGCTGAGTTATTTTGAGAAGCTAGGTCACGCTGCAGAGCCTATAGACGCACCTATTGATAAGATGATCCCTTCTCGTCGCGAAGCGCTGGTGGACGCGCTGTATCTCCGTTGCCCGTGCGTGGTCGCGCACGCCAAAAGCGAGGCGACGCGCTACACACTATTGAAGGCCCTGGGCGCCCCGTCGATGTCCATCGATCCATGCGAAGAAAGCTAGGTATTGAATATGTTTAACGCTTCGCGTTGAGCATGAAATGCTGCTGAAAGCTCAGCGCTCGAAGCCGCGGTGACAGACTTCAGTTTGATGGAACCAGCGCGGTTGGACGTGCTACATATATCCGCATCTCAGCAAAGTTTATACTTTTCATCTGACGTATCGAGGAAACGTACATATATCTCTGAGACTGAGAAAATCGCTCGGGGCTCGCACGCACTCGAGCAGGGCATAGGTAGGCAACGGTTGCACCTCGCGTCTCTGCTAGGATTCGTACCTCGTGTTTCCGGACCCTGTTGATCGGCTTGCTGCCTGCTGTCGGCGGCGCTCCGAGCACGCAATGGCTTCGCTGCTGGTGCATTCCGGATGTCGCATTGCTATGGAACGCCAGTAAGAGATCCTGCCCTCCGCGGCGCCCGATAAGGAGTATATCGAGGCTGGATGCACTGCCGGCTGTGCGGAGCATCGCAGGAAAGACAGCCCATGAGCGGGATATACGAGCGCATGAACGGCAAGACCTGCTCTAGAAAAGAGAAAGGTCCTGGCCCATACGGTATGTAGCCCGCGTTCTGTGGTCTCCTGATGTGAGACATGGTTGGGTCCTAGTAGTGAGAGCGGGAGGTAAGTCATGGATAACATACTGCACGCACGATTCTGGATCCCAGGCTGGCGAGGGAAACGGTCGAATGGCGGCTGTCCGGCCATATCATATCTCTTCGAACGTTGCACTTTCCAAAGCAACGGACCATCGTCCGAACTCTCCTGCCACTCGCCATGACCGTACGATGTGCCGTCCTAGCACGTACCACACGAACAAGTGCTGCGTGCTTCGCTAGTCTGTGCGTTGTACCGGGTGACTCGCGCAGATCCAAAGACATGAAGATGAGTCCACTCACGCGTAAATCCGAGATCGGTGCATATGCCGGTGTCAATTTCAGGGCGCGTAGACAAGGCTATGGTGCAGCAGACCTCCAGGCCTGTCAGACAGACGATCATGAGGTAGAAGTGTTGAGTCTCGTCTATTCTGCCTCTGGGAGACTACTCCAGGCCCTCTAGCGTGTCGGACATGTCGGAGGCGCGATGAATCTGCCGGCGGCGGGAGACTGAGGGTTGATATTACCACGGAGGGTTCTGTTCGCAGAACTAGTGAAGCATGTCCGAGAGTGAAGAAGGATGCACGTCAGTATGGACTACAGAGAGCTGCAGAGGGATCTCCAGACGTCGGCACCGACTTCGTCCGGCTGATCTTCCTTAGGAAAGACAGTCTATGATGTATGATTGAGAGACAAAAGACTGCAGTCTTATAATAAAGTCGAGCTTAGCGGCAGTGAGGCGGGGCCGAGGAGGCTGGAGGCAAAGCAAGGAAGAGCGAGTAAAGTTCCAGGAACGAGCGCTTGTTCTTAGGCGCTTCGGTCGCTGCTCGTGAGTGAAGTCCTGTGAAGTCGTCTCTGTCTCAATATCAATGCTGCCACAGGCCCCCGGAAGCTCCACCAAGGGTTTGCCCGGAAAATAGCATATTTGAGGGCAGAATCTGGCGAAATGTCTCCCCACGGATAGCATTTTCGAGGCATAATCCATGCCATGTTTCCCCAATCATAGCATATTTGAGGCGAATGGCCCGGTCCACGACGGGGATGTCAAGGCCTCCCGCCGCTATGGGTCAGCGATGAGGGGAAATGGATTGGCAAAGGCGAAAATTGTTGTTGGAAGGCCGTATGGGATGTGATTTGTGAGCCAAAGAAAGCATTGCAGCGCCGGAGGCGCCGAAAAATCACCAGAAAAGCGGTGCCCCAGCTGTAACCCTTACCTGCGATAGCATATTTCAGGCTCAAAACATTGCATATTTGAGGGCAAAATTCGGTCTCCTCGCCGGGGAAACCTTTGGTGGAGCTTCCGGGGGCCTGCTGCCACCATGACAGGGCATTATACTTATCCACTGAGGCCCGCGCTGCCTAGTGGCTTATCACGGAGCCGTTTCTCTTCATTCATGCTCGTGGTCACGAGAACACTTTCTCTCTTACACAACTAGTGTCCACTCTGCATGCCAGCCCCAACGTATGTCGTTTCGTTCACTACCGCCTGCCCGCCGTTCATAGTACTTACACTCGCAGTATTCCGGGCGCGCTCCTGCGAAAGAGCCACCTCTGAAGCATCGCCAGTTGTCGCCTTCAGACGACGTGCATGCCAGTGATACGTCTCGTTCTGTCTCGTTGGCCCCGATACATGAGAGTGCCGCGATGGACACCCCGCCGTCTGTCGCGGCCAAAACGACGAATCTGCTCAAATGCACGACATGCCGACCGCTAATGCATCTATATACAGATGCTCAGCTCCGATGTGGATGGTTTTGTGCGGCGCCGCGTCCCCTTCGTACGCGCGAAGGCCGCGCCTTCCACATCTTCTGCAAACCCAGCATCTTTGCCACGGCGCGTCGCCCTCAGTCTCTCCAATATGAACACGAATCCCACGAACACGCACACGGTCCCAGGCGGAGGATGTCCCGCGAGGCCAATGAGCACGATGGTCCGAAGACTGCGGAGGCGAAAATCGAGGAAGGGTGGATTCCCGGGTGCGGGAAGATCGTACGTGCGGGGGCTGCTGCCTCTAGGTTTCATAGAGGTACGCCTTTGGGATCCAGGACGGCAGCATGGAACGCTGACGCCGCAACAGTGAGTTCACTACGAGAGACTGCTCACGCGCCAACGCTTCCATGCCGCCCACGTACGCGTAATGCTCGGTCGACGCAGACGAGCAGCTCCGCGTCCTCGAGGAGCCACAGAGCACCCTCACGAGGGCCCACACGTCGCTGCCCATCGCGTGCGAGCCACCGTCCACGCACTCCAGCTGACGACCCTGCAGAACATCTCCAACACGCACGCATCTCACCGCGTTCTTCCTCCGCCCCGCCTTCCGCGCGCACCAGCCCGCCGTGCCCTCCATTACCACCCGATCCCGATCCAGCGGAACTCAACCTCGGGATATTCACAGACGCGCATACGGCCGCCTGCTGCGTACGTCGCCTCTACACGGGCTGATGCACGCGGTCAAGGTCGCCGCGTATGCGCGCGGAGACGATGTATGCGCCGTGGAATGACGAGGCATTGGCCGCGGACAATGCGCCGGCATGTTGGTCGTTTGACCGTGGCGGCAGGAGCGTGGGGTTTGGAGGATTTGGTGCGCGCAGATGTCATGCTCGCATATATGCGCGGCGGTTCGCGTCGCTCGAACTGACAGCTAGGAGGATGTCTTGGTACATCGCGTTCTTCGCGCGGTGCGAGAGTCTTATAGTTATTCGCATGCAGATCGACGGTATTCCATCGACTGTCTGATCCTTCACCATGACCCTCCTCCCCTGCGGCATGACCCTTACCTCGCTTGATCGCCCGACACCGCTGACCTACACGAGATCGACGGGTCCTTGTCATCGCAGATCGGGAATGGGATGCTGGATGTGGGGGCGCGTCGCGTGCCCGAACGGAAACGCATGGAAGGCAGTGACGGTGCAATGTGCGGGCAAGGGTGATGAAGAGGGCCGCGGAGAAGAGCGGGCGGGCACAGCGGGGGACACAGTTCTATCTGCAGAGGTGCAGCTGTTGATCCCGATGAGCTTTCGGCGGTGTGGATTATATCAAGGGCGAGGCATAGACTACGGCGCCGCGACAGCGCGTGCTGGTCGTGCGCCGTGATGCAGCGTAGTGCGGGATGTATCAGTGAGTACTCTTGTGTCACCGTCGAACGATCTTGTGTTGACTTTGTCGCCTGCATGCAGATTATGTCGACGCGACTTCGCTGATGTCTATCAAGAATTCCCCTTCAGGGAGTGAACAGCCGCCGCGACTTCGGCGAGCTTTTCTGAGATGCGCTACATGCGTGCTGCTGTGTGTGGACGAGACGCTGCACCTGCAGGCGTTCGTGACGGGCTCAAACCGCTGCTTTGAATGGAGTACGACATTTACCAGAAGCTGTTGTACCTACAGATGGTCGTGGCGAGGGAGGCGATTGACGGGAAAGACGACGAGATGCCCGTTCAATACAATGACGCGGTATCAGATATACACCTCTGCTGGCGCCCTCGTACATCTTTCCAGCCACATGTATATGACTTGGACAACATCGCAAGGCTGGTCTTTCTCGCCGCACTTGGAGATATATCGGACAATACCCATGGCGGCCGTTCGGTCAACGATGATGCCATCTGGATAACCGACTGCGTTCATCTCTCGTCGACGAACATCATTCGCTTGCACCGGCGGATCAGCTTCTCGACGCACACACTATTGATCTCTAAAGCCCACCCCTTGGATTCTGCGCGAGCGGCCGACCTAACATCCTCTGAATCCTCGATTTTAGCCTGCATGTTGCAGACGGCAGCATCTTCGATGAGTTCTGGCGTTTTCCGCACGCTGATGCGCCGCAAGACGCAGATACCGCCACACATCGCGAGTTCTGGGCACCGTGCACCACAACGCCACGGACAGGCACCCTGAAGGAAGCCACAACCTGCACGTCTACCGATCATCGCATGACCGCACTGTGTTCTTCTGCCGCCCATTCCCACCCGTGCCCCTCCCGAGTTTTCCGCACCTTGATGTGCCATAGCTCGATCCCGCCCCGTGCCTCCAGCAGGCCCCTGCGAGCAGCGCAGACCCATGCCCCGCCACGACGCTCCCAATCGTGCCCAGCGCTTCCTTTGCTCGCCCCCGGTGTGCTGTATACCGTCGCGGAATGCACACGCTCAACTCGTTGATGCACATCCGCGAGAACCGTCCTGACGGGGCTTTGAAACTGTCCGAAAAGCTAGAGATTCTCTGGGATCTCTATTACATTGATTATTGCCCTTCGTTTATAAACATACGGTGGAAAGCAAACAAAGTCTGACAGTGGCGAGTCATGAGGACGGTGCGGTTTATTGTCAGCGAGGTTCTTACACAGATGTTGCAAACTCACTTCGAAATTGCGGCCAGACAGCTAAGTTCAAGCTTATTTGACCCTTAGTAGCCATGCGACTCGAGTAGAACTCAAAACTCCAAAACCTGATCGAAGACACTTATCGTAGGTGCGAACCGACGGAATACAAAAATAAAACTGGGCAGATCTGCCTGAACCAAACTGAAGCCACAACTGAAAATTATTTACACACTATAATAAAGTACGAGAGCATCAGCATGTGCTCGGGGCTATTGGAACAGTAGTCGAGCACTTACTTCAGTATCCACATCCGCAGGTAATCATCCAGTGAACGGCAGCACATACATCGCAATGCCCTCATCGACATAATTCTGGCTGCTAACCAACGCGTCCCTCTCCGTGATATTCGTCGTGTAGATGTGGTCGGTCAGGACAGGGTTATCCACGACATAGAATGGAACACTACCGCAGATCTGCGACGTGTACGCGTACCAGCGGATGCCGGCATCAAGCCACCCCTGCTCTACCAATGTGGAACTCTCGTTGAAGTCGGTGGTGTAGACGTTGTCGTAACCGGCCGGGTTGGCGGCCTGATACACAGGAACGGTCGATCCCTCCTGGGACGTGAACACGCGAGCGGCATCTCCCTCAGAGCGGCCCTTGTTCTCGGCGATCCAGTATTCCATGTCTGCGGGATTTGTGGTATAAACGTGGGCCTCACTGTTCGGTCTGACTGCCCTCAGCAGGGTAGCGGCATCCCTTGGGTTTGCACAATCTGGACGGGCGCGAGCCTGCCAAACACAATGAGAGTCGCCACGAGAATTGAAGGGTGAGCAAGTCTCACCTGGACATGTGTCCTGTCAACGACTGATGCTGACGACTGGGTTGTGTAGAGCGCAAGAGCGACGATGCCGAGTAAACCCCTCATCTTGGTGGCTGTAGCAATGGAGTTGACGCTGCTGCTCTTCACGCCCTTCAAGACGTCAATTTATATCCTTGCGAAAGACTGGCTTCGAGCGCAGGGCAGTACCAGAACCTATGGCTCATTGATTATGCATCGGCCATAATTCCGAGCTCTCCTTCTCGGCATTTTCCTGGCACAAAAGATACTCGGAAGCTCTGTCATGATCATTGTTCGGAAAGCACACGGCTTGTAAATCTCCGGCTATTGAAAACGAGAGACGAGGGTACATCACGCAGCAGAATCTGCGAAACTTGTTAGATGTGCCACATGTCACCGAGTGTGAATAGAACCATCCGCACCCCGCTCGAACCACACATCTGTCCTATCCTGCACGCGTGCCTCCTTCGCACGCGGCATTGTGCCTCCTTCGCACGCGGCATTGTGCCCTCGACTGTCCCGCTTAGCCCGAACTCAAGCACCTCCCCTCCTCGAGGACGAATTCGACGTCAGAAATGCGCCCCAGATCCTCTAAGATCGCGTCTGCCGTCTCAAACGGCATCATATTCCGCCCATAGCCGTTAGGGAAGAGGCTCGTTGGCACGAAAAGGAAGCGATGGCCTGCGGCATGAGGAAGCCGGAGGTGTGACGTCCAAATACGCGGCCAAGCTGCGAGGAGCTGGGCAGTGGTAGTGTTTGCGGCAGCATCGAAAGCGGCGAATTCAGCAAGGACTGCACTGCACCCACGCGACATGCTGGCAGGCGCGCAGAGTTCCAGGGTGCCATAACCTGCGCCGGTATATGTGCCTGCGTAGTCCTCGAGCGGGAGTTGCGACGGTGCGGAAGTTGACTCGCTGCGCGCGGTGGCCAACCATTCGGAAAGGTTTCTTGCGGTGGATGGCACGGGATCAGTCTCAATGGAAGAGGTAAGATTATAGATATCATGGATGATGCGCTGTGGGAGCTCCGCAGTGGGGAAAAACTTCATATCCGCGTTGGACAGGACGACAATGCCGAGGCCAGACGAGGGGAGGAACGAAATCTTGGTCGAGAAGCCGGGGATGCCGCCACTGTGCTCGATCACCTGAGAGAAGCAATAAGATGGCAGACAATACGAGAACGGAAGGACGTACATCGTGCCCGAAGTATGTAGGACCGGCGCGCCCAGCCCATGCCGTAGCCGAGGATAGACTCGTTACTGTCACCTGTGCCAGACATGATCGCATGCGCAGATGTCACGGCCGCGAACGCGGAGGGAGGGATGATGGTTTTGTTCGTGCGCGGGTCCACGCCGCCGTTCATCAGCGTACGGACCCATTTCTCCTGTCCAAACGCCCACGTTCACGAGGCTATAAAATCTTCATGCATTGGATGACACGCACCAGGTCCTCCGGTGTCCACACTCGAGATGAGTCCACCTGGGCCTTGTTTTAGGCCTATACTGGCTTCGGTGTGCCAGGTCGGGAGGCGCCGCCCGAATGTGTTCCATGAATGTGTCACTTGTGAGCTTTCCCGACGCGGCGGCTTTGCTGGGAGAGTACGTCGTATACGTCATTCAACGGTGCCCAGATGCGCTCCTCGACGAAGCGCGCATAAGAGCCGGTGTATGACGTGATCAGGTGCGCGCCCAGCATGTACATCTGCCAGCATGCGTGTCAATATCAGATCGAAATGTGCGTAAGAAATAGAAACGTACCATGTTGTCATAGGAAAACGTTTCACGCAGCTCGAATGCCGGGCGGAGGTTTGTGCACAGCGTCTGAGAGGGTGTCGTTTGGGGCCGTATGAGAAATTATGTCTGGAAGTCGCAAATAGACGCAGACGTTGCTCATCGTGCATCTGCAAGTGAAGAAATACCTCGGCAATCCAGATACATGCGACAGCACATCCTTCAATGATGCCTATTTGCCCATTGGTCCATAGGCGCCCAGTCCTCGGGCAGGAGTGCTTTGATCTTCGTATCCCAGTCGAACGTGTCGACTCCAGCCGGAAGCGGCGTGACATTACGCCCATGCGCATAGTCATCGATCAGGATACCTATATGTAAGTAGATGCAGACAAGAACGCCTTGAGAACGCCTTCGAGACAGAGGCGAGAATGAACAGGTCTACAAGCGGCAAACAAGCGGTCATCGGGGTCACTCAGGAAGATGGGAAAATGACCTCTAGAACGCACGTCCTTGTTCACAGCCTCTCCCTCCTCCGTCTTATTAGGCTTCAGTCGATTGCATCTCAATTAATGCTGCAGCCATGGGCCATGGCTTATATCACGGAGCCGTTTCTCTTCATTCATGCTCGTAGTCACATTTTGTCTCTTACCACAATTACGATGCCAATCCCGCATGCTGGCCTTTTGCATATGTCGTTTCATTCGTTACCGCACGCCGACCCGCCAAACACAGCTAACTCACAGGTATGTATACCGGGCGCGCTCCCTGCGAAAGAGCCGCCTCTGAAACACCGTCGGTTGTCTCCTGCAGACGAGATACATGCCCAATCGTACGTATCCTCTGCGGTATACATAGAAGATTGCCGTGATGGGCAGCCCACGTCTATTGTAGCCCATCGACGAAGCTGCTCAGCTGCATGTTGTCCCATCGTGCTCTCAGAGAGCACCAGATCGAGTCAGACGGCGTCCCGACCCTGGCGCGAGGTGAGGTGTGTATTACCCGTCAGACGCATGTCCACCACTGACAACTTTAGATACAGGTGTTCGGCGCCGACGTGTACGATCGGCCGACGCACATGCAGCGCCGCTCCCCCGTCATACTCGCCGATGCTGTTTCTCTCCATTTCTCCCACTCCGCATGCAACACCAGCGCCTTCCTCGCGACGCGTCGCCCTCAGTCTTGAGCACGAACATGATTGCTAAGAACCCGTACATTGTCACTAGGCGGAGGAAGTTCTGCGGGCAGCGCTCCGATTGGGCCTTCCGCGTCCAAAATCCCGGAGATCAGGGCCTCGGGGAGAGCGGCAGTGCGGGGTAGACAGCGAGTCCATAGGAGTCGATGTCGGCGGCCATGCTTGAGGGCCGGGCGGGGCTGTCGGCTTGTGAAACTCCAGTGGGTCCACTTTACAGCCGAGACGTATCGGAACTTACATGAGAAACTCCAATGACAGCGTATTTCTTTTTGAATGTTCGTGTCAGAGGCCGCGCTGGGAGCAGCATGCCCGTGGACTCACGTGTGGATCGGAGATCGGATGTAGACGTGCAAACGCGCAGGGACTCCGGGAGCGCTATCGTGCAGCATATCTCCAGCACGTCGGACGTGCTGGATCCAAGACAGATCCGCTGGAAGTAAGCTGCCGAGGGCTCCAGAGGGTTCGCCGCAAACGTTGGCCACGACTTTGGGCAGCACGGCGGTTGGTCTGACCAGGGAAAGAAAGTCCATCGATACGCAAGAGAGTACCATCTCAAATACTAGTCCAATTTGACAGTGAGACCCTCGGGGAGAGGGCTGTAGTAGCTCTGCTGAAGCAGAGCACGGTGGAATGGACGAGACGCGGCATGCGCCTGAGAACAGGCGCATGCCGCTCGATTGCATCTCGATCTTGCTCACTGGTTGCAGCCATGGGCCATGGCAGGCGATGGCTTGTCGCGGAGCTCTCCCCTCGTTCAGGCTCGTAGTCACAAGAACATCCTGTCTCATTACACAGCTACAATGCCCACTCTGCTCGCCAGCCTCAACGTATGTCGTTTCGTTCAGTACCGCCTGCCCGCCGTTCACAGTACACTCGCAGTATTCTGGGCGCGCTCCTGCGAAAGAGCCACCTCTGAAGCATCGCCATTTGTCGTCTTCAGACGACGTGCATGCCCAGTGATACGTTTCGCTGGCCCCGATACATGAGCTTGTCGCGGTGTCCAATGTGCCGACTATCGCGGCCAAACCGACGAAGCTGCTCAGCTGCACGTCGTGCCAATCGCTAACGCATCTGGATACAGGTGCTCGGCGCCGACATACATGGTCTGATGCGGCGCCGCGTCCCCTTCGTACGCGCCAAGGCCGCATCTTCCACATCTTCTGCAAGTCCAGCATCTTCACGACGCGCCGCCCTCAGTCTATTTAACATGAACATGAGTTTCAGCAACACGCACACTGCACTGGGCGGAGGAAGTTACACGAGGTCAATGGTTATGATGGTCCGAAGGATGCGGAGGCAAAGATCTAGGAAGGGTGGATTTTGCGGGTGCGGGAAGATCGTACGCAGGGGCAGCTGCATTTAGATCTCACAGAGGTGCGTCATTAGGATCTATGACGGCGCCACGGAACTCTGACGCCGCAACAGTGATCCGAATACGAGCGACTGCGCACGCACCAACGCCTCCATTCCCCCCGCGTACGCGCAATGCTCGGCCGACGCAGACCAGCAGCTGCATATCCTCTTCAAGGAGCCAAGGCGCGCGTTCACAAAAGTCGACACGTCGCTGCACATCGCGTGCAAGCGACCGTCCACGCGCTCCAGCTGACCACCCAGCAGGATGTCTCCAACGCGCATTCACCTCCCCGCCTTCCGCGCGCGCCAGCTCGCCGTCGACCCCGCGCAGCCCGCCGCACCCAAGCCTCCATCGTCACTCTCCGACCCCGACCCCGCGGACCTGAGTCCCAGACGTTCACGGACGCACACACGCTCTCCCGCTGCGTACGTGGCAGGATCGTCTCTACATGGGCTGACGCATGCAGATAAGATGGCTGCATACGAGGAGGGCGTGTGTGCGCGGAGGATATCATGCGCCGTGGAAGAACGACGCTTTGGCCGCGGACAATGCGCCGGCACGTTGCATCAGGGAAACCCCCCTCTCCTTTTCCAGCTTACGCTGTACTTACGCCTGCCTTTATAAGGACGACGCGCCCTACGCGGTAAGCCCTGGTAAGCCAGGATAAGCCTTAGACCAGTCCCGATCAGAACCTTTGTTTTTCATTCAAAGGTTGTACTACGCATATAGCTGTCAATACTCATATACATATGCCACATTGAAGGGGCAGAAATATGATGTATATATCACTTACTGCTGTTGTCTGGTGTATGCGACTTGGGGGACGCGAAGTAAATACATGCCTGCCCTAAAGTGCGGGCTTTGAAATGTCTTGATCGACCATTCTGATTGGCCGCCACTACGTATGCCTACATCAATCCAGGACAGTGGACACGTCGTCCACTTTCTGCATCCTGCATCGTCGGTGTCGCCACTGTTCCACAGTTTACAAGGTGAGTTCTCTCGTTTTCCCTCGCACAATTCTCGCAGCTCCTATGACACCTTCAAAACCAATGCACACTGGTCCGAGAGCGCTCGCTGCCAAGCTGTCGCTCTACCCTCACGCCACCAGTTGCCACGCTCTCCTCACCCACTGCATCCCTGCGACAGTAACCTGCTCTCACGGACGCAAATTCCATGGCCGTCGGTCGGCACGTGCTGCGCCTCGAACGGCTGGTTTGTGGGGAGGTCTTCTCTACAAGAGCTCAGTTCGTGTCGGAGCACCTCAACTGAGTGCGCGCTAGCTCGCGCCCGTATTCTTGCCATCCATTCCACCATGACGCGAAGCACCTAAGCCACATCGCAGCTATTCTGCATCCCCCACCCCAGGCCTTGCGATCTGCGCTGCGCGATTGCTGCAATCCACTCCCCCGCCACAAAACGAAAGGATAAGTTGTCGAGTTGTTCTTTTATTCTGCTGATCTGAGCCCCGCCGGACGTCGTTCATGCTGTATGCAGCCGATCTGAGCCCGGCTTTCTCAATGTGCACAGCGTGCTGCCCGTGTCACTGGGCGCCAGTCAGCGCGCTGCTGGAGGGCTCATCTTTCTCGGCTTCGCGCTTCTCGTGTCGCTCGTACCTTGACACACGGGGATGACCTTGTAGCAGTATCAGTATATACTGGGCTGTATTTACTGCATGTATCTTACCTTTTGTTACCAAAGTTCACAATAAAGAGTTGTTATCTTATGATCTGCCTCTTGACCGGAATTGCCTGTTTATAAGTTCGCAAAGAGGATGATAATTGGCAAGTGCAGGATCTTCAAATAAGCTACTTAAAAGCACTTTTTTCGGCTTATACATGAGGGGTATATATCTTATTGTAGCTTATGCCCATAAGCCCGCATAAGCCCGTATAAGCCGTTATTCGAGCAGAAAAGGAGGGGGTGGTTTTCCTGATGTGGCCGTACGACCGGCGCGGCAGGAGCGTGGGGTTTGCAGGATCTGGCGCGCGCGGATGTTCTGCTCGCATATATGCATGGCGGTTCGCGTCGCTCGAACTGGAAATCGAGGAGGACGTCTTGGTGCGTCTCAGCCTTCGCGCAGTGCGAGCCTTATATTCATTCTCACACAGATCGACGGGATGTGATCTACTGTCCGATCCTTTTCTATGATCGTCTTCCTTCCCGCACGATCCCGACCTCACCTTATCACCCGACACTGCCGACCTGCATAAGATCAGGGAGTTCTTGTCGTCGCTGATCGAGAATAGGATCCTGGACATGGACAGGGGCGTGGTCGCGTCGGAACGGGAATGCATGCGAGATGCTGGCGGTGTGGCAGGATGCACCAAAGACGGACGGGCCAGTGCAACAAGGGACGTTTCACTTGAGGGGTTGCGTTGAAGTTTCAGCGGTGCGAGGATCATATCAAGGGTGAGGCATGGGCTGCAGCATCGCGACAGCGCGCGAAGGTTGCGTACAATGTGTAGGGTAGTAAAATATTTATTGGTGAGCGCCCTCCGTGTCGTTGTCCAACGATCTTATTATGACTTTGTTGCACGCAGATTACGTCGGCGCGGCTTCGCCGATGCCTGTCAACGATACTCACCGGGGCGTGAATGACCGCAGAACCTCCCGAGGGTACTCTGAGGGACCTCGGCGAGCTTTCATGCGACGCGGTGAACATGCTTCTGCGCATGGAGAACAAGACTTTCCAGACGCTGTACCTGCAGACCGTCGTGACGAGGGAGAGACGATGGACGGGGACCGTCGTCGAGATGCCCGTTCGGCTCGATGACGCAGCATGAGGCATACGCCCCTGCTGGAGCACTCCATCTATGCTGCTCCCAGCCGTGCTCGACGTACCCCACCGCCGTACCCCCAGCATGCAGTGTAGCGCACACAATCTGTGTACTCCGCATGCTCGATGATCACTACATCTTCAAGCTCGGCTTGTTTGATTCACTGAATCTTGAAATGGTCTGTTTCGTGGTTGAGTAACCGTGCTGGCGGAAATATCAAACTAACTGTTACAACTTTCCAGACACGAATATGATTTCGATAACATCGCGAGACTGTTCTTTCTGGATGAACTTGGAGACCTATCGTAACTATCTCCACGGCGAACCTACGGTCAATGATAACGCCTTCTGGAGACCCTATCGCGCTCGTTTCTCGTGGACGGACATCATTCGCTCGCTCCGTTGGATCAGCTTCCTCGATATATACATACTGTTCAACATCGAAGGCCCACTCCTTGGCCTGTGCGCGACCGGCCAGCCCTACTCGTCGACTTCTGCCTCCACGTCGCAGACGGCGGCATCTTCCGCGAGTTCTGGCCTTTCCGCACGCTGATGCGCTGCTAAGATGCAGATACCGCTACATGTCCTGAGTTTGAAGCCACGGGCCCCCTGCGCCACAGCGCCGCGGGCCGGCACACGGAGCTCAGCTACAACCTGCATGTCTGCCGACCATTGCATGACCGCACCGTGTTGTTCTGCCGCTCATCTCCACCCACGCCCCTCCCTGCGCGACGGCAGCCCGCTCGGCTTCTGCCTACCCCGTGCGCGCGCCGCCCCCGCCGGGCAGCGCGGAGTGAAGTGCGGCAGTGCTCGAGGGGCTGTGGTTGGGGGACTATGGCCCGCATGGGATGGAGGTGCCGTTTCCGGAGTGGGACACGCCGCGGGGCGCTGTGCGCGTGTGGAAGGTTACGGGGAAACCTGAATGTGCCACGCGGGGTGTAGAGCTGGATGTTCGAGTGTGCGCGGGCGGTGCAGGCAGTAGATGTGGTGGATGCAGTTGGCGAGGTATGGCCGCTAGAGCCTAGTGCGTGGGTATTTGCAAGCGTGGCCACAGTCTGGGGGATGGGCTTCAGGTGTGTGATGCTTTAAGTGAGGGTGAACAGGTTTGAAGCCATGTATAGGATCAATCAGTGCATGACAACGGATGTGTGTGTCATTCATCTGGAAAAACCGAAGTTGCTACCATTAGCTACAGTAGCAATGTGTAGTCTACGGTAGCTACCTGTAGCTCTTATAGTACCCGTAGTACTCGTAGGAACCCCCCCTTCTACGGTGGCTTCTGTAGTGTCCTGTAGTGAGGATCTTTCTACTGTAGTAACCAAACTTGTTATAGTAGTTCCACAATCTTAAGCATAGACTACTGATGTTAGCAGTTCATTTCACACATTTTTAGTAAATCAAACTTCAATGTCTCATTTTCATATTGACTACAAAATAACTAAGTACTCTAATCTATGCTACTCTAACCTATCTATGTATATAAGGGGAGTATACAGGGGTACATAATGCAAGGATGTAGATGTGCAGGTGAGCATGTAGGTGAACATGCAGGTGGGTGGGTAGGTAGGCGAGCATGTAGTCAGACTATGAGCGAGCGAGCATGTAGTCGGACTATGAGCGAGCAAGCATGTAAGCAGGTGGGCGAGCGAGCATGTGGGTAGGTGGGGCAAGTGAGCATGTGGGCGGGTGGGTGAGCGAGCATGTGGATGGGCAGCCGGGCATACACGTCAGCACTGAAACTTATAAGATACAAACAAATTTACTTATCTGTTGCATTCTCCTCACAACCTCTTGCACCCAACTTGCTTAAAAAGAAATGAGAAGCCAAGAAAAAAAGACCTACAATAAAATAAGAGAAAAGGAGAGAGAAAAAAAGAAGGGAGTGAGAGGAGAGAGTGAGGAGAGAGTGAGGAAGAGTGGTGAAGACGACGCGCGTTGCTGGCAAGTCCTGAGGCCAAACAACACCAAAGGCAGAAATCAGATTGCCATATTTGGCAATCTGGTTTCTGCCCCCCTGCAGAATACGTCGTATTGAAGTTACACTACTTACAAGTTTTTTTAAAAACATCTAATAGTGTTAGTGGTACACCAACTTATGTTTACCTTGTACTGGCAAAAATAAGATTGCTATGTTTGGCAATCTGTCTACCTTAGTTGTGCACGTCGCAGCTGCAAGGGGCGTGGGAGAGTGCCTGGGTCCCCAGGATAGATCACCATTTCTCTTCTATAAAACTCAATTCTTATCCAATTAGCATGTACCTAGACCGTTCGAACCGTATGATTCGTCGCTTTCGAACGGTGCCCTGCACGATGTGATACGTTGAACACCGAAGACACTACCACCCGAACACTATGGGTAACTTTTAGTAGATACAAAAAGTGGCATAGCGCCCTGAATACTGCACGCACCACAAAACTGGTTGGACTGTCCGAAAGCCCTGATTAATAGCTTTCAGACAAGCCCTCATGCACCATGATAGGTGCAGAACTCGTCCCACAGCAGCAAAATCTCTGAAAATAGAGGTCAAATACTGTTTGAGGCATATCTCCACAACAATAGGACGCACCGCTGACGTTTCAACGGTTCCTGAAAGCGGTTGATCGTAGCTTTCGAACGGTACCCTGCATAACAGGATCTGAGAAGATTTCAAAATCGCCCCTCTGGGCGAAAAAGGGCTGTATCATAACGAAAAATGGACGTACCGCAAATGTATTTGGCTCGTTGGAAAGAGCTCATCGAGAGCTTTCGAACGAGCTATCATGCGCCCTGATAGGCCCAAAACTCGAGGCACTAGAAGGAAATCTCTGAAACTGTCATCAAAACATGTTTTGGAGATATCGTTACAATGAGATAACGTACCGGGAATGTGTTAGGTGTTCCAGAAAGCGGTGATCAGTAGCTTTCGAACGCATGTACATACATGCAGATTGGTGCAGCGCCTGGTGCACAACATCGAAATCTAGGATGTCAAAGTGTTAGTGATACGTACCTTTCAAAACTTGAAGTTGACAATACAAATGTATTACTATAAACAAAATATTAGTCAAGAATGTTTAAATATACTCACATTTGTTGTGAGCTATGCTCTGCTTGCCTTAGGACAGCAGAAAAGACTGTAGACCAAGGGGGTCTCGGGATTTTGTGGTAGGACCGGGGGTCGAATTATTTCAGAACACCATTGGGGAGTGGACTAGCTACCTACGTAATCAGGCACATTTCCTTTTATGGAAAGAGTTAAGATAAGATAAGATTATAGCTGCTCTCGACTCAGTCCCTGCGCCGTTTCCCCTTTGTCTGCGTCTTGCATGCCTCACAGATCCAGGTTTTGTGGGAGGAACCCACTGTTACGCATCGGAGATGGTACTAAAGGTGTGTGGTTAGAGTTATCCGAGACTTGTGAACATGAGAGCTTACCCATACGGTCTCACAACCGGCCCTTTTACAGTTCACAAGTTCGTTATCCGTGCCATTCTCAGTTGGCACAGCGCGATCGCCACACCAACATACCGATACCCCTTCGATCTCTCTCTCCTTGCGCTTTCTACCAGAACGGGTAGGCCTCCCTTCGACAAGAGGTGCAGATGCGTGTTCCGTGGGGATTGCATCGGCAACCGATGGATGGACACTAGGTGCGTGTTGCATGCCCGTATCCCCGCTGCGACTCTCGTGAGACATGGATGCAGCAGCGGTGCTGGTGCTGACGTCAAGCTGGCTCCCACCAGGAGACTCCACATGGCTGGCCTCCTGCACATCACTCGGGATACCCTCGTGCTCACCATGCGCTCGTTCTCGTTCTCGTTCGCCATCTGGCGGTCCCGCAGTCCTGTCCATGTCGTCAGGGCATTCCTCTTCGATTCTAGTACTGGCATGTCGTCCCTATCTCTTATCTGGCCCTCCGAACAGCGAGTCGCGGCGTCCGCTCCGTCATCGTCAGTTCCGTACGTACTATTACTTTGTCCATCGTATTTGTCGTCATAGTCGCCAGCGTAACTATTGCTGCTGTCCTCTGGTGAGTCTGAATCTTCTTTATCTGAATGCTGCCTATAGACAATTGATGAGCTATTATTTATCTTTGAACAGGCCGTACATATGCTTACACTAGAGTCCGACGCGAGCTATGCGCCTCGGAGATGATCAGCGCCGCATGAACAACGGCCTTCAAAGTCTTGGGCTGCTTCGCCTGCTTCCGGCGAGAGTTCCATATTTTCTGCATAGCCGATGTTTCAACAGCTGACAAAGACCATAGATTTTGATAGCTGTTCACGGAGACACTTGGATGACATCGCTGGAGGTGTCGGTGAAGGTTATATCGCCATACAACTGGCTTATCAGCAGGGCAGACCGGGCATCTAAGAGGGGCATTCGAGCAGGGCGACGCCTTTGTATACTTGGATGCTGTCTTGTAATTAAACTTCAAGAGGTTTGGACAATTGCTCCGCTTAAGATCGATTGTCATCGCTCCGCTCTGCCCTTTACCCTTTTTGAGATAGAACTGACAGAGTGGCCAAGGTTGAAGACAGAGTCCACACGGCTCCGAACCCCGATCAACACCATGGTCGTGTAACACATGGCTGCCAATGTGCTCGAGCACTCGTTGGCCGCGTGTCATGTCGAGGCGAACTGCTGGTATGCATACAGGACATGAACTTGGCTCCTGTTCACGCACATCATCGCTATGTTCGGCGACAAAGCATGCCTTCCCTAAAATTTGCTTCCGTTAGATCGGGAACTTGGACGGAGGCAAATAGAAGTCCAAAACAAACCTGAACTCTCACAATACGGGAAGTCCGCGGTACTCTTGACCTGTGGAATAAATTGGATGTCACTTTGCGCCAGTCGGTCGTACAAAGTGGAAGTCATAGCCATCAAGGTTGGACTGTCAAAGAGATGGAAGGGATGAGAAGGTATGTGTGTTGCGGTTACAGGGTTTATGGGTTGGATCAAGATGCCGTGCACGGTGAATATCATCGCGCCGAGAAGATGCGACGAGCGCCAGTCGTGCTTTAATTCTGGGTCATCGTCCGTCGAAGCGCGGAGCAAACGGAAAACTTGAAACGTTACTGACACCGTCTTCTCAGGTAGCAGCTCAAGAGCAATCTCATCAACAGCCTTGGAGTCAAACTTGATCCCAATGACCTCTCCAATGCAAAGGAATTGTTTTTGTTCGCAAGATAAAAATGTTGCTATTGGGTCAGTGACAATAAGGGAGGGACCTTCGGTGCAAGATGTGACGTCTAAGGCTATCAGATGGTGAGAATTATATCGCCCTTCCTGCTGGACGCGTCGTAATCTGTCTGTCGAGTTCGCAGATTTCCTGTACTTGAAGCGGAGCGCAAGTGCGCGTGCCTTGTTCATCATCTTCCCAGACCCATCTGCATCTATTGCCCTTGTGAATGATACTGATGTGTCCCCAGGCCTTGCATTCCAATCGGCGTCTACAGCTGCTTCTTCAAGTTCACGAAGACCTTCGGTAGCGTCACTTGGTTCTTCAGCCGAAGGCCCTCCATATTCGTCGCCGTCCTCAATGTCCTCTGGAGATGGCGGTATGCTCACGAGGAGAGTACCCATTGGCGCCAACATTGATGCATTCTCGATACATGCAACCGCTTTGAGGACGTCTGCCGTGAATGGGTGAGACGACTCGATATCTCGGCGACCCCGCTTCCAGCACGTTGACAAAGTGACGTTCTTGACGGCAGTGTTTCCACGCCAAAGTTGAGGGTTGATGTGATCTACAGCATCCGGCAGAACTCTCATGTCCTTAGACATGGATGGAAGATGTAGACGGCGAGGGCCCTTGTCCCATTCGGGATGCCGAGCAAATATGTTCGCAACTTCTGTCGTTCCCGTCAAGCGCAGCGCCAGCTGAAGGATATCAAGGTTTGCGTCGTTGCCAACCATTGTGCGAAGAATACCGAATAATGTCTCAAGACGATCTGTTCCTAACAAGATAATAAAAAAATCACTCTCAGGGAGATCAACCTTGGCCTTTGCGACACAGAAATATGCATTTTTAATCATCAACATGATATCCACATAGAGTCCCGTTGGTGTGAACTGGCTGCGGGCGTGACCATGAGCAAAAAGAGCGAGGGCAAGATGAGCAGCACTGCTTAGATGCTCGAGTTGTTCGGATAGTGTGAGATCGACGCAAATGTAGGGGAAGATCAGGTGGAAGCAGAGCGAGCCGAAGGTGGTGAGCGCAATGCGAGTCTCTGTGAATCCAGGACGGTCAGATAGAGCCGGTGGCAAAGTCCAGAGGTCCTTCAGCAGGTTGTACGCCAAGGCCACGTCCTGCTTGTCCTCTGGATTAAAGGCAGATTGAATGTGCGATGCGGATAACCCGACATCACGCAGATGAGTGCGAATAATGGCCGGGGTAAGCCAAACACCTTGAACCAAGATCCCTTTCTCGCGCAGCAAAGAGTTGCGCAATCGCTTGAAGATGTGCTTGTAGTCTTTGTCGGCAGTAATGTCGTCTGCACCGACATGCAAGTCTAGGAGGCGGAGAGGATGGAGGAGCTCATATATGGGTGATTCGGAGGATAGCACGTTCTTAAATGTTAGCTCGACCAAGGCCTTACCACGTCGTGCTTCACCGTCGGACGCCAGAGAGACGATACGAGCGCGAGTAAGTTCCCACTTACGGTCGACACCATCAATGGTCAACTGAAGCAAGCGGGCATGCTTCTCCGCGCGTTCATGCTTGCAGCTTCCGGATACCAAGACAGGACGCGCACTGTATAATCGAGGCTCGGAGCTCAGCAAACCTAAAGCGCCGACAGTAGCCTGGCAAAAGCAGCGTGAGTAAGTACGTTGACGTACGAATAGCTACATGAGGTGACCAAATAGGGCAAGACGAAAAACGCACCTCGCCAGCTAGATGAACCTCATCTTGGTCCAGGTCATCAAACAATGCTTCCAAGTCATCCTGGGTATTGAAATTGAGGTTCGTGTTTGCTGCATGTTCTCTACATAGCCCAAGGAACTGATTGGTCTTATCATCCCAACGAGGACGACGTTCTACGGCCAATTCATCGAACATAACGACTCCGTGGACGATGGTATTTGGCACCATCATCGTCGGCAAGTCCTGGAGGCATTTAAAGCACGACTCGATGTTCTTTTCAACCTCGATGGTTTTTGGGAAGGCGGGTGATGGCAGCAACGAGGGGACAGATGTTCGTTGGCGGATGGTGGATGCCGCAGGAGTACCGAACATTCGTTGGGCAATGTTGGCAACTCTGCTACCCCCGAGCCGCAGCATCAAGAGTGCCTGTAAGTCATCTTCTTCGTCAAAGCCCTTAGGGTGATATGTCCCTTCGGCAGCCCTCTTCACCAGTGCCAACATCCCATGAAGTCCCAAATTCCTAGCAAATCCGGCTCGCAGCACACGGTTAACGCGAGGGATCTTCTGGCTAGCGATAGCCATTAACATTCGTTTGTGCTCCTCTAGCCTCCCTTCCCACCCGATGAGCTTTCGTGCGTCGTTCAGACGGCGGAGACGAAGTTTGTCAATTGCCGTGTTCTTTCGCCGAACGATCTCCATGAGTCCACCACATCCATGATAGGCAAAAGGTGCGTTCTCGTGGACGCCGAATACGATGCGCTCCTCGATGCCGGCTAATAATGAATTGCTCTTGAGCCCATGACATGGCTTGCAGGATTCTCCCGAGGTGATACGGCCCTCGCAGTTGCGTGCGCGAAGTCTAAGGACACCGTTCCGGCTCTCATAGTCCCAGGGGAGTGCTTTCGAGTCGTGTAGCATGAATGGGTACACCATGCTGGCCGCTTTGCCTTCGGGGATAGCGAGTCGATAGCCCAGGCAAGGGGTAAGTCTCTGCTTCTTGATGAATACGATGCCGTCGTCTGATTCGCCTTGCGTCGTACTTGCAGGAATTTCCGCGCGCCCGTGGTCTGCTAACGCTAACTCGACCTCCGAAGTAGCATGCATGCCGACACCATTAGGCGGAGACTCTATATGATATTCCATTGACGGCTGTGGGGTCCTGTATCAACAATGTAAGCATTCATGTCTCTTGCTCGCTAGTACTACTGACACTCACATTAGCTTGATTGCAGATAGTAGTTTGCTAAATCTTCCTTCTAGCAAGCTCCCTGGAACTCGGAAGCTCAGAACAAAGTGCTCGACATATCGACACAGTGCTTCGAGGCCAAGGTCACCCCGTCGTACATGCAGCCGCGCGATCTCCTCAATGGTAGCCCCATAGCCAAGCACTCTGTTCAAGAGAGGGTCCAGTACGTACTCTATCTCCCAGGCTTCATCATCTGCAACACAAGGGGGCTCTGCTGCAAAATGTGCGATAGGATCGTTGGGCTCGGCGATCAGTACCGACGTCGGGAGTTGGGATATGGCCTTGCGCACTTGCGCGATGAGCCTCAAGCCACCAGCGCAGGCAGGTGAAGGGTTCCTATCGCCTCCTATTTTGAGACCATCACTGAAGGGCGATGCTGGCATTGATGACGATGCTAATGGGAGAACAGATGCAGGTGCAGTGACGGCGGACGGAACGTGCGGCACCTTCTCGCGTTTCGTGAAGAAAGATGTGAGCTTCTGCATTCCTTGCTGCGATGTGTTGTTGCGGTGCTGCTTCAGCCTGTTTTTATCGCACTGCTTCGTTCCCAGATGCTGCTTTGTGAAGTTGCCTATGCCTCCATTTCCGACAGCGATCTCTGTCTTGCACTTCGGGCAAATGACCATTCGGACGCCATTCTTGATGATGATGTCGGCTTCCTGTTCACCAGATATCATTAGTATTTGAACCCTCATCGAGAGAAGGGCTGCTTACAGTGAGATTGGTGGTCTCGGGCATCAGGATAGGTCTCAGAGAGTGGTCTATGTCTCAAATATCATAGAAATATGAATTTTCATTGAATTCCGAGCACAAATTGTGGCTGTACAGCTACGGTCAATATTTTTCGGCTCCGGCCTGTCGGCCGGACTAACTAGGTAACCTCCGGTGCCGGGTTAACATCCCGAGACCCCCTTGCTGTAGACACATAGTGAGAGCAGGACTTGGACGTCTTAGAGGCAAATGTGTGCGACGTGCATGCATATGACATGTCACTAGTGTTGAACACATATTGAATCAAACCAGTCTGATTATATCATGAAATACAAGCCTTAGATTATTTTTAAAAGACTTTTGAGCATTATAATGAATTACAAAGGCAGTGAAACTACAGAGGGCTACAGAGGACTACAGGAGACTATGGTAGGACAAGCCAGGCTACAGGATCAGCCGGAAAACTCCGGTAGTTACCATCAGTGCTTCTATAGGCACATCAGAGCTTCCATAGGAACATTACCTCATTTAGAGAAACTCCGGTTTTTCCTGATGTTGTGGTAGGGGAGGATGTTGTCAAGGTCATTTGGGCAGATTCGAGGCACTGTGTCACAATGTACAGAAGATACATGTAAGACATGTAAGTGGATTGCTTATCCTACCACTCTCACAGCTGGCCATCACCATCTTCTGAAAGAATGATTATTTGTATTCATTCCGATCATCAAATACATAATAACAATTCAAGAAAAAGTGCAGTCTAAACAAACGTTTAGTGACCAAAAGAGCACCAAGACTTTGGTATCACATTTCAAGTTTGTGACTCTGCATCAGGTTGTGTAGATTTTTTAAAATACTTCTCTAAAATGCTGGTAGGTCTTTTGGCAGGGACCACTTCATTTTTATGATTGGATGTCTATGATAACATATGAGATTTGGGGAAGATAAAAGCAAATGAATATTCTACATGATAATATTGTTTTATCTCCTTGATCCATTTCTTCCTCATAACATACCAATGACCTTTATTAACAAACATACTGATGAAAAAATTAGCAGGCAGTCTATAAGATTATAAATAGAGAGAAAAGTCTTACAGTTTACCACTACATTCAACATTCATATCACTTATCTTTGAATCAAGGTTGGCAGCATGTCTAAGCTCATTGAACCAGACACAAACATCATTAGAAAACCAGGCTTTTGAAAAGATACCTTCTTCTATTGAGTTTTTCAACTGCCCTAAAAATTCTATCCAAATTGGATTCTCAGATGTCATTGAGATAAATTTCACCATACATCAAGAGACCCCAAGTTATTATTTTTAAAACACGATGCCTGGGGGGGAGGGGAGGGGGGTCCTCACCTATATAGAAAATTTTGGATTTAGTGCACATCGAACAAGAAAAGGTGTAACTCGGGCTCAAGGGAGTTTGAGCCCTGATCGACAGGCCGACGCGAGGCCAGATCGTGGAAAGACTCGATGCGGTGCACATTGATACCCTTGCCGTCGCCGTGCGACGCCATTTTAGTGCTGCGTTGGCCTGCATTGGGACTCGCCTCACGGTAATCTTGTCTTCCTAGTAGAACCAAGCTCGATCAAGCTTCAGTACCATATATCAACAAAATTCTATGCTCATTATGTAGAGTGAAACACATTTTGCTATGATCTACTTCTCGTAGCAACGAGCAAGCACACTGGCAACACGACACTTCCGAGTCCTCGATGCAAGATGTCTTTGATTTGGACGAGAATATGTGGGAACAGGAATCCAGTGTGAACGAGATATCGGGGAGCGCGAGCGAGATTGATGAAGACACACACGGTATGCAATCTACAGTATCGTTGTTGATGCCGATGAGTTAACAAAGTGTCATAGACGGCGGCGGTAGCAGCTCACCTGGAAATGCCGATGAGGACTTGGATTTCTTGCAGGGAGATGTTCATGTCGGGGCCCTGGAATCTGAGTCGCCGGGCTCATCACTTGCTTTCCCGGGTGAGAAGGAAGCTGGCACAGATGGGATGTTCTGGCAGGTTCGTCAGCGACGTGGCCAGACGATCACAGTCAGGTGCAAGAGATGTCATACCTGCAAGGAGGTTATCGAACTCGGAGACGGAACCTCCATGCACTCCTTCAAGCAGCATGTCAACGGACGTGCATGCCAGAAGCGCGCGAAGCAGAATACTGATGCCGCAAAACGTGACGATGTGGACAAGAAGCAATTGAAACTTACCGACATGTTCTTCAAGCAACGTAGCTCTCAGGCTTCCATCCCAAGTGAGACACCATCATCGCCTGATCACGTGGTCGCATCGCTGTCGCCGTCCCTCCCGCTCGGACGTGTCGGTTCCTTATCGCCATCCATCGTGATGAATAGCGATGACGACGTGATGCTCATTGAGAAGCCTGGTCCCTCTAATGCCAGTGTGACGTTTGACGATAATCCCTGCCCGGGAGTCGCCTTGGTCTGGTCAGGCAGCATCTGGACACGCTACCCCTGGCATCTGCATCAATTCAAGAACTTGTCATATATCATAGTCAGCATTGGAGAAGGCGGACAGACCATTCGCATCTGCAGTAAGACGTGCACTCGCTTCCCATGGGCACCCCAAGAGCCCTGCGTTATGTGCAAGAATCTGCTCGACAGCGCAGAGGTCCGCGAGCTCCGCGAGCGGGCATTGCAGAAGATCCCCAAATCTATGAATTACCGATACTATACCTTCGACCAGCTCAACGAGCTCCTGGCTGAAAAGGTCAAGCAACATAATGGGATGAAGTTAAAGGTGAGCAATGCAAATTGTTGTCGTATCGGAATCAGAGACTGACCTTGTGCATGGTAGACTTTGAATATGGATAGAAAGATTGCATCCATCTCCACTCGCCTCAGCGATCACAAGCGGATCGTAACGGCAATTGCAATGAATGACCTGCCGGCAGTAAGCCGCTTGATAGCAGTCGCGCTTCGCAACAACTGCGGTCCGCGAGAGATCCTTGCCCGCATCGAGAAAGCGAGTCAGGCTCTCTATCATGTCAAAAGCTTCCAAGTACGTACGCTCGAGGCTCGAGGCTGTCTACTAGGCACTGACATATCCTGGTCAATTTAGAAGAAGGACTTTGAAATAGGAAAAATGATACTGACCTTGGGCGGGCCGAAGCTGCTCTACGCACTGCATATTGCACTCAATCTTCCGAACATCAACTCGGTCTATAGCCACGCACCATCCCCGAAGATCCTTCCTTGCCTAGGAAAGCCAACTGTTGATGAGATCGCAAATAACATGGCTGTGCTCTCAGAGGCGGGTTTCTTTTGGACAAACCGAACTGGGTCGCCCGCACCACGACGCGGGTGGGCAATCATGGTTGACAATATTGCCCTGGAGGAACGTCTACGCTTTGAAGCTGCACGGAACTCCGTCCTGGGAATATGCCGAGAGCATGCAACATGTTGCGATCTTGAGGTCACCTCGGTTGAGCCACTAAAAGCGACCCAGACTGCACTGGACAAAGGCGAGGTTCATCGTGCGAAGGAGGCGACTGTAGGAGGAATGGCCCCGTTTGCAAGTAACAACTACTCCATGGCGCCGGTGCTGCTGTCTGGAACCTGTAAGCAGGAGACCACTGCAGAACAACGTGCAATGTTCGCGGCGCTGATCGAAGCCTGGTACAAAGCACGACTGGATGGTGCATTCGCAATCAGATATGGCGATGTGTGGAATATCGCAACTGATGGTGACGCAACGTACCGTGCATCCTTGCACTCCCTTCTGATGTCCCAGACTCTTCAATCGTCGTCCTCGATATACCGCTATCTGGCTCCGCTGCGGTTGATGAACATGAGGTGCGGAGAGCGAGATATTCTCGCTGATAAGGATCTGAAGCATAAGATCAAAAGTACGTCCTTCGTTTCACGCTGCAAACAAGGTCAAATTCCAAGTGCTCATGCCGCTCGCAGATTTTGCAAGTCATCTTCGCACAGCAGATGGTTTCCTCGTTCTTAATTCACATATCCAACCGGGGCTACTTCGCTCCGTGCTTTCGAAGGAGCTGAACATGGAGAACAGCACAATCTCTGGCCTATTTGATCTGAGAGACCACCAGAATGTCCCGAAGGCCGTTCGCCTTCTTACCTCCATCGCTAAATTGAGTGATTTAACGACGCTCTCGCCCTTGATCAGCCCGGGACTGTTTGTCCTCGGGAAGCTGTTTGGATGCTTTGTGAATCCCTACATTACTCCAACAATGTCCCTCTCCGAGCAACTGATATCTCTTGCAACATGCGCTCACTTGCTCTTCAAACTGTGGCGCATGAACGGGAGTTCTTTCTGTCCTGGTCAGCTCTATTATGACATCCAATCCCTCATCAAGAACATATTCTGGGATGTTGCGAAGCAGAAAGTTATCGGGTCGGAAGTTGGCCTCTATATTGGCCAGCGAGGCTCCGATCGACTTGAGACAGAGTTCGGGAATTATCGCACCATGACCCACCAACAGAATGTCGATATTCAGCAGCTTGCGGATCGTGCGGGTGCATCTGCTGATCTCAGCCGTATATTTGCAGATCGCCCAGAGCTAGACCGTGGCCACCGACGATTGCGCCTTGAGGGTTCCGAGGGAGTTGATCACACAAATCCCGCATCATGGAAGGGGGATGTCGTGGTCGGCAATGTCAGTCTCCTTACCGTCTGGAATGCCGGGCGCAACGAAGCAGTCAGAATACTCGCAAAGGCTGGTGTTCCCCACGCTGCAGACACATTTACTTTTCAGGCAAACTCGTCCGAGTCGGGCGAACTTCCATTGAACATCGACATGCTCCGGCCCGAAGGAACATATGTCGGCCTTCGCGAATCGGAAGAAGAAGCCGTTCAGTTGCGCACCGATGCTGTACATTCTCACTCAGAATCTCTAGAGTTGAAGGCAACTCAGGATGCCAGCATGGCAGAAGGGGATACAGAATCCGAAATTGATACTGTCCTTCTCGAGGACTTCATTCCTGAGACAGTCGGAGAAGATCCCAATGGTATATTCAGCAAAGCAAGAGTATGGCTTGACATTGATGGGACCGCAATTCACAAGGCATCCGCAGTACGCATTCTCCTAGGTACTGACGACGGACTAAAGTCAACGGACCGGCTACGTCGAGTTCGTGGATACTCACGGAATTTCAGTATCAAGAACTCCATTAATGATGACGACGTGGCGGGCAACTTGTTCATGGTCGGTCAGATGGTGGCAGGGTTCCTTCGGGTAGGAAATAATGCCGCATTATCTCTGCTCAAGGTGACAGCTATCCAGAAGGAGGGTGGCCGGAGCGTCAGTTGTGTCGGATTATCGGAGCTCAAAGATCCAAAGCTCACCTTTCGAGGTCAGATCTTGTCGCTTAAGCCACATGGATCTGCGCATTGGCGTTGGACTGGTGACTGGGAGGTCCTGGAGACAGCGCAAGGAAAGAAAGCGCCGTCAGTGGCTTCCAATCTGGGTACAAAACTGTCAAAACGCGTTCTTCTCGTCGACATGCCGGCTTTCCTTACTAGGCCCATCAATCCTCCTTTGACCGAGACGACACCGATTACACCAGAGCTAGAGACATCTGTCCTTGAGGCTCTCACCGATTGTCTATGGCCAGATGTAGCACCACATGCAAAGATGATCCCGATACGTCCTGTTTCTGCGAGCTTTCCATATAGGCGTTACGACGGTAGGTCACTGCCTTAGTGAATATTGAAGCCGACCTTGTTATTGATGCATCCTTGTAGGATCATTCGCATTCGTGAATGCTGATGCTGTTCAAATGATAGATCAGCTGCCAAATGAAGGAGAAGAAGAATGCTTCCTATGCAATGAGAGGGTGCAGCTAAATAGGATGCGAGATCATGTAGCGGTGCATCTCGCAGCCGCACGCTTTGGTCTTCAGGATGATCGAGCGGTGAACGTTCGGGTGCGTGATGACTGTCTCTGAGATGCTCAGCGAGCTTACTAACTTTGCCGACACCTTCAGGTCGATGCAGAGAAGGAATGTTGCGGCTTCTGTGGCCGCCACGGTACATGTGTTGTGACGTTGAAGCTAAGCAGGAAGGCTCTTGTGCCGCTTTCGCCCGACTGTCCATACTACTACAAGTTATCAATGAAGGCGGCAGAAAAGACTACAAAGACCGGAGCAAGTACAAACCGGCCGATTCAATGCCCGCTCTGTATACCTTCCAGCAAACACGGTGTCTTCGACTCTAGCCAGGTCATCTGGACCTATAACATGAAGCTACACATCCAAGATAAGCACAGAGGTGTTGCAAATGACCGGGAGACGGCAGCGCTCAGGATTTGCGAGATAACGAAGCAGGAGCTGACGAACCTAGGTCTGGGGCCGTCGAAACTGAAGGGTAAACAGCGCGCTGCGCCCAAAAAGGCCGTAACATCCAAACGTCAGAGGACGGAAGCTGTTCAGGAAGGTCCGGATGATGCAGGCAGCGCGATGGATGATGTGAACTCGAAGAGGGCCCGGATTTAATTATCCAATCTCTCAGCATGTAGTAATACTGCATTAGCTACGAAAATCGCCATATCCTACAATTTACCATATATTTTGGGGGGAGGGGTGGGGGGTCTACCCTACCAAAGAGAGTTGGAGAAAAAAATAAGGTACATGGGTGGGGGGTGACGGCCGATTCACGGAAAACTGATTAATGGGGCATCGTGTACGGGAATAAAGTTCTTGGGGACTCTTGCCATACATTCATCAAAATAAAACAATGCTCGCTCCAAATTTCTATCATGTATATCATACTTCCATAATGCCATGAACAATTTGCAATATAACTGGACATTATCATTCTTTTGAATATACTTTAGCTCTTCTTGCAAGTAGTTATTATCAGCAGAGAGTATAATGGCATCATAGATTTTTTTCAAATTGTCATATAATTCATAGGTAGACCAACTATCTATAACCCATTCACTTGTTGTATCCATCTGAGAAAATGGAAAAATTATGCCCAAGATATCTATGTCTGAAGAACATACGACTGAGATCAATTTTATGTTGTATAAATTCACATTTAGTACACAATTTAACAGATTAAATAAGCAATCACAATACAATACACTTTTTAAACTTTTGAACTCAGAATTCTGCTGAAGTGCTTGTTCAAAAATATAAAACCAGCTTTGAATAAACTTTTTATCAATTAATTTTTTCTCAACCGATGTTAGATGCATCTTACTGGGAACAATAAGGCATGATAATGCTAATATAGATGCTTTCAAAATTATACCACATATCCACCATGCTGGCACTGTGACAAGTTCAATATTTCTAACAAAAGATATAAACTGTGATAAAAACATATGAAAAGAAGCTCTTATATTGATAACATGTCCATAGTAATGAGAAACATATGCACATAAATTGAAAAAAATCTCTTGGTTATGTAGATTGCAATACTCCATGAAATTAGATTCTGACAGATATTTAGATAAAATCTTACATAAAATTGAATGTACTTGTATTATATCTTTTGAACTGTCAAAATCTGTATGTATGTGTAATTTTTGTTCATTGGAAAACATTAGATTAGCACAACCATTTAATAATGTTAGGTTTTCTCTTGTATTCATAATTTTTGAGATATCAAAAGGATCGTTCTTTTTCAATATATCTGGTGTTATCAAGCCTGTGAGGTTACTTAAGTAGATAAATCCAATTTCTTTCTCATCAAAGTCTTTTCCATTGGAGATTTGACTTTTAAGATACAAAGTTATAAGGTTAATGTAAAGGTCAAAAGTGGATGAACTAGCTTGCAATTTCAAAGAAGAAATATATTGTGAAAGTTGGGAGATATCCCAATCATAAGACAAGAAATCAAGAAAGCCCTTTAACTGCTCATCTAATGGACCAGTTTTATAATTAATAATTTGACCACCAAAATACCAAGAAACAAAATTGAAGGAGGAAAATTTCATATGTACAATAGTCCATGGCCACAACCATTTTTCAATTTCTTTTTGATTTTTTTGATCCCAATATTTTTCAAGATTTACTTTGATTTTATTATGGACATTGACTGCCTTTTGAAACACAGTTAAATCATGTTTGAAAAAGTCAGCACCTGGCAATGCTTGTAAAATAAGATTTGAAACTGTGGGATTAGCTGAATAATTGTACAGCCAAAATAAGGACTCAATATCAAGTCCATATGTGTCTGATGGCTGTATTGCCTTTTGCTCAAGCACTCTCCAGCTCATTACAGCTGTGGATTGATCTTTCAAGGCTTTATTCTTTGATACACTTGTTGTACTCTTCTCATTGAGACCATTAGCCAACACAAGCTTGTGGATATACATAAACCAGTTCCTGAAATGACTTTTCAATTTTTGCCCATACATCCATGCAAATACTCCAATCTTTATAATATAGTCTCCTACTGGTGTCTTGTATGGGCAATTAATATCATAAAATGGAAGCAGATTTGTTCCCAAATATATCAAATATGATGCCCCAACAACCATGGCAACCCAGATAGTTATGCCATTATCCAAGCCTTTGATAAAGATCACCAAGCCAATGAAAAAGAGCAATAGTGCAAGATGCATCACAATAGGCAGGAATTCTATAATTGCAGGCACATGCCAATTCTCAAGCCCAAGATAACGCAAGTGAGCAATATGCACCTTTCTCTGAATTGTGCCAGCCACAGGATGAATATAATATTGGATCCATTGCTTCACTAGCATAGCCATCAAGGCAACTGCCAAGCTCAGGGCAAGACTCACAAACCAAAGGCCATTCACCCAGAGATCAGAGCTAGCAGGTCCCATAGCAGATGGCTTCTGAGAACAAGGAACAGTATCTGGAGACTTTCCCAGAGCAACAGCATGCTGAACATCAATGAGCTCAGAAAGAAGAGTGACAGTGGATTGTGAGTTATCTGGCTGGAGAGACTGAGAAGACTGGACAACCAATGTAGTCACCACAGCTGAGAAAAGACCAGCCTATAAGGAAAGCACTACATTAGAGTCATGGCAGTCAAACATCCAGGACACACACTCACAAAGACAAGGAGGACATCAGTTGTATCACGCCAACCTTCAACCACATCATTGTCCCGCAGTGCGGCCTCATCCAGATAGACCCGCCAGATACGTGCATTTGGGCCCATGGCTTCCACGACATGGTTGTCAGGTGGGTACTTCTGCTCATAATCATCGGGATTGTATCCTTCGCCACAAAACATGAGCATCCGGATCATGACTGATACACAAGACTGCACACCAGAGAATCCTTTCGCTGCAGGCAAGATGCCGCCGCTCCGTCGCGTCTTCTTCTTCCGACTTGAACTGGGCTGCGGTACGCCTCTCCCGGCAGGAGACGTGTCATCCGCATCGGACTCGTCTGAGTCGCTGGTGATCTCAGCAGCTGAGACGGCAGCCGCGGCAGCGCCAGAGTCTGCAGCATGTCTCGAGTTCCCCGGATAGGCAGGATTTTCATGTTCATAGCGCGCAGCTGTGGCGCCCGCGTTCTGGCGTTGTGTCGGAGGCAATGCGGTGCCACTACCCTCGTTCAGACTCGGTGTATGCGGCTTGGATCCCACGGCCGCCAGATCGCCAGTGCCGCGAGCGCTGCCAGTGTCTCGCGCAGTGGAAGCTAGCTCAGCAGCATGCATGCCTATGGCAGAACCTGGACCGACACCGTGCTTGTATCCGCCGCCGCCGCCGCCGTCGCTCTCAGTCCCCGAATCTACGTGATAAGATCCTAGCATCAATACCCACTAAGCTGATCCTACCGATCCGTGCAGAAGCTCACCAGTAAGTACATCAAGATGGTCTTGAGCAACCATTGCGGGCGCGATGTGCGTGGATGCTGTTTTCGCGGATGTGTATAGTGTGCGTGCAACGATGTGGGGAGAAGCAAGAGCAGAAGCGCCGAGACGACACACAGTTGTTCCTGTTTGGGCGCGCCGGCGCTAAACTGGCTGGGATGGTCACGACAAGGTCCGACATCGACAGCTGGCTGCGAAGGACAGAATGCATCAGTGCTTGACAAGTTGACTTCGTAGTTGACACCAACCATTTTTGGGGCCGTTGACGTCCCGAGTCAGCATTTGAGGATCGCGCTGTAGAGTCCATTGTTGCACTGTTCACACTGTCTGTTCGCGGGGTAGAAAATTGGCCTAAGTACTCGTCTGGCACGATGAATGAACGAGACGAAACAGGAGAGGTGATGAGCGTTAACATTGCAAGATAGCTTCGCGTCTGACGCCGCTGCAGCGTCCAGTGCTGCTCTTCTGACCTTCAAGCGGCCGGGCTCGCAGCTCGCCTCATGCCCCGTCAATGAGCCTGACATCGGGATCAGCGATCGCGAGCGGGACCGAGTTCGTCATCTGCATTCCATGGCATCCACGAATAGACCGCGCGAGTGGACCAGAGGACGCAATGCTAATTCCGCCATTGTGTTGCAGAGACACGTCCCGGCCTGGAACGGATTGTAAATTCAGTACTGCAACGATGTCAAGTCCAGAGTGAACGTGCACAGACCTCATCGGTGCACTCATATGCAGCCGCATCTCGTGGCGGGTTTGCTGCCCATCGCAAAACATCGCGCAGTGCTTATTTCCATGGTACTTATTTCCATGGATCATCGTTGCGGACCCGAGGTGACGCGCTACATCGCAAAGAGTGGAAATCACATCAGCATCCCACGATGCATACAAAACCAAAGATGCAGCGAGTTGCAATGGAGTTGGATCATGCTTCGTGTTGAGCGCGAAACGCTGCATCACTGTAGTATCACTGTCTGTCAATTCGCCAGATTCCCCGTCATTGATACTTAGAGGCCGTCCCAGCTTGATCTGATTGCCACTGCAGTACGATATTGCAGGGCGCTGTACTCTGTTTGATGCGTTGCGGCGGAGACATAGTCGCTAACAGTGACGAAGCTAGCGCAAACAGTCGCGGTAGGTCGCTGGTCCGACATGCCTGCGACACTGCTCGGTGTATAATTGGGTGAGCGTGAAGTTGCACGCTTCGTGTGCGGGTTTCTGTCTGCGAAACAGAGGCAGGCACGATATACTCGGGGTTCTATCGCGCTACGGGCTGCGAAGACGTCCTGAATTCCAATATGATTAAGTACAGGCCATATTCTGTGGTATACCGATACAGGAGAGTCTGAGATGGACAACACGTTGGACGCACGACTCTGGTTTAGCTGGAGAGGGTAGGGGATGAACGGCTACTGCCCACAGCCATATCAGGTCTCTTCGGGGGTTGCTCGTTCCCAATCAACGGCTCGTTCTCAGAGCTCTCCTGCCGCCCCTGCGCTTCGTCATAATCGTCCGACGTGCCGTTACAGCACGTACAACACGAGGAGAGGTGCTGCGTGCATTCCTGTCCTACGCGTTTGTGCCGTGTGACTCGCGCAGATTAAACGACACAAAAATAGGTGCACGCACGCGTGGCTCCGAGATCGGCGCATATGCCGGCGTAGATGTCGAGGCATGCAGACAGGACTATCGTGCAGCAGACCTCTAGCGCATCGGACATGTCGGCGCCGCGACAAATCTGCCGGCGGCGGGAGGTATTTCTGGCTGTAATCACAGAGGCTGGGGGGTGATATTACCACAAAGGCTTCTGTCCGCAGAATTGATGAGGCAGATCGAAGCGTGGAGAGGGAGGCACGTCACGACAGATGGATCACCACAGACGTTGCCAACGATGTCGAGACCGCACGGAGGCGCACCGTGACCGGCGGTCGGTGACAGATTGTGACTTGTTCGGCAAGTGCCCGGCATTACCTAATCGTTCCCTAATAAATATGTCGAACCGGTAGATTGGCTGGCGCTGCCCTGGGAAACAAAGTTATTGAATCGCTGCGACACAGTGCGACACCCCATTTTCATCTTTCGCCGTGCAGACATGTTCGACACTGTCCTACAACGTGAATGCTGCCTCGGTGGCGACTTCACCTAATACCCAGACCGAGCCGACACGCGCGGTTATCAAGCAGGGTGGTGCTGAAAATAGAATGGACGGTGAGTCTATTGATAGCACATGCAGAGCGCCTCCAGCGCCTCCGACTCTGAGCGCCCTGCCAGGTGCCTTTATAATTTTGACCCGGCGAGGCCGGCGTCCATCCTCCCCGTTTTTTCCTTCTTCTCTCTTTCTTCCTGCCAACACTCGGCACGCACGCAAATCCAACTCGACGAGCCGCGCCTCCCTGCCGCTGTTCGTTGCTTGCGACCCGCAACCCCCTCCCCGACACTTCCTCGACTCGACTTTAATTCTGCTTCACCATGCGTCTTCAGTCATTCCTTACAGATACCCGCGCGCTTTTCGTTGTCTCCCTCGCGCTCGGTGTGGCTGCCCAAGACCGCACCACGGAGCAAGGCGAGGCTCAAATTACAGGTGCGTACTTTGCCTTCCTATTCAAGCCTGCACCAGCGCCAACCCCGACTCCGCTGGTGGAGCGTCGAGTCGGGTAGGTAGCAGGCCAGAGTGAGCGATCTGCTCACGATGATCACGTCCAGACGGCAACCAGGAATGCACGCCCTACTTCTACGCGCCCTCCGGGAATGCGATCCACAACTTCCCCCCGATCTGGACCCCCGCGACCATCCTCTCCAATGACACCGAGGCTATGCAGAAGTGGCAGAACATCTCCAGCAGCGTCCCGACCAACATTCAGCCTAAAGGCACTGGCAACATGGGCAACTTCACCGGCGTCAACTACGACAACGCAAACGACCCTGACTGCTGTGAGTTCATCATGACTTTGCTCTTTTCCATCATCTCCATGTTGCGTATCATGCTTTGTTTCGGGCACCATTGTTGCGGAGCCTTTTATTCGCCTGTCGTGCACAGCATGGACGAATTGTCCCAGGCGTGGACATAGAGCGCATCACGCTTGGCGCCCATCGCGACATGTGATGTTATCAGACCTCATATCTGCTCAGCCCCGTTCAGTCATCTTTCATTCGCGCGTTGGCCGCGCAGCCGAAGCGTCAACGAAGCGTGTACTCTTGTCGCCGCTACCGAGTTGCGTCTAAAAATAGCCCCGACGCGTCTCGACATCTTCGATTCGTTCTACGCCAAATCTAGCAAGTTTCCTTCCAGAAGCTGATATGCTTTGCTTCTAGGGTGGACCGCGCACCAGTGCACGACGCCGAAGCTCGCTGGCCTCGCGCCCGACGTCTCGAACGTGCCCGAGCCGAAGACCATGGGCTACGGTTTCGACGACGGCCCGAACTGCTCGCACAACGCGTTCTACGATTTCCTGGAGCAGAACAACCAGAAGGCGACGATGTTCTTCATCGGCAGCAATGTCATGGACTGGCCGCTTGAGGCGCAGCGCGCGCTGACTGATGGCCACGAGATTTGCGTCCGTGAGTGATGGTCTGCATAGATAATTGAATCCCGGCTGACCTCCGCACAGACACCTGGTCGCATCGCTACAGTAAGTCTAGCGTCGCATGGAAACACGACGTGGAACTAACGCCCTCTCAGTGACCTCGTTCCAGAGCCAAGACGCCTTCGCCGAGCTTTGGTACACCATGCAGGCCATCAAGCTCGTCACCGGCGTCACCCCGACCTGCTGGCGCCCACCGTTCGGCGACGTCGACGACCGCATCCGCGCCATCGCCAACGGCCTCGGTCTCCAGACCATCCTCTGGAAGTACGACTCCAACGACTGGCGCAACGGCCAGGGCGGCATCACCCCCCAGGACGTCGACAACGACTACATGCAGTTCATCAACAACGCCGCCAGCGGCACCTTCGACGGCGCGGGCGGCATCATACTCACGCACGAGCTCAACAACTTCACCATGAGCGAGGCCGTCAAGTTCTACCCGCAGCTGCAGTCCGCGTTCCAGCACATCGTCCCCGTCGGCGTCGCGCTCAACAAGACGCAGCCGTACGTCGAGACCAACTACACCCTGCCCACCTTCGAAGAGTGTAAGTCCGCGTCGCCTTTCCCCGTAGGCAATGGCGCTGACACACGCACGCACACTAGACATCAGCGGCACGACGAACAAGAGCGGCGGGTCGAGCAACAGCGGCGCGGAGAAGACGGGCGCCGCCGTCGCCACGCACCCCGTCTCCGCCGCTGCCGGCCTGCTCACGCTCGGCGCCGTGCTCCTGGCGAGCCTTGCGCTCTGAGCCCATGCATACCCACACGAGAGGAACGGAAAAGACGATCGTTGCACGGACACGCGTATCTTTAGCCCGCTAATCTATTCGTAGTATCCCCCATGCTGTGTGCGCCGTTACCCTGTTGCTGTCGATACCTGTGCATAGCGTAGCTTTGGATAAGTACTATGGACACGGTTCATGATCCTTCGGACATTTTTCGCGTCGGCCAAGGAAGTGCGTTGTCTGCGGTGCTCAATACAGGCTCTCAACTAATAGACGATCAAGTGAGCTCACGTTGTTAATAATTAGGTGGTATTGAGCTGCTTGTGTATTAGATCGGCCTGTAGCGACTTTTCGACGTTGACCATGATGGATTCAGCGACCTCGCAATGTAACACATCGCTTTGTCTTTGGGATTCACGACGAAGCTCGACGTACGCAAATGATAGGCATGCACAGTTCCAAATCCGAGCCTGCCTCGTGTCGTGTCGGCGCTTCTGCTCTTGCCTCTTTCCACATCGTCGCACGGACACTACCTTGACAAAAACGATATCTACGCACATCGCACATCACCAATGGTTGCTCAAGACCATATAGACATGCCTACCGGTGAGTATTTGCAGACGATCCTTCCGATCGGCTGTGTATGCGGCGCTGGTGTCGACGTACTGATGCCACGGTCTTATTACGCAGACTCTGGAACCGAAAGCGACGGTGGCGGCCGCAACCACAAAGACGGGATCGGTCCAGTTTCTTCTGCAGGAAACGTACGAATTGCTAGTCTAGCTCCTGCCGCGCAAGATACCGGTGCTCTCGATCTCGCTGCTGTGGAATCCAAGGAGCGCACATCTAGTCTGGGCGGGCATCGCGGCACCGCACTGACTCACTCGGAACGCGAGAAAGCGGGCTCCGCGACTGTGCGTGATGATACTGGCAATCTAGGGAACTCGGGAGGTGTACGAGTCTCGGGCGCTACTTTTGCAAATGCCCCGGCTGCTGAGAGCTCGGGAGGTGGTATCTCTGGCGCTGCTGCTCCTGCTAGTGGTCCGGCTGCTGAGATCACTAGCGATGCAAATGAGTCTGACGAAGATAATGCACGGCCTGCAGGGAGGAATGTACCTCAGCCCAGTCGGAGGAAGAAGGTGCAACACGACGGTGGGTTCTTGCCTACAGCCAAAGGGTTTTCTGGTACGTAGCCTTGCATGGTCAACATGATCTGGATGCTCATGCTGCACTAAGGATACAACCCCGATGATTATGAACAGAAGTACCCCCCTGACAGCCACATTACGGAAGCCATGGGCCCGAATGCACGCATCTGGCGTGTGTATCTGGATGAGGCTGCAGCGCGGGACAACGAACTGATCGAAGGTTGGCGCGATACAACTGATGTCCTTCTTGTCTTTGTGAGCATTCCTTGCACGTTCAATTGTTATGATGCTAAGGACATCCCTTCCCAGGCTGGTCTCTTCTCGGCTGTGGTTACTACTTTGGTTGTCCAATCTTCTCAGTCTCTTCAGCCAGATAACTCACAGGTGACTGTGACCCTTCTTTCTGAGCTCATTGATATCCAACGTGCTGTTGGTCTTGGCATGTCTCCAGACACTGTTCCTCATTCTCAGCAGGCATCTGCCAATGGACCTGCTAGTTCTGATTGCTGGATAAATGGTCTCTGGTTTGTCAGTCTTGCCTTGAGCTTGGCAACTGCCTTGATGGCCATGCTTGTAAAGCAATGGATCCAATACTACATTCATGCTGTGTCTGGCACAGTCCAAAGAAGGGTACATACTACCCACTTCCGCTCTGTTGGGCTTCAAAAATGGCATGTGCCTGAAATTGTAGAATTTCTGCCTATTGTGATGCACATAGCACTGTTGCTTTTTTATACTGGCCTGGTGATATTCATCAAGGGCCTGGATAATGCCATTGCTATCTGTATTGCTGCTATTGTTGGAGTGTCATATATCATATATTTTGGAACAAATCTGCTTCCATTTTATGACATCCAGTGCCCTTATAAAACACCAATGGGAGATTATGTTATTAAAAGTGGCCTGTTTATCTTGAATTTTGGGCTGAAAATGAGAAGTCATATGAGCCATTTGTTTACATATATCTGCAGAGTCCTATTACTCAATTATACTGGTAAAAAGAACATCACAGCAAGTGCATCCAAAAACAAAAACTTGTACAGCCAATCTACAGCTACAATGAGTTGGAGAGTGCTTGAGCAATCAAAAATACAGACAGCAAGCATGTATACACTTGATATTGAGTCCTTGTATGGGCTGTACAACTTCTCAGCTAATCCCACTACTTCAGATCTTGTTTTACAAGCACTGCCAGGTGTTGACTTGTTCAAGCACAACTTGACTGCATTTAAAAGGCTTGATATTAGGAATAAAGTTGGAAAAAATCTGTATAAATATATAGTCCAGAAAAATGAAAGAGAAATGGAAAAGTGGCTGTGGCCTTGGATTCTTACATGTTTTTTAGACAAGGAACCTTTGTATTATCTTCATAACATAGGACCACTTCTGCAATATCAGGAAGTTACATCAGATGAATGCTTAAAACACCTTTTTAACTGTTTTTTTAAGTGGGACTCTGATGAAGCCAATGACAAAACTGTTAGAATTTCATCTAATGTTTTATCATTTAAATTGAAATTACTATCTCATCCACTTACTTTTGATCATTATATCAAGATTTTAACTGGACATCTCAAAAGTTGCATACTTTGGAGGTTAGATGATGAATATTATTTTTTTAGACAACAAATTGGTTTTGCATACTTGGCTAGCCTTACAGGTTTGCCAACATCTGTGATAACAAGTGAATTTGAATATACAGATGTTTTTGAAACTACAATAAATCTATATGAAGCACGTGAAAATCTAACATTATTGAAAGGCTGTACCAATTTGATGACTTTGATTAAACAGGAATCTAACATTGCTGCATTTCTCAAAACTACAAAAAATGCAACTGTAACATCAATGTTGCAGATAATATTATCAGCATACTTATCAGCACCTCATTCTATGATATTCAGTACCAAAAGCAATCAAAAGATATTTTTTGCTTTATGTTGGTGTATTCACAGTAATATAATTAATAGTACAACTTTATTTTTGTCTCAGCTTATATCTTTTGTCAAACAAGATGTACAGCAAGAGTTTATTCAATATGTAAATATACTAACATGGGAGTCATGTTGTATAACACTAAGCCTATCGGTAGATGCATTGCAAGAGCTTGCTGAAAGAAAAGACCGGTCAACTAAGAAACAATGTCTTGATATCAATTTTGTTCATAACTGGTTTTACATCTTTGAAAAAGCACTTCAGCAGAATCCTAAGCTCAGAGATGTGAGAAGTATATTGTATACTAGTTGCTTATCAGGTTTGCTCAAATATATACATGAAGTAGATTCACTCAACACAGACTTGATATCAGCACTATGCTTTTCAAATGTAGATATTCTAGGAAAGGTTTTTCAGTTTTCTCAAACAAATATAACAAATGAATATATAGATGGTTGGCCAATGCATGACCTATATGTTGGTTTGAAAAACATGTACGATGTAATTCTTCTATCTGTAAATGATGATTACCCAAAAAAATACATTACTCAAAATAATAATGTACACTTATATTGCAAATTGTTTTTGGCATTATGGAGATATAATATCAAACAAAAAACTTTGTGGGAAGCATCATTGCAATTTGATGAATGTATTGAAAACCTGATCCTAGCCACTTTTGGAAATTCAGTTTGGATAGAATTTTTAGGCCTTATTAAAGAGACAGTTGAAGAAAATACCTATAGTGAAAGCTGGTTCCTTGATGATGTTTGTATTTGGTTTGATAAGCTTAGAATAACTGCCCACCTTGATTCAATTGTCAGTAGTATAAATGTTAAATATATTAATGAGCTGTAAGTCATTTTTCTCTATTTTTTGTGTTATTAATTGCCCACTGATTTTGCATCAGCATATCACCAGAAGAAAAATATGTCAAAGATTACCTTGTTAATCAACGAAGGGCCAATATTGCCAAAATCAAGCAGCAATATAAGGTAAAATCTTTGTTTCCTTTTTATCTACCATGAAACTGATAACATGCTAGTCATCCAATTATATAGATGAAACAATTTGTATGAAAAAACCTAACAGCAGTTTCAAGAGGTATATTAGAGAAGGAAAACAACCTGATACAGAGGCACAGGCTTGAAGAGACCTTGCAAAGATCATATATATGTTGACACAATACAGTACCTGGTTGACAATAGTTTTAGCAGTCCTTGAACATGTTCTATAGTTAGTTATCTCCAGATACACATGAGGAAGGCCTACCATAGCTCCAGCATTTCATAGCAACTCAGGGAATCAGGAAAATCATGCTAACATGCCAGTCGAGGAGACCCACTGTCATAACGTATAGAGTAGCACTGAAGGGGTACACCACTCTTGGGAGTCCTCTAACTCTGACACCACACGAAGTCGCAAAGCACCACTCACATACTTGTTCGTCATGCTTGCCATCTCACGCCCGCCAAAGATCCAACCCGGAAAATGAGACTTGTCGCAGAGAAATAATTCACAGAACAAGAGTACCAACACAGGCGCAGCCCTTAGCTCGTAACATCGCTCACGCACTCCCACATGCCCTTCAAGTTCTCCTTCCACAGCGTCACCTTGCCGTCGCCACAGCTGACAGCGAGGATGTTGCCCGCGAGGCTCCACGAAACGCGCCAGACGACGTCTGGGAACTTGCCCGCCGCAGCGGGCGGCGCACCGCTCGGCGCGATGCTCGTCGGGTCGAGCGCGGTCTTGACCCATGGCGCCGTAGGCGAGTCCTTCGTCCAGACCAGGACCGTCTTGTCCTGCAACCACATCAGCTACTGCGTTCAAGCAGAAAAGTATCAGGCAACGCACCTGCGATGCGGTGGCGATGTAGCTGCGCGGGAGGCCGATGTTCGGCGCCCACGCGACGTCGCGCACCCAGTCCGTGTGGCCCTCGAGCACGTCCTCCTCCGCCCACGTCTGCGTCTCCTCGCTGAAGCCCCAGATCTTGACGAGGTTGTCGCAGCCCGCGCTCGCGAAGCGCTTCACGGACGCGTTCGGCTGGTTGGGTGCGACGGGCGCGGGGGTGAGGAGCGCGCCAGGGCGCGTGGCGGGCGCCCAGGAGACGGCGTTGCAGCCGATGGCGTGCGCCTCGAAGACGTCGGCGCCCCATTGGCCGTCGTCTGCGGGAACGGGTGAGACAGTGGGACAAGTGGAGTCTCGTGCTAAGGACGTACTTTTGAAGGAGAGGACTGAGATCTTGCCGTCTGATGACGCGCACGCGAGAATAGCACCGAGCTCATGCGGAGCCCATGAAACGGAGTTGACTGCACGGGTACAGGAATGAGACTGACGTTGATGGGAACGTTCAACATTGAAAGCAATGGTAACGCACCTGACGCAGCATGCAATGAATGCTCCTTGATCTTGGCCCACCCTGCCGATGCAGGCTGCTGCTCCTTCCAAATCAACACCTTGCCATCGTAGGAACACGAAGCAAGGATATGCCCATATTTTGGATGAGCCCAGGCGACCTGCCATACGGGCCCTGTGTGTCTATGGCGGCAAGCGACAAGATTTCGACAAAGAACCCAATGCCATCAGAGTCAGCATGGCAGCAAAGTATAAGCCAACGCACCCTTTGAGAGTCTGTCCAGCTCCCCTCTGTGCCTCGCCGTCTACAACATCGAACACCTTCACTGTCCGGTCCGACGAACATGTCGCGAGTCGCTTTCCGTAGTAGTCCAACTGCGCATCGTGCTGTTCGTTCGAGCCCAATGCGAACCGTCAGAAACAACTCCAGATGCTCCAAAGAACACGTACGATCATGTCCTCATGCGCAGTTTCGATTGGTACAGGATCTGCAGGTGCCTATGGTGCACAAACATCATTGGTGAGGGTGTCAGCCGACCATTGTTAACGCACACGCACCATATTGTCTTGAACGTACTGTCCTCGCTAGTGTATACGGATGAACGAGACGAAGGCGTATAGACTACGTAGATACAAACAGCATGATCTTGCACAGGACACGTCTGCAACCTGACACGGTGTGACATAACGCGTGTCACTATGTTATCGATAGACCGATCTATCATTTGAGATAATTGGCCATGCTTACGCCTTGGTCGCGACTTACCGTAGCTTACCGTCTAATCATCATGAGCTTGTCGACCAGAGTGAAGCTCTAACCATTCATCTTTCAAGCAACAAGTACAGTGTACAGTATCTGACGAGAACCTCAGGCATGGTTGCTGAAACGCTGACGTCCTAGTCCGATGTTTAACCGGTTCCCCAATCCATCTACCTTTGCCAGTCCCTTTCGTCGATCTCGCAGCGCGTCGCCGCTCAGAAAGAGCCTTCTGTGAGACACTGTATATCTCTGCATTTCATATGCCAGAAGGCCATGGATGTAACACACACAACGTACCGGGAGCGTGTCGTCTCCCTGCCGGGCCTACTATGAACGATACCGTGTCAATGGCGTGCCGATCTTGAGGCGACGGCATGGAGGAGATTCAGGCAAGAGGCTTCCATCGTGCGGCGGCATGTGACGGAATCAAGGAAGAACACGACAAGTAGAGCGTGTCGCGCGACTTCAGACGGTGCGTGGATGGAGAGATGGATAGTCATAGTCACGGCCCACTACCGAAACGCCATTTGCGAGTGGGCCGTGTACCGGAGTGTTTGCTCAAGTGTCCTGAAATCAAATCCTGCGGACAGCAGTGGGGCAGATCATGGCATGAGAAGTCCAATGGCATGGCTGAGAAGAAGAGGCGAACGTCTGACTGTACTTAATGAAGGAGCTTTGTCAGGGCTCCGAGAACGAACACAATCTGACATGAACTCACTAGACACAGTTTTGCTCGCTGACTTGCTCGCGGGCGCGAGAAATGCATCGCGCAGAACTGTGCGCTCTTGCTTCGAAGATATAGCCTTTGCAGCCGCAAAAGCTATATATTCGAGTCAAGAAATTGTGGGAAAAAAAAAGAGGGGGCGGGGAGAGAGCAGGCTGCAGACTCTGAGATTTGAACATCCACGAATTGAGGCCGATATGAATTCCATGAAGGGCTAGCCGTTCAGCTGTAGTTGGACGGTCAGACCTGTTGCAGACAGCCTGCAAAGGCGGGAGGCAGCGCGAAGCCGCATTGCAGCCTTCGATCCTGAGGGCCCCGGATCCCTCGCGAGATCGGATCTGCGAGATTGTTTTCAGAGTAAACGAAGATCGGCGAGAGTATGGCATGCGCATCATCGAGGAATCGATGGACACGATCGATGGCATCCCTACGCGTAGAGTTCTTGCACCGAGAGCCAGTGAAAGTATTGAGGACATCGAGGTTGTCCCCGTGGATCTGGAGTTCGACGCTGCTGACGCCAAAACAGTTGATTACGATGTAGATGGCAAGCTCGATCGCGAGCGTCTCCAACCAGGAAATATTGGGAGAGGCACTCATCGACTGCCAATTGGGCTCAAGCTTCCACGCAGCCCAATGCTTGTCAACAATGACGCCAATTCCCCAACTCGTTGACGCGTCGACCCATATGTTAAGCTGACATCGAGGAAGATTAGTGACATGCGATGACAACGGGGATGGAGGGGAGGGGAGCTTGGAAGGTATGGCGAAGTATAAAGGCTCGTCATGATAGAAACCGATCCAATACTCCGTCATTTCATGCCAATCGTATTCTTCGGCAGAAGCTTCTTCATCGAGAGACGTTGTCGGAGATGATGATGAGTTACGCGATGACGGCGAACTGACAAAGAGGACTTCCGAGCTACTAGAGCTAATCGGCGAAATATCTGAAGCTTTACTTCGTTCTGCCCCTTCGACGTGCTCGACAAGCGAGACTGGAGAGGCTGGACTGGCACAGGAGGTCTCCTGTGCCTCCTGCACAGTCACTTGAAGATCAGCTGAAAAGGTAAAGAGCGGATTCTGAGAGAACGACATGATGATTAGGCAAACAAATTCGAGCGAATTGACCTGCAGCATTCGGTCGAGGGTGGGGGATGGCGGTCAGGGACCCATCACAGCTAGGGGTCGCAGGCAGGATACTTATCCTCGTTGTTTCCGCGATCGGCGGGTCCTCGCGGTGCCGCGTCAAATACAGAGCGGCTATCACGCTTTGAGTTGTGAAACCAGCAGCCGCAGGCGGAAAGACAGATCGGCGGTGCTTCAGTGGAAGGACTGTCCTAGCGGGAACAAGTCGCAGCACAATCAAACAGTTAGTCATGCCTCGGCTTTCAATGCTAGCTCGTCTAGAAATACACGTTGGTTACCGGGCTACAATCTTCCTGATCTACCTGCATCGTGTCAATCACAGGTGAACAGGAGGCGGGGCGAACTTACTGCTTTGCGTCCGTGCTTTTGACCTGTCTCAGGGCCTCGAGCACTTTTGAATGAACTTCCTTTCCAGCTGCGACAACGCCAAAGTTTTCTCCGAGTGTCCGCCCGAGTCCAAAATCGAGTGGCTGCCCACGCGAATCAGAGACGACGCCGCCGGCTTCTTCGACCAGGAGCGAGCCCGGCGCATGATCCTGCAGCACGCAAATCAGACCCGATCGTCGACGATCGCCGAGACGCACGCACCCATATCTTCTCCTTGTAGCCGACGCCGGTGGGCAGCCTGAGGTAGACGCCGCCGTCGCCGCGCGCGAGCGCGCCGTACTTGGCCTGCGAGTCCATGCGGATCGGCTCGCGCGTGACGCCGAGGACCTGCGCGACGCGCGCGTTGACGTCGAGCGCGGCGTGCGCCGTCTCGACGGACTCGAGGAACGCGATGTCCTGGATGCGCAGCGTGGGCATCGCGAGCGGGGCGGGGGCGCAGCTGGCGAGGGTGAGCTGCTGTGCGCCGTGGCCGCGGACGGCGAGGAAGAGGCAGCCGCGGGGGCTGGCGGGGTCGGAGAGGTCCTGGGGGAGGTTCGGGCAGCCGATGATGCCGAGCTCGACGCGGGCGTCGACGAGGAGGGCGAGGCAGACGGCGTACTGTTCGCCGCGGAGGAAGCCCTTGGTGCCGTCGATGGGGTCGAGGGTCCACATGCCTAGAACATGTTCAGGGAGAGACTGGGAGATATGGGGGTACTCACGGCCTTTCCGGCCTCCCTCGTAGTTCCCCTTGTCGATCGCTTGCAGGAGTGCATCCTCGCTCTGAGCCGAGCCCAGACCCCACTCCGCCATCTCGCCTATCCCCAGATCGCCCTGCAGTGCCTCATTCGCGAGCTCGACGACACGCGCACGCAGCTGTGGATTCACGCGTAGATCGGCGGCATCCTCTTCGCCGACGATGGGGTCGGATGGAAAGGCGCGTGTAAGGATGGTGTTGACGACCGCCTGGGCAGCGAAATCCGCGACTGGCTCTAGTCAGGTTTGCTTCGGGCGATTCAAGAAGGTGTTTACCTGTGACTGGACTCTTGTCTCCCTTCACAAGGGTCTCGCTGTTGACCAGCTTGTTGAAGACAGTTGTGGTGAGCGCGCACGCGCGCCGCACTGCAGCAATTGCGACCTGCTGCTCGGTCGCCAATGCGATAGACATGATATCTAGAATATAAGTATCAGAATTTCTCGTTGTGCTTGTGAAACTCTGAAGCGTACCGCCAGACTTGCTCGGTCGTTCAATAAATGGTAGAGCTGCTCATCACGGTTGCGTCTTGTGGTCTTGTGGATAGTCGCTCGGACTTTGCCGAAACGAACGCCGTTCCTCGCACATTGAAGCATTCGTTCTTCAACATCCTTGTACTCACTGCTCTGAAGCTCTGAAGCTCTGAAGCCATATATCATCACTGTGGACTCTTCTATCCACTTCAAGAGCTCTATCTATCATCATCTGCTTCTGATGGCCGGTCAAGGTCAATTAGATGTCTCTACTGGTGAGTCTCGCGTGCAACTACTGTAGTCTCCAACCAATTGTTAACGCGATATGCTAATCGCCCGACCAACTCAGATATCGACTGTGGCGGTAGTGACATCCGCGATTACAACCACACTGCTCCTGAACAGGACGAGGCCCGCCACTCGTATGTCTCTGATGACAGCAATGCTCAGACTTCTCTCCATGTCGAAGCAGGCTATGATAGACCTGGCGCTGCTCCGATCTCGCAATCCCCAGGAGGAACTGACGGTGAAGGTCAGTTGCAAGCTAGTTCTGAACCAGTGTCAACAGACGACGAGGCTATGCCACAAACTCGGGCATGCGCCGTGCCAGGATCGAGAGCGAGGAGGAAGTCGAGGAGGAACTTTGGGGGTTTCGCCACCGGAGCCAGGTTTCCAGGTATGTCGCCTGACGAATATTCACCGTTTCCATGACTAATGCCATTTATTGCTCTCTAAGTCTACAGTCCCGATGACTACGAGCAAAAGTATGCGCCAGAGTCCCATTTCACGGAGACCATGAACCCCAGTGCCCGAGTTTGGCGCGTTTACCTTGATGAAGCCAAGGCATCTGACGACGATATGATCGAGGGATGGCGTGAAACAATTGATGTGCTTTTGGTCTTCGTAAGTGGTAAGTCTTTGTTGAGAAATCGGAGTTTCTAACGCTTTCGTAGGCTGGTCTCTTCTCCGCGGTGGTTACAACATTTGTGGCGCAGACCTCACAATCTTTGCAGCCTGATTACTCACAGATATCTGCAAACCTATTGGCTGAACTAGTTGAACTGCAGCGGGTAGCTGTCCTAGGCCAGCCATTCTCGAACTCTTCTCATGCTGGGCCTCTGCCGAATTCCGACACAAAGTTCCGTGCTGCTGCTTCTCAGATGTGGATCAATGGCTTGTGGTTCACAAGCCTGTCTTTGAGCCTGGCCACTGCATTAATTTCTATGCTGGTGAAACAGTGGTTGCAATATTATATATCTCCCATATCTGGGACACCTCAGGAGAGGGTGAATACTCGTCAGTTTCGCTTTGTTGGCCTTGAAAAGTGGCATGTTTCAGATATAGTGGGAGGCCTTCCAATTGTGATGCATATGGCTCTTCTACTCTTCTTTGTTGGCCTAGTGCTCTATGTACAAGGTCTTAACATGGGAATAGCTATGATAAGTGGAGGAATTGTTGGTGCATCATACTTGGCATATATTATTGCAAATTTACTGCCATTGTACAACTTGCAGTGTCCATATAAGACCCCACTTTGGGAGTATATATATAAGATCAGACAAAGATTAATTAAAATAACAAGAACTTGTTCTAAAGTCATTATAACAATCTTGAACAAGGGGTTTGAGAAAAAACTAGAAGGGTCTTATAGAGTAAGCTTAGAGTGTAAAGATGAGATTGGTCAGACATGGAGAGCCTTGGAAAACAAAATCATTACAAAAAATAAAGAAATACTTGATGTTGAATCATTGTATTGGCTTTATAGTTTCTCATCAAACCCAGTTGTTTCTAAACTTGTCCTCAAAGCATTGCCAAATGCAGATGTATTTGTACCAAATTTTGCATTATTTGAACAATCACATATTATACAAAAGATAGAGAAAGAACTCTCTTTAGCATTTAACCAGAACAATGTTTTAGAGCTTGAGCAATGGTATTGGACTTGGTCTACTATTGACTGTAAAGAAAGATCACCTCTTATAGCACACAATCTCAGTTCAAAAAAAATGAAAAGTATGATTGAGTATATGCTACCTTATAGTTCACCATTCCTTTGTGCCTGTGAAACTAGCAGTTCTCAAATAGAGCTTAACTTTCAATCAGATTTTATAACAGGAATGAATATGATGAAAGGTTCAAGACAAATATTGGGATACATATATATTAGTCACTTGACTAAAATGGTTAAAGACAGCTATTATAGTTCTGATGATAGATATTTTAAAAAACCACATTTGCTTTGTATTGGATCAATTTACTTGTCAAAAATCATAGAATCTGGAGATATCAAACTCAATGAACTTTCTGACCTGTATGAGACTAATGTTATTTATGTTAAAAACAATATTAGCTTAGATGTTAATTATTTTCTTCTGAAAATGTGGCTAAGTTATTTATAGCCACCAGGATCTATCCTATAGATAGTTGCTTACAACTCCAAAACTGTGATAGCATAACCTTGTTACAATTAATATTGATTGTATATCTTTCAAATACTGAATGGCTTCAAAATTCTTATTGTTCTTATCAACCATGTATATTTCAGATGCTTTATGAAACTACAATTAATACAATTGATCAGATTTATAATAAAATAGACAACAATAAATTTTCCAGAAGATTTTTGTCAAAGTTCCTTGTGTTTTTCAGTACTACTGATTTTTCATCATATGAGCTATCACAGCAATCACAGTTTATGTTGCTGCATTCATTTGCCTCAATTTTCACATTATTAGAAATTCATGGGGCTGCTGAATATATACATACTATTATCAATGAACATATTTTGAAGAAGTGGAAAGATAGTCTCATTTTTCAATTGGTTTATTCCACATGTTCATCTAAACAAAGCATTTCCTTATACAAATCATATGAATTTGTGATAAGAAAGTTATGTAAGCAAAAGTCCAATGTCAATTTTTTGAAACTGTTTTGTCAATGTGATATTTTGCAAATTATGGATCAGATGAAGAAACATCATTATATTGAATTTAGAGATTATATCTCTTCAGATAGAAAATTTAACTGGAGAATACTATATCACACTATCTTAAGACAGTCAGAATTTTACTCTTTAGAAGATGAGCTTGGATATATCAAACAGGATGTTCCTTCTCATCTCTATGCTGAAATCTTTTCAATGGCATGGCAATGGCAATATAGTCATGGTTATATGTTCTATAATATGAAATTTTTCAACCATTTAGATCTCAAATTCATCAAGTTAACTTCAAGTCAGTCTCTATGGCTTGACGCTGTAAAAATAATTGTTCATAATACAAGAAATGAATTTCAATTTATGAGATCAAATGTGGCCATCATTGCCCCTTCATATTGGAAAATGCTGTGTGAGTCACATAGCCTAACATCACATGAATTATATGATAAGCTATCTAGTGACATATGTCTATGGGTTGAATATATCAAAAGGGCAGCAGATATTGTCTCAGAAGATCATGACTATGATTTAAAGCAATTTTTGATTGATCAAGATCTTGGTTTCTGGCCTCAAGAAAATTTGTAAGTCCTGACATTCATATGAGATCAATGCTCATTCACAATTTTTAGCCTTATATATAAAGATTTACAATTATGCAAGACAGAAAATAAAGTAAACAAGGGAAAGGCATGCCTCTCATTTGTATTGCAATAAAATGTACTCATCATTCAATAGTTGGTGTCTCCAACAATCTGGAGTATACTCAAGAGGCCTTTCATTCCTTTATCAGAGAAAGGATTATTGCAGAGGAAAGCTACTAGTGATACCATAAGCATAACTCAGTGGGACATTGAGGCACAAGATCAGCCTTGTAGTGATTGAAACCTGAATTATTACATCTACATCTGTCTGACATCATGAGTGAATGGAATATTGCATATCATACAAGTTCCTTGATTTAAAACAACATTGCAATGAATACTGAGCTAGGTGATCAAATGGTGATCCTTAATGTCAGCTCCTGCATACTCAATGCGGAATGCCCATGCAAAGTCCACCCACTTCGCCTCATCTCCTGGTTCAATAACAAATTCATCTCCATCGAACTTCCATTCCAGGATAGCACCACTCCCGCCTAGCATCGTCACCCGGTCGCCCGCCCTAGCAGGCACAGGAGCACGCGTGCGCACACTGCCTTCCGGAGACGAGAGCGCGATGACGTAGAATGCGTCTGGGGCCGCCGTGAAGCGCAAGTTCGTCGCGGGGTCCGAGGGCTGCACCCACCAGGGGCGCGTGCCAAAGATGGCTGGCCCAGAGTGCGAGAGCCACTTGCCGATGTCGTGGAGAGGCGTCATCATGGCGCGGATGACGGTGCCGTTGGCCATGGGGCCGAAGCTAAGGTGGGAGATGAGCACTGTTCGACGTCGCTGAGCGGTGAATGATGGCTTACCCGAGAAGATAGTTACCACCCTTCGATGCAATGCTGTGAAAAGTTGGATGGACGACTTCGTGTCGGATGGAGAGCACTTACTCGACCAATCTAGGTATCAAGATCGATGCATTCTTGTATGCTTCAGGAGGGCTGTGGAAAAGGCATTGAGTTCCTTCATCATCAAAGGTACCAATGTGACTTGCCGACGTACGTATCTGAGTTATAAGCATAGGCGTACGGGTCAATGCCCTCGCTGGTCTCCCATTTCGACGACTGCCCAGAGTGTCAGCAATAGAGGTGAGTATAGGGCGGCGAAGAGCACGGACCAGGACGGCATCGTATGACGCATACTCTGGCGTGGAGAAATCGGTCTGACTGGATCCACAGCGGTCATCGCGCACCACTTGACGACCTTGCGTAGCGGCGGCGTTGTACCACTCAGCAGCTACAAGCCAATCCAACAATTAAGTCAGAACGAAAAACCCGGTACAAGAGACTCTGAAGCTGACGTACCGATTTCCGGGTATGCGGAAGCGTATCCAATGTCACACCTATAGAAACATCGTTCATTCACCGTTACGATTCTTTGGACGGTAAACGAACCATAGGATCTCGGCGCCGTAGTCATAGAATAGTGATTCCATCTGCGGTTTTTGCACTGCGCATACAGTCAGCGCATTCAGTACATTTCTGTAGAATGTGCTGCTTACCGTCGGTGAGAAAGTTCTCCTTGTGCACCCAGCCGATATATGGATCGCAGCAGGATCCATTGAAGGCATTCAGCGCCGGCATACCAGGGAAAGATTGGTGGCCGTAGGGTCCGTAGTCTGGGTTGAACCATTCTATGTCAATGTGTTCACGTGTCAGCTCGGGGTAAATAACATCGGAGGGATGGAAGAACGGAAAGTAGACGTACCGGGTAGACTGTAGTATAACTACGATAGGCAACGTGCATTAGCACCATGTCAAAGTTGTAAGATATTTGATCATTCATGTACTTACACCGCGCCGCAACTCGGGGTATCGTGTCTTCGCACTCTCAATGAGGTCCTTGGTAATATCCCGTCTATGAACAAAAGTTTAATGTGGAAGCAAAACACGACAAGCACGAAACACTTACTTCGGTCCGAGTAATAGTGAATTTCGATCGCTGGAGTTACCTGTCTCGAACTGTACCCAAGTCAGAACTTGTACAGCCGACAAGTGCTTGAAAAGTGGGATCCGCATACCAGAGAGAATCCATCATGGTGCTTCGTCACAAAAACGAAGTACTTTGCGCCTGCATCCGCAATTAGATCAAGCCAGTAATTGGGATCCCAGCCTTCTGCAGTGAAGTTCGCGATGAAGTCGTCGTAAGTCACGTTTGGACCGTAGAGCGCAAGATGGTGCTGCGCAGTAGGGGAATTAAATGCTGTGAGGTGTATATGAGCAGGTGACGTGGTATGAGACTTTAAAAAGGGCCGTACGATTGTGTAAGTCCCAGTTGTACCTGCATGTCATAGTCAGAGCTGAGCGGAGATATGAAGGCGACAAAGAGTATACCATGCAGCGTATTGTCGACCGGTTGGGGCCCATGCCGGAATGCTGTATATCCCCTATTCATGGTGTATGTTACTGCTTGTAAGTGCGCATATAGGGACCACAAACGCACCCAATGGATCTGTCGTCACGAACATAGAATTGTCAGTTATAGCCCGGCAAGAAGCATGATTATAACGCACAAACAGCCCAAACTTCGCATCGTTATACTGTATCCAGCAGACCGAGATCAGCACATCCCCACAACCTGGAATAAAGGAGATGTACCCATTCCGGCGCCTCATGCTTCCCCAAACTCTCGTCGCTATCATCATACACCGGTATCCCCGCCGTCACCACCCACTCCTTCTCTCCATCCAGCAGCCCTACCTCTTGCCCTCCGGCATCCGCGATCACCACGCGCACAGTCGCATTACTCCCCTGCACGACCCCATCGGCGTTCTGTACGCCCACAAGCAGCACAACTTGATCATTCGGCGCGAGACGTTGTACGCTCGCGGGTACGACCGTCGTCAGCGTGTCGGACTGCAGCATGACCGAGTGGTTCGAGGCGATCCAGGCCGAGTCGGAGGCATTCAAGGGCGCGAGGTTGGCGAGCGTGACCTCGATGAGCTGTGCGCCAGCATTGATGTCCGTGCTGGACTCTGTGGAGTTATCGATCCACTTCGTCGTCGAGCGGACGTTCTGGATCCAGAGTGCCGGGCCAGGCGCTGTTTCGGTGCTGTTCGACGCTGAGGCTTGTACGAGCGTGATCGCGAACATGTGTATGTTGGAGCTCGATGGCGGAAGCGTGAGTGCTGTGAGGTTCCGTGCGCTGGGTATGCGCGCCGTCGCGTAGTGGATATGGGTATTGTTCTTGTCGATCGTCTGGTTCAAGTCCAGCGATGGATTAGCGTAGTGATATGTCCTGCGAAATAGTTAGGCGAACGCAGTTGTTCCATAGGGAGATTTGCCCTACAGGTATATAGCTCCTTCAAATACAGCGCCGGGTGAGAACCACGGGGCGAGGATGATGGTTGCATCGTACGTCTCTCCGTCATCGTAGTGAAAGGTCACATTTGCGACCGAAGGCACCGCAGAGGCACCAGGCGCGAAGATCACAGCGCCGAGTATATGCAAGGAGTGGTACTGGCGGGAATCAGCTGTTGAGAGGTTCAGAACTTGGCCCGCAGAGCGCAAGGCATCGTTGGAGGACGAATGGAACGGGGGAAGAGCGAACTGTGCGACAGCCCAAGAATGCGTGGTAAATAGACATATATGCGTTCACGACGTCGACCCGCACCTCAATTCCTCTAAATGAGTAGTTTGAATTGCTTGGAAGCAGCTTCGAAGGGTATGATCGACCATAGCCGTCAAAGTTCGCGGAAGTATCGGAAGGGCTGGATGCGGCAGCCTTAACATCGAAGAGAGACGTCAAGTTCAGTTGAGTAAAAGGATCTGATCTCGCGAGTGAAGATGAGCTGCAAGTGAGGAAAAGAAATAGCAGGAGAAGGTATAGACACTCCATATTGCAATGTTAACCTCATCTCGACGACAGCTTTTAAGAGCCGCAGAGCTCACGAAGACGAGATATCCACTCTCACAAGGATCGCCGTCACACGACCGCCAACGAAATCGGAATCTACAAGGATAGATGAGAAGGACGCACCCGTGATATTGCCAGTCTGGGCCAACTGAACGCCAGTAGGCATCGGTCTCTGGAAGACGAACTCATGTGCAACATCGTACACACGGGTCCATACGGCCAGAAAGGACGGCACAAAGCCCGCAGATGCCAAGAAAGAGAACATCATGCGGGTTCAAGTTGGTTTGGTGATGCTCATGTGTCTCTTCGACGTCGCATGAACGCGCATACAGGTGTCGATGCCTCGACGCAGGCCAGTAGACACCTGTGATAGTTAAGGTCAAATTTATAACAGGCTCGATTTAAAGAACAAACAATAGCTTCGAGGATATCTAAGAGCACTCGAGAGAAGTGGTTGAAGTGTGAGTGGACAACTAGTCTCCAAGCAGACCCTTAAAACACTCCTTCCTTTTTGGGTTGTGGTGGCAGTCGTGTATTAGGGTGTAGTAGGATCGCGGAGGCAACCGCGGGCACCGGGCGGTTACGCATACTACTGCGGGCCGCTTGCCGGGCGACGCTCCCACGGGCACCATGGCTCTGGCGGTAGGATACGTAGTCTCATACCAAGACCCCGCGAGAGGGTCTTGGTCCAAAGTAGGCGCGTCGTAGGGGGTTGCGGCGGTGGCTGTGCACATTACAAACTTTTGTTACTCAGTTTGTAGTAGTCTTAGACGCGCCAATTATCCTGTACGACGCGACGCGTTCCGCGGCGTCTTGCTCCTTCTTCGAGCTCTCTACCTCTTCCATTGTCTCGATGCAGGCAGAAAAGATAGTGGCGACGCTAGGATCCATCAAGAGTCACGGCTGGTCTAGCATTACAGACTTCCAATCAGCATTTTACACCTCTACCGACCAGACAGTCAAGCAGCTCGCAGGATCCAATCTTCGGTATGTCGAAGGGCGTGCATTCGCTCCCGATGTCCTTGTTAGTGCCTGGCTTTCAAATGGACCCAAAGGCGAATCGAGAAAACAGCTACGCCGGACAATAACTGAAAAGGCGGCCGGCATTATGATCGACGAATCGTCTCGAGCGTGCAACCTAGACGAGCTCAGAATCTCCTCCCAGGATATCAGTATCCCATACCTGACCACGGACTTCGCCCTCAAGAAGCTATATGGCATATATACCAATATCCTTCCTTGTCTTTGCCTTCTCCTGACGATGCTGCTTACCGCGCCAAACACTTACGAGCGAACAAAGCATGTGGAGAAGGCTGACAAGCATGAAAAGGCCGCTCGGGTACGTCTGCCCACGGTATTGCATTTGAACTTTGTTTAAATATGTGTGTACTATAGATTGTTGTTGTTATAATCAGTATGCTGCTATTCGGCCGGAATCGCGCAACGGATGCTTTCCAACTCGTCATGGGGGTATTCCTCTCAAGTGCTGGTGCGGGCAAACGGGTTTTCGACGTTTGCAACCACATGGGACTTTCGGTCGGTTACAGGTACGAACCTCGGTCTTTGCTCACTATTATATGGCCTCTAATGATTCTCAGAACCGTGCAGCGTAGCTTGGAGACCCTTACCAAAAGCGCTGTAGAGCGGGCTCGGGAGTTCGTACGAGATGTGACCCGCCTGTGGGGCCTTGTGTATGACAACATCAACTTTACACTCCGCAAGAGTGCTCAACGACTGGACAACACGACACAGCAGCTCAACGCAACAACGTCAGCCGTGTTTTCACTCCCAGCGCATTTTTCGCGGCTCGTCTATGGCGAGGCGCTTTCACTAGCAGATCGTGCAGCGCGCACGGGCTTCCGCCATCTACTTCAGCCCAGCGACTTATATCTCACGACAGAAAAGCAAGATCAGGTTATGAAGGCCTCCAAGCACGCGTTTCGGACCATCTTGCTCAAGCATACTCCTGGTCTAAGCAAGCGCGCGAAGAAGCTCATTCGCAAGCAGGTCAAAGAGCATAAGCCTCGAATACGGCATTTGGGCCATGCGAAGACAGAGTTCTTTCCTCTTCCAGCCCTGGATGAGGAGGAAGCTTCCGTCGCTGGTACCATCCGGGTCATTTCCAAGCTATTCACGAAGATTTTAGGGTTTGCAGCTGAAGTTGTGGATACAGAACTGCGGCTCGTGGTCGGAGACTGGCTCACCATCCGCAACCTTCGTCTGATGAAGGAGGAGCGGGTTGATGAGCTATCGGGCTTTGCACGCATGAATTGGATTCAAGAAGCCTCAATGCCATTCCATTTCCAGCTAAATGGCATGTACATGCTATTCCGCACCCACATTGGACGTTCTGGCGATTCCAACCCAAGCTCTCTCGAACGTCATCGGACGATCTTGCGACGGTCCAAGCTTGATCCCAAAAAACCAGAGTACAACCGAGCGAAAGAGCTTGCCTTTCATTCTCTCATCGCACGTGTACTCGATTGCACTCGGTATGTATCTACGCTTGAAGTTTCTCGTGTTTCGCATTGAGCATGCATTACAGTGTACAACTACGACTGAAGAGCATAGATGAGATGAAGGGATGGAGGCCTTCAAGCGAAGAGTTCGAAGAGATGATTACAAGTCTCGTTAGCAACTACGCCACTACGCGTGCTGCTCACGATGCCTTGGAGACTGGTGACGAAGTGAGGGCACATAGTATCCTCTTCATTCGTGATGCAATCCTGCAGTGGGAGTTGAGCGAGGCTATCCGAGAGGCTGATGTGGGTCGGATGTGGGTTGTCTATGACCTTTGGATTTTCATGATGCGAGGTGCAGGATGCCATAATTATGGGAATGAGCTGCTCGAGATGAAGGCCCAATTCTTGCATGAAATGTCTCCGAAACTACGGGAAGTTGTCGAGCGCACATGGCTTGTTAATCGGTGGGGGAAGAAGGGCAAGTCAATCCCAACAGATCTATATCTCGAGCACAACAATGGATTCATCAAGGTATTTTTATTCATCCATGTCATTAATCGTGTTGCTTATATTATCAACAGAACATGTTTGCAGCACTCGGGAGCGGTGTTACCATGGATTATATCATAAAAAAATCATCCGCATGCGTAGAGGTGCTTCGTCGACTGTCACATGAAATGACATCGTACTTCGGCGTGGCTGATTTCCATCGAGGTCGCCGTGAGGTCAACATTCGCAGCGACATCCACGCTCTCTGCATTGACCTCGCTACCCATGCCGTACATGAGCAGACTCGTGAACGTCGTGTTCCACTCCCAGCAACCACAAAACTTAAAGGTCAATCGGCACGGTACCCTGACCCAAAAGCGCACTCTGCAGTTCGAGATGTATTGGTTGACGGTCATGCCGCACTGCTGGAGGGACATTTGTTTGAGCACTGGATGAAGAGGACAGGAAAGGGGGGAACAGACATCTACCCTGATGATGACAGACAAGCCGACACGGCCATCCTTGGTGAGGGGACAGGCTTTGAAGACCCAGACGGCCGCATGGATGTCAATACTGCTATTGACGAGCAGCTGGAGGGCTACGTCGAGGAGACCAATGATGAGAACATAGATCTAGAATGAAATAAACATAATACGGATCAAGAACTCACTGCATACTGAAAGAACCCTGATATCTCCCCGGGTTTTCGCCCTGCGGAAGTGGTGGTGGCGGCGGAAGTGCCATGGATGGCAGCGCCAGTGTAAATCGTGAAAGACTAGATAGAAAAGCAGTTAGAATTCTTTGGAATCCCAGCTTCAAGCATACAACTTACGTTGGTTCCTCATCTTCGTCCATCAAGTCTGGCCCAATATACATCTGCAAACCATCTTGAACCAGATGTGGGCGACGAGTCGGGCTCGAATCCGATGTTTGCCTGGTATTCTGCTTCTTCCTTGCACGGCCATTGCGTTCGAAAAATGATGTTCGAAAGACTTCAAGTACGGTGATCAGGGAATCGACAGTGCCTGAACTCGAGGGATCATGGATCCAAGTAATGAAGGAATGGATAAATGCAGAATCGATATGTGGGGCACCAAGAATTAGATGCGCCTTATCGACAAGTCGGCGCATGTTCTTGACGGACATCACAGCGGTTTCTCGGGAATGGTAGGGGTTTTCATCACAGATTTCGGCCCATCGGGTGTCGCGCCAGACAACGAGAGCCTCCCATAGGTTGTTGCGCTCAAGCTCAGGGCATGGCACCGCCGACATACGTGAGGTGGTAGGAGACACCCTGGCTGCCTGTGCATCCATCTCCCTCCCGAGCAGAGAGCGATGTCCAGTTGATGGTGTCTGAGGAGGGGGGATTGGTGAGCGTCGCAATGCCTTCAGAGTAGCAAGATGCCGCTGGATGCGAGTGCGGTCCTCTGCGGTGAGGAAAGGTGCGGGAAAGATTTGCGAAGCGCCGAGAGAAGCATCAGGCATGCGGCATTCTGCGGCACAACAACACGTCGCTCCTGGCGTCAACGCCTCATCCTCCTTCACCTCCCATGCAAGCATCTTGCCATGCACCATGTCAATGTCTCCGTCATCGTCAACAAGTGGCGGCGATGGTCTGAGGTAAGCCTTGATGAATGATCGCAAGCATTGGCCCTTTTGCGACCGATTGACGACCTCTCTTGCTGCAGGATCGAGCCCTTCACGTTTTGACTGCAGCGCCTTCTCGCTGCGTGATAGGTTCGTACCGTCTTTCTTCTGCCTAATGGCACCCTCGCTAACCCCTTCAACGACTTCATCGAAGACCCAATCCTCCACGAGCCAGATCATCGCGGCTCGTAGATCTGGATGACGTCCCCCCGCCCGCCCTTCTGTAGTGCCGAACAAAGGTCTTGCATCCCATAGACCACCGAGATTGTGATATCAGGAATATCACACCCCATTCCAGCCGCGTCTGTGCAAAACAACCAACGTACACGGCCGGTACGGAACCATTCCATGATTTGCGACTTGTACTCATCTGTGTACGTTGCATGGAAGGCATATAGGTACTTGCGGAGATGTGGGGTAAGAGGGCACGAAGAAGGTCGCAGGCCTTGCGAGCATGGGACCGCCGCGGAAAATAGAAGATCATCTTGGGTAAGTCTTCTGGCTTTAAGTCGCCTACTAGCTGACCCTGTGCAGGCTCCGGGACGAACGTGAAAAGCGAGGCGAACGAATTTGACGCATACTCCATTGGCCGCACAAAGTAGGCAAGATTTGGACGGTCCGCACCCAGGTCGATACCCCAGAATGGGCGGGCGCGACCCATTCCCAATGACTTGTAAACGCTCCGCAGGACATCAGTCGGCATCGTCGCAGAGACGGCCATCCAAGGTATTTCTGTCCCTGATACAATTCTTAGCGTGTTTAGCTCACCATAATCTTTCCGAAATTCTGTTTCCCACATCCGAATGACATGCGCCTCGTCGACGATGTTTGCGAGGATGCGGCGTCGAAAATCGTGCTTGCGAAACAGCTGCTTGAATGTATTGTTTCGGAGCAGACATTCGGGTGAAGCGTAGCACAATCGCACTCGCTCGCTCCAAGTCGAGGAAGAGCGCATCGTGCTCGTCTCGATTATCGTCATTGATGGCGATAGCGTGAAGATGAAGAGGTGGACGAGCAAGCGGGCCTGCGGCGGGAGCAGATGCGGATGCGCCGCATTGTTTGGTGTGCCGTTAAGTCTCCTAACCTACAGGCAGGAGTCTCATTCATATTACTTCCTTCCCGTATTCCACGTCACTCACCTGATCTTTCTGCAGTGCTTTCAGTGGACAAATCACAATGATTGTCCTGCCACACCCGCTAACTCTGCTGCTATGGCCAGAAGGGCGAAAAGGAGGGACTTGCCCGCTCCTGTCCCTGCAATAACGATGGAATCATGTCCCTCGAGGACTTTGGACATTGCCTGGAGTTGCCAAGGCCGTGGTGGGTACCCGAAAATTGCTTCGGTCGCCTCGCTGATTGCTTCAACAGGGACGGTCTTCTGTATACGAGGCCAAATTGTGGATACGGCTGCAGCAGCTGCTGGTGCAGGCACGGGTGTCGGTGTCCTGCTCGCATAGGGAGATTTGCGACGCCGTGGTGTAGCTTGAAGCACAGCCAGAGGGGAGAGTGATTGCGGAGGTGTCATAGGCATTGTAAGGACAATTTGCGAGCATGCATAGCAGTCTTTGCGCGCGACACGGTGAAGGCGCGCCGCCGAAAATCCTTACAACCTAAGACTACAGATTCTATTGTAGACTACATTACAAATGGTTGTAGTCCCCTTACGCCACATCGCAACCCCTTCTAAGGTGCCGACCTTGACCCAAACCGCTCTCATGATTACGTGAGCGGTTTGGATCGAACCTAGTAGGATACGATGTACCGAAGTGCCCTAACGAGGAAACCCTTGCCCGTTTCGTCTCTCGGCCATGGCTCTCTTGCTCGACTCGTGTGCGGTCTGATCGCTCGTCGTCCCCCGCGCTCCCTGCCATCGCCCTTCCTCTTACCATGGAACAGCTCGCTCGCAGCTCGCTCGCGCAACGCGCGGGGTCTGTGCCTCGGCCTCGACACTGCACTTCACTGTACTGATGTACAACACCCGAAGCGCGGGCCTCGCGCCTCTCCTTCGCCTCCAGTCCTCATTCTGTTTCTGGACCAAATGCGGGCCTACGTGGTATGCGGTATGAATCAAATAATTGACTGCATCGGCTCATCTAACGTATGCCATCTCCTCGCCTCACCTTGCTAGGTATCAAGAGGTATCTCGAAGCGATGAGACTGGAGTTGAGGTGAGTCCACTGGGCGTGTGCCCGTTGGCGTGGCGCTTTGTCGCTAGCGCTAGCTAGAATGTTGTGCACGATTGACTTGCAATGGCAGGTTTGGCAGCACTCGAACGTCGGACGCTCGGCGTATCGACTTGTCGTTCACGGCACCGCCGCTGGGCCTGGCCCGTTCGTCGTTTGTGTCCCCCGTCTTCCCTGCCCCATTTCCTATGCCATGCATAGGCACCGAGTCTGATGCATGCTGCATCTCAACCACCCACCATCTCGAGAACCGCTTACCGCTCCTCAATACCGGGTGATCGATGATATCTTGAGTATAGCTCGCTGAAGGCTCTCGGCGATCTCACACGGTACCGTACCGCAGCGTGCATCGACGACTCGCTGAGAGTCCGGGCGTCCGTGTCAGCGACCAGCTTCAGCGCTCGATCTACAAGATGAAACCTTCAGGCCGAGATCACTAACCACAAGGAGACTAGAACGTTGAGCGTGTGTTAGGCGACAAGTTGAAGCCGGGAAATAGACCAGCACAAGTCTGAGGAAACCCCAGCCCTGCACTGACCCTTTATATATGCAAGGAGAGGTCGTACACTGAGACATGACTAACTACAATGGGTGCGTACACTATGGTGTGCACTATGTACAGTCAGCACAATGGGTCGAACAATGGGTCAAGGAAAGAATGAGTAAGCGTATAGAAGGTGCTAGAATGTTCTGTCACGTGACTCATGATGTCATAGAAAGATAATGGTAAGATGAGGAGCGTGATAGGATAACAGAGTGATTAGATATGATAGGACAAGATAAGATAAGGGAGAGGACTCTGTCATCGGACGGTCTGTAAGAGAAAAAGTTAGGTTAAAGATTTTGCTTATGACAGTCCGAGTCCAAGTAGTGTCCGAGTGTCGGCATTGTCCCCGTGTGCAATCAAAGTACATGTAGACTTGTAGTAGAAATATATGCATTGGCAGTTATAAAGAGTAATACAAAACCTATACAGACTGAAAGAAGGCAGAACATATAAAAAGAGCAAGTTACAAAGCGAGCAGACAATGTGTGGACCTAGAGGAGGTGGATGTCGGTCAAGCATGCTGCAAGAAGACCTTTTCCGGGGGTGCTGCTGCTGTACGGAAGGCTCCCGACGCTGAAGCGTGCGCGCGCGCGCTGTCCGGGACGGAGTTGGTCAAGCAGGTCGGGGACGGAGGGCGGCTGCAGCTGCATGCCCCGAGCGTCAAAGACGGGCAGAGCGTTGCGGTGCTAAGGGAGGGAGAGTGACGGGAGAGCGACACGAGCGACATGAGCAGCTGGCGGAACACGCAGACTGTCCAGACTCACCAAATTGTCATGCAGAGGCCACCGTACCGTGACAGAGAGCACGGGCCCGAACATGTGGAGGTCCAGAGAGCGATCTCCGGTGTACAGCGCCGCGGTCGAGCATTCTTCACGGGCGAGCCAACCAATGTCCATGAGTTGACGAGCGGTCTGCTTCCACAGGCCGAAGTTGGCACTCTCGATAGGCGGCGCTGTGACACGGAGGTTTGCGATGCAGACTCCGAGTCGGTCACATTTGGCGTGGTCGCACATGGTCGGGCGGCCGTTGCGGAAGAGCTGCGAACAGTTCGCTCGATCCAACGAGCACAACCCGCCGTCCTCGAGCATGCCGATCACCTCCAATTGGACTGGCTGATGGTAAATCGCACGGGCCGGCAGGCCTGGGATGATGAGCGAGTCGCAGTAGACTCGAGGGCGAGCCGTGCCGGGGAAGCGAACCAACTGGCGCGGGATGACCTCGACGTCGTCAAGATCTCCAAGGGTAGAGGAATGCATGCGGGGCCAGGTTTGACGATGAGCGCATGCAGCAGGGACTTGTTTCGAATCCCTGTGCTCTCGTCATTGCCAAAACCCAGGCGGGTGTCTCGGATTTACATCCGTCGCGCTGTCGCACGACAGATGCTTTGCCCAGGTTTCCGAACAGAGACAGAACAGAACATTTAACATTGCTTGTATGTGCTACAACTAATCTGACCAGTACTGTAACAGTATTCGGGATACCCGATGATGTACCATATGTAGTTGGCAAGTGAAAGAAAGAAGGAACGAAAAAAAAATGCCGCTAAGTAAACAACCGCGCGCGCTCGAGGACCTCCGCCTCCGCGTTGAGCTTCGAGTTCTGCAAGTACTCGCAGAACTTGCGGCTGCTGTACATGGAGTACTCCGTCCGCAGGAAGCGGAGCGCGAGGTCCACGTCCCATTGTGGCTTGCTGGTCAGCGTCTGGATCAGCGCAATGACCTTCTTGTGCCGCCCCCACTCCGTCTTGACGCCGGACACGTTGCCCCTCCACTTCGGCCCGAAGTGCTCTTCGAGTGCACGGACGGGCAGGTAGCCATTGAGGCCCACCGTGTACTCTGTCCAGATGTCCTCGATGGCAGGGGCTGGCTGCATAACATAGGAGGGCACGTAGATGCCGGACACGAGCTGCCACGGGTGCTGCGCAACAGGCCTATCGCCATACAGCTGACGCAGCTCCTCCCGCTTCTTCCAGCGTGCATCGGGTGTCGTCGATGGGAGCGGGTTCGACGGCAGCCATGGTGCTGGCTGTGCAGATGGGACAGGCGGCGGCGGCGGTGGCGCAATGCCGAATGCCATCGCAGGCGGGTGTGTAGGCGGCACTGCTGGCGCCGCTGGATGTGCCGTGGCGGCCGACGGGGCAGGGTGTGTCTGCATCGGATGAGGGGGGAATGCAGCGCTCAGGAGCGTGGGCTGCTCGGCGTACGTCGGGGCAAAGGCGGGGGCAGAGGGGCCAGCCACGAAAGCCGCTGTCGAGGTGGAAGCGGCCGCAGCGGCTGTCGAGACAGCGGCATTGGGGGCTGCACAGAAATATAATGGGGATCAGCATGGCCCCACAAGGATCAAGAGATGCTAAATAAAGAACTTACCTTGGCGCCGTTTGCGAGACGAACGCATGCCGTTCTGTGTCTGTACCTCGGCCATGAACTGCGTCACGCGCTCGGTCAGCTCGTTGTGGCGTGCACGGCTCTCCATGCGCTCCTGCTGCAGCTGCAGTGCCCATTCGGTCGTGACACCGTGCATTGTCTGGACTATGGCCTCCGGCAGGTTCTGGTAGGCTGCCCGGGCTTCTCTTTCAGCGGCGGCGATCCACTCGCTCGCGCCCTCTGCGAAGTTGCGAAAGGCCAGCGAGTTGAAGGGCGGCAGGGTGAAGATTGGGTAAGTCGAGTTGCGGCAGTAAAGGATCGCGGCGTCTTGCAGGAGCACGCGTCGGAACCAGTGTAAGACCTTGAGAAAGCTCTCAAGGGCAATGTCAGTTGCGAGCCGGCTCTGCTGGGCACGAGCAGCGAGTGCCTGCTGCTCATGCTCCACCCACGGGAAGATCGCACAGAGGAGGTTGTCGGGGGGTTCTGCCATAATGTTTCGGGTTCAGCAAGCAGCCCCCACAGCCTCCTGGAAAGGCGGGAGGGAAGCGACACTCACCGAGGACATCACGTGCGAGAAAGTACGACGACGGCTGCTGGCCATTGAACATGGCCGACGCAAGGAGTGCGTCCAGTGGAATGGCGCGGTCGTAGCAGCCACGGAACGAGCCAGACTCATTCCAGCCGCCCATCGCTTTTGTGCTGGCAATCGAGGCGCCATAGCTCCGGGTGTTCTGTGCACAGTAGTGGCGGGGAGCATGGGTGACCTTTGAGATCGAGACCCCATTCTCGAGATGGATGTGTTTCAGGCGATTATAGTGATTCAGAGGCCAAAAAGCATGAGGCACCGCTCAGCTCCATTTCTTTTGCACAGAGGGAGGGGATTGAGGTGCTCACTGTCATAGGTCATCCCCTTGCTGATGTCCTTGCCATAGAACAAGTGGTACAAGTACCAGTCCCGGCGCCCGAACTCGCCGAATTCCTTGTCATTGAAGTCGGGTGCGAAATCGGGCACGGGTTTCGACAGGACATGGAAATAGGCCCAGAAATACCAGGCCATCGCCCCGACAGGGCAAAGCTCGACGAGGCGGTGGCGGATGACGCCGTGCTCATCAACGCGGCCTTGCTGGTTGTGCTTGGCATTGTCGGAGAGGATGCCGAGCACCTGTGAGGACAAATTTGAGGGGTCAGCAACGAGCAGACGCACAACACGGCAGCGGGGCAGACTTGCCTGCAGTCGATAGCCTGGTGAGATGTCGGGCACCGGGACATGCGTGACAAAGAGGTCCGACCACTCCAGGTTGCGTGCGCTGTCGCCGCGGAACGCGGTGCCCGCCGACACAAGCAGCATCGCACGGTCACGCAGGTGGAGGAAGACTTGATCCGCCGTTCTCGACGGCGTGGACAGGCACCAGAGCGAGCATTTCTGGAGGTCCTGCGGCGTGTAGGCATCTGGAAAGATGGGCGAGGTGTCAGTGTCCGCTATGGCGCTGCCGCCGCTTCCGAAGCGAGGGACGCGAAGGGGGTGGGAGGACGACGGAACTCACCGGAGGACGTACCGCTCGCCTTGAGGGCGTTAGCGGTCTCGTTGCGGCGAGGCTCGTTGTGGCGGACGGAGCGCTCGAGCTCGGAGATGCGGGCATCATCGCGCAGCTTCTTCTGAGCCTCGAGATCGTGCTTGTACAGGTGAGTGAAATTCTTGCGATATTTCTCCAAGGCATTGACCACACCGGAGATGTGAGACGCGCCGAGCGACGAGCCGGCAATAGTCTCATTGCTGCCGTGCTTCCGCTGCAGCGAAAACATTGCAAAGACGAGGGGCACCCACGATGACTGCCGCAGGCTTACCTTCTCGCGCGTGGTCTCATGTTGAAGAAAGAACGAGACCTTCATGGCCGTGATCGGCAGCGCCGGGATCACGGCCTCGATCTCGTGCTTTGCAAGGAGGTCGGGCGCGTTGGCCGCCCACCACTTGAGGTAGCTGTTGTAGATGGCCTGATACTTCGCGCCCGTCGCGGTGTCGGCATGGAGGCGCGCGCTGAGCTCGAGACGGAGGCTGGCTTCGTGAATTTATCGGTATGTTCGTTTTGATCATAGCAATTCTAGACGAATGAAGTTTTTAGCTTTCCAGACGTCCAGCTGACCGCTGTGACCAGAGCACATTCTTAGGTTGAGCCTCTCTTCCTCCGTGGACGGCTTTTTCGTCATCATATACATCCCTTCCCTCCTGTCATGGTTCCTTGCGGGAGGCCTTGTGAATGAAACATGAGGCACCCGCCTCGCGCGCCCCTTCTCATGCCGCTCATCCAGGACCGGGAGCAGAGCATGTGTTCTGCCGACCGCCGCTCTTCGTCCCCGCTCATTCAGGTGCGCAGGCTGGTGAGAAAACAGACGACGGAAGAATTCTCGTCAGGGCTGGAAATCATCTGCACCAGGCGCGCGCTGAGCTCGAGACGGAGGCTGTGAGACTCCATCTCGAGGCGGTCGAAGGCCGCACTGTCGGCGAGCATGCTAGCACCAGCCTGGACTGCGCAGGGCACGGCAGGGGGAAGAGGAGGCACAATGGGCGTGCTGCTACTGCTCTTGCACTGCAGCAGGGAGGATGGCAGCTCCGGCAGCTCCGGCTGTGGCTGCTGCTGCTGCTGAGCCTGCGGGACCGAGCGCGAGCGCGCAATTGCAACCGGCGCAATCTGGGATCCATCGAGCATGTCTGGAGGGACAGACGCACGCAGCGTGAGGAGCGCCGGAAGCTCAAGGGAGGCACGGCACGGCGTCGGGAACACGAACGGTGCACCAGCATTGTTCTCAGGTGGTGGCAAAAAGGCGGGCCCGCGGGGGGGAGACACAGCAGAGAAAGACTGCACCCGCAGGAGCGCATCCGGAGACGGGTCGCAAAAAACGAACTGGACGGGCTGGAACGGGTTGCCCTCCATTAGGGATCCAACGGGCTGTGTGTGCAGCAGCTCGCGGCGAGGAGGTAGGGCGCGGGGAAAATGGGATCCTGTGAGGGATAAGTTAAACAGATAAATAGATCGGGCTGGCAGCGAGAGCGTGCACTGCGCGCGATGTGTGACGGAGACGGAGGTGAATAGATGTGAAGTAAGGTACTATTAGCTTGCTGATTATTCGACTTGTACACTAGCAAAGAGAGGGAAAAGGCGCGGTTGGCAAGGGAGCCAACCGCGGAGCCGCACGACCTGTCAGAGAGGGCGCGAGACAAGCACTAAAGCAGTCGCGTTGACAGGCGACGGGCGATCACGAGCCCCCCCGGTGCGGTGCTCTGGTGCTCTTCGTGGCTCTTCAAGCTGCGATGGGGACAACGGATGCCGTTCGCGCGAAATCGAATCCGGATCGGGGACACGGGCGTGAGGTTGGCGAGACTTGGGAGGGGGGCGGGAGGAGGAAATCGACGCGAGGGCGCACGCGAGATGACGTGAAATGCGGTGAGGTGAGATTTGCGGCCGACGTCGCGAATGGCCGTGGGCCGTGAGCCGTGAATGTGACGAGGGGGCAGGTCGAGAGGGGGAGGGACGGCAGTGGCAGGCGTGGATCGGGGGCGTATCAAGGTGCACCGTAACGCGAGAGAAGAGGGAAATGGGAGACGAGATGCAAGGAGCACGAAGAGAGGGCGAAAAGATAAAGAGGGCGCGCGCGAGTGCGCACAGTGTGTCGAATGTGTTACAGGGAACGAACGAGCGACGTCGTCGAGAGGGCCGGCGTCGTCACAGTAGAACGAGAGAGGCGAGAGAGGGGAGAGCGCGCGACGACCGGTGGCGCCAGGGCGCTCCGCCGATCTGGTTCGCGATGCGCCGCGAGCCGAGCCGTGCCGAGGGGGCGCGCAGGCGGAAGCAGGCGGGAGGACCGACACAGGCCCCGATCTGCTGCCAATCCTGGCAACGGACTGCATACTGGACCGGTTACCCTTCTGCGCCTACGCGGGGGTCACCGGCGAGGTGCCCAGGCCCAGCGGGCACTCGGTGGTATATCCTGTCTGCTTTTATTGCCGTTTGCAGACAAGTTGGCGGTGGTGCGCCGCGGCGCGTTTTTCCGCACAAACGGGCTCTAGCAATCGGTGACGTTTTTCTCGACAACCACAGTAGCTATTGATACGATCTCGACGGCGCTGGAGTCGTCTCGTCAGTGCGCAGGTGCCCCCGCTTTTTTTGTAGAAATCGGTAGAGAATTGATAAAACGCGAAATGGTGCCCCCGGCGTACTGTGTGGGGCTGATTATGTTCGAAATAGCGGGAAAATAAGATATCTGAGACCATCCCAGATGCCTATGGATATAGTGGAAGGTGCCCCCGCAGTCAGAATTGGCATTTGTGCAACGGTGAGGTGCCGCTATCGTGCGATCTCCCGATGTAGTGCACCGCGCGCTAACAACGTGCCCGAAACGCCATTACTTGCTCTCTCCCTCCACCACCACCATCCCTTGAGCATTCAGCAGCCCTGATACCATATTCCATTCATTTATAAACCCACTCCTTCGATTCCCTCACTATTTCTAAATCTCTTATTCCTACTCCTAATGATGGGCAACTCTCGAAAGGCTGATGCCCGAAAGCCCATATCTCAACGGACGACTAGGACCGGCCAACGAAAGGGCCCCAAGGTGACTGATACTGCTGACGGCAATACAGGAGACTCGTCTACTGGTCAGCGACCTCGACCCCGCATGGTACAGAAAGGCCAGCCTCTCCGGCGCGAGGAAACACTTGAAGGCGCCGCGGCGGCTCTGGTCGCGCTCAAGAACGGTCGCTCTGAAGCACAGCACATGATTGATCGTGCCTTGGGCATCAGCGAGGAGGAGGCAAGGGAGTTGGATGAGGACCCTGAAGCTGAACTTGAGTATGAGGAGGAGGTCGATGATGTCGGCATAGGTGATCGTATTGATGGGTTTGTTGCGGATGATGGTGCGTTGTTCGTTGTTCTATTCTGGACGTTTTCTGATATTGCGTATATTTGTATATTCTAGGGCAATCTTCTCGTACTCCCACCCCTGCTCCGCCTCCTCCTGTCCCTGAATTCTCTATCACCTTTGAGATCCCCTACAAGAATGCGGTCCGCGAGCTCGTTCTCCCATCATCGACTTCATATTCGACTTTCCTTTGCAAAGTTGCTGAGAAGATGGAGACACGCATCACACATCTTAGCGCAATCGGGTGGCTCGCGTCGTACAGTCCAAAGAATGCAAAGGTTGTGCCAAAGCTGCTCGAAGACACTGATGCGTATCGACGGATGCTCACCGACATTGCGGATTACATCGAGACCTCGAAGGCGAAGAACAAGGGGAGGGGTGTGGTAAAGGCATTTTCTATTCGGATTGTTGATACATCGGATGCAGCGTCTCCGGAAAAGGGATCACGTAGCAAGGTGCGTCTTTTCAGATTCATGGAATTATCTTATTGACATTTTTCATTCTAGGGAGGCTTGAAGAAGGCGTCATCTTTGGAGCCAGCACTCAACATCTGAGAAAACTGAATTTTATATAGCTGCAGGTTATATTATGGGTGCTATCATTGAGCTACCAGAGTCTATGAAGTTTGCTTATCCAGCTATGTAGAGCTAGGAGAGCTATGAGAGCTTCCATAGCTTCCATAGCTAGTAGTGCTAGCTATATGATGTTATCATAGCTTCCATAGTTAGTAGTTTGAAATATATAGCATTATCATACCTAGCAGGTGAGCTGTGATTATTATTGATACTATGTCAAGTCAGGCATAGGTCCGAAAGAGTCCAGGTGAAAATTAATTATATTCAATGTAGTTACTTATACAATCAAGTACACTACAGTATGTCACACATGGCGTGCGCAGACAGGGCCGGCCCACATGCTCGCGGGGCACGACACACGAGGGCGCGGCTGGTGTGCGCAACACCGCAGTTCTATGTGCGAGACGTGACAGCCACGTGCGATGCCCGGGGCTCGTACGCGGGAGTGCGCGTGCTGGCGGGACCAATGCGCAATAGCGCGGGCTGCACGCGGGAAACGGGGGGCCCGTGCGCGAGGCATTGGGCTGAACGCGGGCTCATGCGGGGCCATGCGCGAGGCGATGGGGCACACGCGAGGCGCAGAGGCCCGTGCGCGGGACGCTTGCTGCCGCGGGCGCGTACGCGAGGCACGGGGAGTGTGCGCAAGGAGCGGCGGCGGCGGGCCCGTGCGCAAGGCGCGAGGGACGTGCGGGGGGGCGGCGGTTGTGCGCGAGGATCGGCGGTGTGCGCAGTGCCGGGTTCCGGGCCCATGCACGATGCGTTGCGGCGTGCGCGAGGGCCGGGACCTGTGCGCGAGGGGCAGGACGCCGGGACGGGGCGCGGAGGCTGTGGACACGGCAAGCCCGCGCGCGACGCAGCAGGCCTGCGTGCCGGAGTTGCGAGGCGCGCTGGGGACGTCCATGGCCCACACACGACGTGGCAAGCCTGTGCGCGAGGCACTGGCGCGCGCAGGAGGGCGGGGCCGAGCGCGAGGTGCGGGGCCCATGCGAGGCGTCGGGCTGCGACGCGCCTGCGCACGGCCACGCGCACGTGCGCGCGTGCGTGCCCGTCCCATCTCGTGCTGCACTGGCCTTCCCAAGCCAGTCGCGCGCACATCGCGCGTGCAGGCGTCCGCGCGCGGCTGTGGGCAACCCCTGGCCGTGTGTGTGCTGGCCGGGCAGTGCACACACCATGGCAGAGTCGCGCGCAACGTGTGGGCCCGTGCGCGACGCGAGGAGGCCGCGCACAGCGTGCCTCGCGCACGGGCCAGGCAGCAGGGCCGTACGCTGGACGGCAGGGCCATGCGGGAGAGACGGAGCCCGTACGCGAGGCGGCGGGCTCGTGTGCGCGTTGCCGGCGGCGGGCGTGCGCCAGCGCACGCGGTCGTGGCCGTTGAGACGGCGTGCCAGGCCCTGCGGATATGGTGGCGATGTCGGGGGATAGGTCGATGTGGGAGGCGGCGGCGGGTGGCGAAGGGAATGGAAGTCGAGAGCATCGCTCGTTCGAGCGATGCTCTCTACGTTAGCACGAATAAACAAAATAGAATATTGTCTTACTTACCTACGAGCCCCTCAGCCTCCTGTTACCCTCCTTCGGCCTTTCGGTTTGACGAGAGAGAGGGAAGGAGGAGGAGAGGAGAGGAGACAGTACACCGGAGGGGAGTACTCAGTGACGGTAGCACGAAGAGAGTCGAACTTCGACGCGAGTTCGGTGCTTCAGCCACCGAACGAGCGAAGCTTTAGTTCTCGAGCCCTCACATATCTAATAAATTTGTGTAAATTGAATAAAAAAAGTAAACGGCTATCTACTGTACATACAACCTGTACTAATGAGACTGGTAGTCATTTACTATCCATTGCATCCCTGGGCAGCAAGACCTCGTTAGTAAAGTCTGGCGCCCAGTCTCTGACGCGACGCTCGGCAAGCGCCCGGCTGCCACAAATCCCGGCTCCGCCCGGGATTCGTATATAAGGCGCGCTCAAAGCGCGTTGCCTCTTGCTCTTTACCCCCACAATCCCTTGCCACGTCGATGCCTTCGTCGCTGTTGCTTGCTTGCTCGTCGTCGTCGCTCGCTCGCTCGTCGTCGTTGTTTGTTCGCTCGTCGTTCTTCTCTTTGCTGTTAATGGTAAGCCTTTATTCTTAGTTATCTTATAAATTACTAATGTCTTTACAGTACACTATTATTGTAGCCTTACTAGGTAAGCTCAGTTGTGTCTTGTACTGATGTCTTCATATTATCTTGTAAGTTTTCGCTTTTTTGGTGACATGTTAAGCTTTTATGTGTTATCTTTGTTATCTTCTAATACTAATAACTTATTTCTCATTTATATTTTTGCATCTCATAATCATTGTAGGTTTGTTATCTTATGTAGTAGTCTTTGTAGTCTTAGAAGCAATGTCATATAATGACATTATATGAAAAATATAATGCCTTTTATTTTCCATATTTGTGATCTTGAGATAAGATTCTTGGACCCATAATATGTTGGAACAATATATTTAATAGATGTGATCTAGGGTAGATAGGAATCTTACTAGCTAGATATGATATAATGATGGACATATAACATATAATTGGCATAGCTTCTATAGCCATTCTATACTACAATAGGTATGGCAGCTATGATATGTTATACCCTATGCTATGGGAGCTATGTAGCTTATGCCCTATGCTATGGTAGCTATGGCAAGCTATCATAGCATTCCATAGATTACTTGACAGCTATGGGACTGCTATGTATAAAAGAGGACAGCTATGGACCTAGGAAAGCTATGTAGCTGATATAGCCTGATATACCAGTAACAAATTTCTCAGATGAAGGTATCCGATGCAGAGGAGAAGGACCATGAGCTTATCCGAGATATTGAGAAGCGTCACCACTGTCAGGAGCATAAGGGCAAGGCCTGTTACGTACAGATCGATGGCAAGCACTACCAGTATACCCATGAAGATCTCAGCATCTGGGCGTGTCTTCTGGTATGTGTAATTTAGTGTGTAGTGCTAATTTCTAACATATATTTTTAGCGCAAGAAGCTTGCTACTATCGACACACCACCGGACAAGCTCCACATTACGGACAAGGTACATAATCAAGATCTCATCAAGCGACGTGCCTCTGGACATGGAGGACCATCAGCTTGTGATCCGATGCCAATGTGGCCTTCTGCGATGCCATATGGACATCCATCGCCTTGGTTTTATGGTGGCTATCATCCTTCTGCAGCTCCTCCCCCTCCTCCTCCCCCTTCATATGATCCTCAGCCAGAAGTAGCTGCTTCAAGCTCTCGAAAGCGTGCTCCTTCAGATACCCCTCTTATTCCTGTCCAGTATCCAACAATTTCGACTTGGCTCCAGTCTCTAGATGAACATAAGCAGCGTGGCCAGGACAATCTCAATTATGCCCAGTATACTGAGATCCTTTCAGTAAATGGTATTGTACGCTTGGAGGATCGTTTAGATGTTGGTACTCCTGAAAAGCTGCAAGCTGTTAGTGGTATAAATTGGGGCACTGCTAATCGTCTTCTCAAATTTGCAGAGGCAGATAAGAAGGAGTTATTGGAACAGGTGAAGCGTGCACATATTGATGACTAGTTTTACATCTAGAATACCTACTCCTCTACTTCATTTCTAGTCTTTCATTTAGGATACCCTCTGTTTGCTTTTGGCCATTTTTCACACACCCCACTATCATAATCCATCATTATCATAATGTCTGACAAATTGGTGCATCTCTTGAACTTCTACAAGTATCCGCAGTGATGGAACCAGCCATGTGCATCAGCTGCAGTGACTGAATAAGCAGCCTGGAGAAGATGAATGTAAACATATGCATCATCAACATTTTGGTCAACATCCTCTCGGCCCAAAATTCCCTGACGACGAACATATGCCTTGATTGCTGAGAAAGCAAGTTCAATGGGATTATAGTCAGGGGAATAAGGAGGAAGATACATGACACGCATGCCACTAAAAATGACATTAGTTAGATAAATAAGGAATAAAATAAGTCTATTACATACTGAGCTTCAACCAACTCAATGATTCCAGGGTCTTTGTGTATTCTTGCATTGTCCATAATTATGACAGACCCCTGTGGCATGGTGTTCACCATCCGATCAAGAAGGCCTTGTATAAAGTCACGAAACAATGCCGCAGTAAATGAACCTTCAACAACTTGAGCATAAACGGTTCCATTTGTGGAGAGTGCTGGCAAAAGGGAGTAACTAATAAGGAAAAAGGGAGAAAAAATCAACAGCTGCAATATGCATATGAAAAAAATCTAGTTCACCGTTTTCCACGAACAAAAAAGCAGGATCGTGTAGCACGACGTCCCTTCAAAGCCCAGGCGTAACCGCGAATTGAGGTGCGACGATCAAATGAGCTCTCATCAACTGCAACTGTCTCATGTGGGTTGCATGACATGCCAAAATTATATCTAAACTCCAAGCGATGTTCTTCGTTACGTTCAATGGCCTCTCGAGTTAGCTGATATTAGAAAGTATTATTGCAAATTCCAAAACTGTCACAAGATGAAAACATGCCTTTTTCATTGTGAAACCAGACCGTTTCAGTGCTCGCCAGATAGTTGACTCGTGAACATGTACACCACTACGCTCATAAAGCATAGCCTTGAGCTCATCAAGATATAAGTCTGGACTATGCTGAACAGCACCCTGCAAGAACTGGGGGTATGTTAGGCATGAATCTGAATAATAGTAAGTACCAATACACTTACTTGAACACCAACTCTCGTCAACAATCTTTCTCCTCGCAGGCTTGGGAAGTGTCGTTCACGGTCAGACTGTCCTGTTCGGCGATAATCTGCAAGTAAACGTTCAACTGTACGCTGCCCGATACCAGTATATTCTACGATTGATGAGATATCAAGATGAAAAGCCATATAAATGATAGTTGCCCGGAGATCATCAGTAAGGGGTTTCTCTCGAGGCATTTGGCCACAGGTAGTGTTGTGCTGAGGAAATGTGACTGAGGAGTATGATTGTTCGAGCACAAGAGTGTCTGAACGATGCAGAGCTGCGAAAGCTCCGACGTTGTGGCTGCGTGTGATTGGACAGCGCCTCGATGTTGGACTTGCCGAGGTTGCGCGATGGCGGCACCTTACCATTGCACAAATGCCAATTCTGACTGCGGGGGCACCTTCCACTATATCCATAGGCATCTGGGATGGTCTCAGATATCTTATTTTCCCGCTATTTCGAACATAATCAGCCCCGCACAGTACGCCGGGGGCACCATTTCGTGTTTTATCAATTCTCTACCGATTTCTACAAAAAAAGTGGGGGCACCTGCGCACTGACGAGACAATTCCAGCGCCGTTGAGATCGTGTCAATAGCTACTGTGGTTGTCGAGAAAAACGTCGCCGATTGCTAGAGCCCGTTTGTGCGGAAAAACGCGCCGTGGCGCGCCACCGCCAACTTGTCTGCAAACGGCAATAATCGCGGGGGTCTTACCGTGTTCCAGCATATGTTTGGCACGTGACGGAGATAGGCCTTTTGTCCGCCTGAATTTGGTAGGAGGTCCTTGTTTCCCACACCTTTCTTGTTCTCGATTTGCATTCGAAAATGACCGACAGCCTATGTTTCCCTCTTTAAACCACCCCCAACCCACAAAAAATGACCAGGGAAGATTGCTGGTTGGTGCGGTTTACCGGAAGTGCTTGAGCGTTGCGTAGATACCTCGCAATACTGTGCGCTGCTGACGAAGTGGGTCATAAGTACTTCATAGTGGAGATGGACGAGGTAACAGCTTAAAGGTGTGTCTTCTCGTTCCTCCGCGCGTTTTGTGAACTGATGCGGACTGTCTGCAGGCGGATTCGTATTGGGGACGGAGATGGACGCACATCACCAGCTCGCCCAGCGCGAGACCTCGCACTTCTGCACGATCACGGCGGTGCAGCTGAGCGCAACGGAACTGCAAGACTGCGGGCATGCACGAGCCAGTGACACAACGCAAAGCACACGCGCTATTCGTCGTGGACATCCTCTGTGGGGGGCATCAATTGTCTGCTGATAACGCTGTTTGGCATGGTGTGCGTCGTCGAGGAGGGAGGGTACTGTGCGTTGAGGATGCGTATCCGGTACATCACCTCCTACCACTGTACCACGCAAGCTTACTCACGTCTACCTTCACAGTCCTCGCCCGCAAAGGCGACAATCAAGTACTTGCATCAATTGCGCATGCCGCACATCCTGTCGCGATGCTCGCCGCCTACGCATGTTGGTGGCGTCGTCTCGTCCTCGCTGGCGACTCCCTCCCACATATCTGCATCAGCCACCCCAGCGTGACACCACTCGCGGTCGACGAGTGCTTCACCGTTCTTGTGCAGTCACATGTGCTGCTGGTCATGGACGTGCCCACTGGTAGCTACGACCGCCCGTATGGTGAAGGCAGAGCATGCTGAGGGTGTCAATCCGGTCCTAGTTCCATTCCCCTTAATCTGAGGGGTGTTCAGAGCATATTTAACTATACGCATGTAGTTCTGAGTTGGCTTCCAATCTCATTCGACGCGTCGTAATTGACGCGTCGCGTTCATTGGAATCAGTGAAAGAGGTCATGTGACCAACATATGGCGCAATACGCCAACGCGGCCGCAATTCGATGCAGACTAACGGTTGCCCGAGTTACTCCACCTGGGCTCACCTGGGGTAGCACTGGTTTAGATGGCTGACATAACTTTAGGGCACAAAAATTTCAGCGGCCTGGTGGTCTAGTAGTATGATTCCTTCTTAGGGCCACATGAATATCATGTGATCGATGGAGGAGGTCCCGGGTTCAATTCCCGGCCAGGCCCAAAATAGTTTTTGTTTCCTATCATTTTTTTACATGTCTTTTCAGCCGTGGATCCAACGTGGGATCCAGGATGATGTCCCTGGTCCTTAGATTGATCCATAATATGAGATCGTTATAAGCGTGGAATCAAGACCGGTCGTTTTCGGAACAAAGGTATTATTCGTTTGCCGAGTCGTACATACATTGAAACCGAGACACGAGAAAACAACCAAAAATACCCGACAGGGAGAAGAAAGAGCGAATGATTAGGATAGTCCGCACATGAAGCAATTTCACAACATAGGTAGAGATGAGACCAACTAAATTCAAGCGAGGAAAACGAATGGATGCCAGGATGGGATAGTACCTTGACGGCGTCTACACACCGGGTCTTGTGAAATCAGGGAGATCAGGCCAGTTGCCAAGCTCCGCGGGGTCGCCGCCGATGCGAACCCAGGCGGAGTGCGAGGGCGTCGGACCGTCGAGGATGAAGAGCTGGTGCCAGCCGGGCGGGGAAATCTTCGCGTCGGGCGGCGCGGTGATAGTGCACGTCGTGCCGGCGCATGTAAATGCGGGGAAGATGGTGCGCCCACCCATCATATTGCCGTGCGTGCTCGACGTAGCTAGAATGGCAAAATCGGATCAGGGCGAGAACGGTGCTAATGCTCGCGTACTTACCGGCAATGAGGGAGACCCGCATGTCGGACGTCGATCCATGCGCAAGGTGCACGTTGGTGATCTGGTACGAGCCTCCGTAATCCCAGTCTGTCTCCGTGGTGTTGAACGAGGGCTGGGTGCGGCCCTCGTTCAAGTACGGGGGCACATACACCTCAATCCGCAGCTCCTCGGGGAAGCCGGGCGTCTGGGGGTCCGAGCCCGAGATGAGCACACGGCCGTCAGGCAGGAGCGTCGCCTCGGAGTGGTACAGCCGCGCGACGATCGTGTTGTTCAGGATAGAAATGCGTTCACGAGCGGGCTGCGAGGGGTCGTACAGGAGGGCGGACAGGTTGGGGTCCGAAGCGAGGCCGAAGCCAGCGACGCCCTGCTGAGCGCCGTTGACGATGAGGAAGGTGCCATCAGGTAGTGCGGCGAAACAAGACATGACACGTCTCGAGGGCTGTGAGTAGTGGTCAAGCCATCGAAATGTCTTAATTCGATTCGGAAACATACCATACGCTCCAATGTCCAGGTCGCATTTTCGACTTCAGGGGAGATAGACACGCAGTTGTCTACAGCAAGGCCGAAGTTCGAGCCACCGCATACGAGCACGGTGACGGGGTCGGTATACGGAGCATATTGCGGGAAGAGCACGGCAGAGCCTTCCAAGGGGTAAGTACGCCCCGCGAGGAAGCTCTCCACGGAGCCCGGCATATTGGGCAGCACGGTCACAGTATCGAATGTGACAGGATCGAGGATCCTCGCTTCGTTGTAGTATCCTGGTGCGAAGTGAGAATTCAAACTCTGACTCAACACGAGATGTCATACCAATGAAGATGTTTCCACTTGGCAGATTGAAAAGGAAAGGGTAGAGGTTGTTGGGATCCGTCCGGTTGAGGAAATCCAAGAAAACAGTTGTGTCTCCGCCAGGTGGCCTAGGCAGAATTTCCAAAGTCGGGACAGCTGGGGCGTTAGAGCCCGACTCGCCTCCCACGACGAGAACGCTACCATTGGTCAAAACCAAGGCCGATGGATACCAGCGTCCGTTCTAGACCAAAATTTGATGAGCATGTGTCCTGTCTTGGAATCGATGCTTTACATACTTGCAGCTTCAGCTCATCTCCATTCTCTTCCCAATCATTCGTGCCATTCACTCCAGGAGATCCATCTGGCGCATAAAGACGCACGCCAAACGTGGAGTCCAAAGACCAGCCACCGACGTTGAGGATACGCGCAGCCTTGTCGGGTAGGACGACCGCGCCGGAGCAGAACACGTCAGTCTTGACGTGCATCTCGCGCCATGCATGCGAGAAGTCATCGACGAGCGAAAGATCGAGCTCGTATGCGCCCGTCGAGTTATCGAACTCGGAGGTGCCTCCCTTCTCGAGGAAGGAGACTTTGTTGTTGATACCGACGGTAGCCAGGAGGGGCGGAATAAGACCGCCGATCAGGAACTGATGTGTCAGACGTGAGTTACAATGATATCTGGGGAATTCTGGGACAAGAAAAAGTATGGCCTTACCTCGTAGAAACCGGTATTCTCAGGTGTGTGCCAGACATTCAAGGTGCCGTTCCAGAAATAGGTCGACAAGCGTGATCCACCACCGCAGAGGTGGATCGGGTCGCCAGAGCAGGCGATATTGCAGTCGCTCTCTGCCGCGAAACTTGCGTTGTTGGTCTGAATATCCGATACATCACCGCAATCTGTACCACTTTTCAGTTCCTGCTAACGCGACGGAAGAGAATGCGCACTTACAACACTCGTCACCGAACTCCATACCCGCAGCACCGAAGCCAAACGCAGCGCATTGATTCAGACACGCTTCAGCCGAATTGTTGTTGACAAGGAAGAGCTGGTTGGGGAAGACGCGGTTGGGGACGGGTTCACTGTTGGACGGAACCTAAAGAAGTAATGCAGGAGAATTAACGTGAAAACTTACGCTAAACATCCTTGGTATGCCCATTGACCCGGGAGACCTGTCTTTTGCGGAGTTGGAACGGGGAAAACAGTAACGTTTGAGCTAGACGAGTAGACAGACAGCCGGTTGGGACCACCACATGCTTCGCTGTCACACCGCATCTGTCAAAGTGCGGAACACGCACAATGAAGCCAAACTTACGTCGTGTTCCCTGCACATCCCATATTACAGTCGGAATCTGGTGCCGTGACGGCCCCTTGTATCAACTCATTTCCGCAGACTAAGAAGCCGATGTTAGTACTTTGATTTCCCAGAGGCGTCGAAACTTCTATACGTACAGCACTGGTCGGCGAATTCGATGCCCGCTACGGTGAAGTTGAGTCCAATGCAAGCATTGACACAGCTTTCGACGGTGGTGTTCGCATTGTCTGGCAGCTCATCGGAGAAGACGCGGCCGTTTGCATTATCACTATGACAACGCTCAGCACGACCCTTGATTCCAAAACTCAGGCACTCACACATAGCACGCCGAGTAATTCCACGTCCCGGGAAGTCCAGAAGTGACAGGGAAGACAGGTGTGCCGCCGCCGCCGCCGCCTCCGCCCCCTGGATTACTGACGGGCGGAAGGTCAGTTCCGGTGTAGTTGTATACGTTGAGCCTGTTGGGGCCACCACAGAACTCGGAGCTATTTCCAGAGCAGACCATGTTGCAATCCGTCGCCGGCTCGGGGATAGCGCCATTCGCGATAGTGAGACCGCAGTCTGCCCAACAGACAGCCGTCAGTACTTGCGATCCGCGGAGGATCCCAACCATGCGACAAGTGTCCGCATGGTCGAAACAGCGACTCACAGCACTCGTCCGCAAACTCGACGCCCGAGAATGGATAGCCGGCATGGAAGCACGCGTCTGTACAAGTTTGGACGCTGTTGTTCGCGACATTCAGGCCCACGCCGAGGGCCCGGGTGGCAGCAGAATCGCTGGACGGACGCAAGTACACCCCGATCAGCCTCGAGGCAGCTTAGAAGCACAGCACAACCTACTTGAAGCACCCAAGCGACTCCCAGAGGCCGCTGCTCGGAGCGGTAATGGGGGGCGGGGGCGGCTGCGCGCCGCTCCAGTACAAGTTCAACAGTCCACCCGCGCCGCAGGTCTCGCTCGCATTGCCGACGCAGGGCGTGTTGCAGTCGGATGCGGTCGTGTTGGTGGCGCCGTTCTGGAGGTTGTCGCCGCAGTCTATGGATAGCCAGGGGTGAGCCAAGAATGGAAGCGCAGGAGCACATGACGGCGCGTCTTACAGCACTCCTGCGCGAACTCGACGCCTGCAAAGATGAAGCTCCCGTCATTGCAGAAGTTGACGCAGGCCTCGACGGTCATATTCGCTGTGTCGACGAAACTCGACGCGCCGAGCGTGCGTGCTCCGGGATTGTCGCTGACAACCAGAACGTAAGTCGAAGGAACACGCAGAGCTAGGAGCGCAGAAGTACATACGTGTAGCATCCGACGGAAGTCCAATTGCCAGGCAGGTCAGTGGGCGTGGCGCCAACCTGGCGCCGATGACGGAAGTGATTGTGCGGAAACGGGACATGACCCGGAAAAGCTTGTATTAACTAAAAGCCCGGGGCAAGACGGTGAGCCAGCAAGCCAGACAATGAGCAGCAGAGGATGAGACACACAGGAATGACGGTCAGGGCGAGAGACACCTGAAATAATGTTAGGGACACCATCCTCCACGTGGGCAATGTATACACGATGCAGCGGGGTGCTGGAGATCCTCGGTGCCCGACATGCTGTTTTTATACGCCAGACATGCCGTCGAAGTAATTTTCGCTGTATGTCCGCGCTGCGGTCGAGAGCACCGTCGGACGTGATCTGCTGATCGTCCATCTGGACATGAGAAATCTATTCAGGGATCGAAGACACACGTCCAGGTGCGCAGGAAGGCGCGGATGGAGCAAGGCGCGGTGGGCGGGCCTCACTGAGGCACCTTGAGGCATTGGACGTGCAAAGCTGACACACAGAGACCTCAGTTCAAGGGGCGAAGACGCCGTGCAAACTCGCGCAAGGCACTGGAAGCACGCGTCACCGACGTTCACGAACGGCAGACACAGCATTCGACGCCCTGGCTGGTGTGCATCCGCGGTGGTACAGACGCACTCCGAGCGCAGATCGCGATACGGACACGCATGAAGACCCCTGAAATATAGCTTGGGAAGCATCAGACAGTCGTTCCGGACCTCAGAATGAACTTACTTACTGAAACTCAATTTAAAATGGTACGACACAAGCTTTGTGCAGCAAATTTCGACACCTTGATGCTATCGACAGCATGAATGATACGTCAGTTGTCAGACATGCCGACTGAAATGAGCGTAAATCAGTAGTTCGATGGAAGGAAGAAGTGCACTCAGAATCGCAAAGATTTTAAGGGATATTACGCTGGACTGAATTCGTCAGAAAAACAGCAGGATTGGTCAATGAATTTACGGAAGACCATTACCTTAACGAGCCAGAACGGCCGGCGGCGCTAAACACGCTCGTGTAGTTGGCCATGGGAAAGCCAACTTGACGATCAGGAAGGCGGAGGGACGTGCGTTCCGGGGAGCATCCACTGGGCGCTTACAAACTCAGCCTCTCTATCCCCACTGAAAATGAAAAAGTTGATGAATAGCATACAAGGCGTTTCACCTGGAACAAATGATGGCCAAGCACTAGATTTACCCAGAAACGGGTACACGTTTGATATGTTTTGGGAGTGTCAATATCGAACAGCTTCGAACAACGAGCTGGCCCTGTTCATCCAGGGACTCACGCTCGACCATTTCTCTTTCCGGAAACCGCTGAGAGCATCGTGGTAAGTTATTTTAAGGCATAGCATATACTCGCGAGTAACCGAAAGGCGGCATGCAAGCTCTGCGGATGCGGATGTTCTAATGATATCTGTGAACTGCTGACGAGTACTCGAAGAATGGAACACCCGGCTCAGTCGGACTGGCTTTGCTCGCCATTCAACGTAGGGCTCGGCGATGAATCCCGAGGATGGGCCCCCGATAGCAAGGGGCTGTACATAGTCAAGATTGTACCAAGATAGTCCCAACTTGCACCACGATAGAAAGAGCGTGTCAATCAGGAAAAGGGCCTCTGCAACGAGATTGGCGAAGCAGACTCACCGTACATCCTGAAAGAGCTTGCACCTCCGCAATTTCTCCATGCCGCCTCGTAGCACGAGGAACGTCGACGCATGCAAGACACGAAAAGACATCGCCACCCTGTCGAACAGAGTCGAGACACCGTCCGATGATCGCACAGCGTGGGCAGAACAGACACATAGTTTGTCAAGCGCGACAAGTACGGGAGACACAGTCAGAGACCAACGAAGATGATACTGCGGCTTGTGGCACAACGGATGCCAGCAAACAGCCAAGCTCGACAAAACGAGACTTGGCTGGACCACCGGCGCAGACGATTTCCAGCCCTGACGAGAATTCTTCCGTCGTCTGTTTTCTCACCAGCCTGCGCACCTGAATGAGCGGGGACGAAGAGCGGCGGTCGGCAGAACACATGTCCTGCTCCCGGTCCTGAATGAGTGGCATGAGATGGCGCGCGCGGGGCGCGTGCCTCGTGTTTCATTCACAAGGCCTCCCGCGAGGAACCATTACCGGGAGGTAAAGAACATATATGATGACGAGAAAGCCGTTCATGGAGGAAGAGAGGCGGCACAACCTGAGAATGTGCTGCTGGTCCCGGCGGTCAGCTGGACGTCTGCAAAGCTAAAAACTTCATTCGCCCAATATTTCCACAATCAAAATGAGCATACCAATTAGACCACCTATATCTTCCTCGCTCTCGTAACTCTGGCATGCACACACGGAATATTTGCCATGCAACAGCATGAGCAGTGTCAGTCACAGCGTGCTATGACAGCCAGTGGCGGCTTGTGGCGCGCCACCAGCCGTGCGCCACCTTTGTACATGTTTGTCTGTGGCATGCTCTATGGTCGAACTGGGTCCTCCCCGCACAACTCAGCAACAACTAGTTCTTATACTACCCCGAATACGAGATACCGACTCCCGCCTGCCATACCAAAGGGAATAACAGCATTCTACACGAAATTTGAGCGAAATCAGAGGAGATTTGGCCCATCAGAGAACCAAGGACGCCAGGGAAAAGCGGAGAAAGCGGATTTTGAATCCTAATTAGGCTTCAACGCATTTCATCCTCCACCCAAATCTTGCTGCTCGGTGAGCCAACTTTGTTTTGAACTTTACTTTTGATGGTGGCTGACGATCTCATCTGCTCCAACTTGTCGTGAATCATCATCGACTTGGTAATAAATCTCATGCAATGCTTGGCCATGTAGATGTCATCACCTCCGGAGCAAGCATCTTCGTCATCAGGTAATACCTGGTCAGAACCACCGTGGTCGGGTTGGATAGAGACCACCGGAGATGCTCTCCTCATCCTCGAAGCCGCCCGGCGTGGCCTCATACCCCGTGTGACCCGTCGTCTGGTCGACTCTGAGCGCAAGATGATCACCTCCGGATCCGTGTTCGTATTTGACGAAGACGAGAGCGGCATCAAGCGATGGACGGACGGCTTCTTCTGGAGTCCAAGTCGCATCTTGGGCAATTTTCTGCTCTACCGAGAGACCGAGAAGCGAGGCGCCGGCCATCGCGGCGCAAGAACGGAAGTCGTGCCCGAGGAATCGCAGGAGATAGGCAAGGACGGTCAGACGCTCAGCCGTCCAAGAGGAGAAGCCAGTCGTTTAGGCATTGATCGACATCGAGAGCGCAGCCTCGTCGGCAGCTTAACCAACAGCTACAAGTTCAAAACCGGCGGCATGATGAAGAAGGTAAGTCTCCTTCCTGCTTGCGTAGCCGAATGCTGACACTTCGTGATAGACGTTTTCGCTCACGATCGGCGGTGTCTCGCAACATTTGATATCTTACTACAAGATCGAAGATGTCGAACAAGGACGTCTGCGATCCCCCTCCTCCTACCCCGAACTCGCCTCCCTCGACATCTCACCGGAATATCTCGAAAAAACGCAATTCCGTAATCCGCCCAAAGTCGAAATCGGCATGGACGGCATTCCACGTTATCGTGGTGAAGCTGACGACGTCGAGCCCTCCCCACACGTCCTCAATCCCACGCTCGCCATTCCGCTACTGAGCGATCCTACCGACGCTGCCGAGAACAAGCGATCCTCTAGCAAGCGCTTCGACCCATATAGTGCGCCAAAGCGTTCCCGCAAGACGAAGACCGCCCCAAGTGACGCACCATCACCCACCGCGGAGGGCGCGTATGCGGATGCCAACATGGCCATGATGCAGCATGCCCACTACGCTGCGGCGTACGGTATGCAGATGAACATGAGCCCGCACAGCTACTACCAGATGCCATACGCGATGCCCCCGCATCCGTACGCCCCCACGCCGTACATCGCCTCCCCGCCACCGATCGCCGCTGCCACATCGTCGCCAGCGCCGGTTGAGGATGCTTCATCACCAGCAGCTGCTGCGTCCCCACAGCCGACCTCGCCGCCGCCACAAGCTTACGCGGGGTACCCCAGTCCCGAGGCCCAAGCAGCGCAGGCAGCGTACTATCCGTATTATGCAGCGCCGCCAGGGTATCCGGCCTATTGGCCGCCGTACACTGGATACCCGATGCAAGTCGCATCGCCCGCCATTGCCGGTGCGGAAGCTACGGCAGCAGCAGACGGGGCGAAAAGTCCCACTGATGCGCAACAGCCTGCGGTCGAGGAGGGTGTCGCTGCGAGTGGGTCGTAGTCATAGGCGCGCCCTTCCTAGATCTCGGACAGTTTCTCGATGCTATACTGCCGTGTCTCTTTCCCGTCCGCTTTTCCTCATGTACCGCTTTCGCTTTCGCGCGCTTTGCTTTTCCTCGAATTCTGGGCTAGGTTGTCGTTTCTCCGTGTGTCTGCTTGGTTGGCTCGGTTGGTCGAAGTTCTGAGGCTAGTTCACTGTACATTGTAATCGCACGTTCGGCATGTATGTATCCTACCCGCCCATCACTACTACTATGTTTACTTGTTCGTAATGTCCGACCGTGGTATGATTTTGTGTGGGACTGCAGGCGGTGCCGCACACCATCATAGCTCACAACGCCTGAACATCCACAATGCTCCCAACCAAAGGACCCAATCCCACAAACAAGATCACTCGCAAGCCGCCCTCCATCATGCATGGATCATACAGACATGTGTTAATTGTGAAGAGAAATACATACATTCGTTATACCCTGCTGCCGGAATATAGCTTACACACCGCCCATAGAGTCCGATAAGTACGAAAGCGTATACATGTCCCCAGCCTATCCCCCCGCAAACCAAGGAAACAAGTTCAAGAGAACGCAAGCGCAGACCACGCCGCGACCGCGCCGACAGTGGCCGCCATCGCGGTGTGCGCGACCGTCGCGAACACGCGCCGCCCGCGCTTCGGCGCGGGCGCCCTGCACTCGTCGCACTCGGCGTCGTCGGCGCGCTTGCGCTTCAGGTTCTGCGCGGGGTGAGCAGAGCCGCCGCCGGCAGCGCGCGCATGCGGACGCACCTTGCAGTTGTTGCTGGTCGCCTCGCGCTCGCGCTCGCGGAGCCGCGCGAGCTCGGCGTCCAGCTCGGCCGCGGCCGTGTCCTTCAGCGCGTGCAGCTCTGGACGGGCAGGGAGGTCATCGTGTCAGGTAATGGGGAAGGGCAGAGGAACAAACCGGCGACGAGGTTGCGCAGCGCTTGCACGCTCGCCTTGACGTCCTCCCGCTCGACGAGCGCCGCCTCGAGCATCTCGGGGGTCTGCGCGGGTGGAGGCGGCGCCTGCTCCTTCTTCTCCAGCTCCGCGAGCCGTTTCTGAACGTCGGACATTACCTGCTGCTGACGGACCTCGACATAGTTGAGGTTCACGTTGAGGTCTTCGTCGAGCCCGCGCAGCTCGTCGCGCAGCTCCTGGCGGAACTCGAGCGAGGACTCATCGACGCCGTCGAGGCGCTCGTGGAGTGCTTGATATTGGGCATCTGTCTCGTCAATGCGTTTGTCTAGAGCAGCGGCATGAGCGGACTGGGCCTTCTGGTCAGCCTGCGTTTTACGATGCGCGATGTTAACCCGCAGCACGCTGGCCTATACGATACGACGGCGGAGCTGAGCTGCAGGACTCAAGACATGAGGGAAGACAATACATACCCGCAGGTTCACCAGCGTCTCTCCGAAAGTAGACAGCTTCGCTTGCAACTCGCTCATGTTCGTGTCACGTTCACCTTCAGGCCGCGGCTCAGCAACGGGAATGCTGGCGGGCATCTCCTCTTCGACATCCATAGGCTGCTCGAACACTGCGTCCTCGGGCTCAGCCGCGAGGGCCTCTTTAGCCCAATACGGAGCCTCGACCTCGGGAGAAGGCGACTCCTCAACATCGTAATCAGGATGAGAAGGGACCGCCTCTTGCACATCGTCTGCTTCCTGTGCAGCCGCAGCTACAGCGAAGACCATCTCCGGATCTGGGGAAATAGAGATAACCTGTGGCACTGGGGAGGGCAGACGGGAATCAGGATATGCGCCGACGACTGGAGGGTCTGGAATGGCAGTGGATGTGGGCTCAGGCGACACGGCAGCAAGCGCCTCGGGAGAACTCCTAGGCTGTGACTCATGGTCACCTACAGGCGACTCGCCCTTCGCGCTTTGATCGGCCGGTGGCGAATCCGGCAGCTCATCATCATCGTAAAACCAGAGGTGCTTAGAGCCTTGGCGTGAAAGGATGGGAGAGCGGAATGAAGATGAAGGCTGTGGGGCGTGCAAAGGTGGCAAAAAACGATGGAGTATACCCAGGCCGTGAATAGACGGGAGGGACGAGGAGCTGAGCGAGCTACTGATGGGAAGCTCTGACCTCGAGATCGGGTACTCTTCAGGCGGATCGATTTCTTCAATATCCGAGTCATGGACAGGAGCAGGGTCCTCATCCGAGGATGACTCGGAAGAGGGGGAGGAGATCGATGACGGGTGCTCGCTGTATAACCCATAGCGCCCAGACTTAGCCGATTTAATCGACTCTGGCGTGGCCAGTTTGAGGCCACCATTACTCGCAGGCTGATCCGGGTTATTGTCGTTGTCGTGCAAGAGTCGTATAACAACCGTAATGGGGCGAACGACGCTCTGATCCCTACCGACTGTCTTGCCGAAAGTGACGACATCGCCATGAGTGAGAGGGACGGCCAAGTGAGGCGTCAGCTTCTTCGGCACAGCTTCACCGGGCTTGAGTAGGTATGTGCCATGGTGCGAGTTCAGATCGATGAGTTCGACCTGCGGGCACAAGTGTTACGATGTAGTTATTGATAGCGGATACGATGCAACGAACATGACCAGGCCCATTCAAGACAATCTTCGCATGCTTTCTGCTGATGACTGGACAGCGGAAACATACGCTATCTGGGGCCGCCGCACTGCCTGGAGAGGACGACGATGCTCGGCCGATATTAACGACCGCTGCAAGCGACTTGTAGAAGTAGAAGTTCTGCAGCTGCGTCTTGTCGGTTTTCTGCACCTGCATCCACACACCTGGACCGGATATGAAGACGCAGTCCTCAAAGCAATCCAGAAACTTACCTTGGACTGGCCGATTCTGCCCTGATGCGCCTGCAAGCGCCGGGGCAGACGACAGAGGAGACGATCTGCCGATGTACTCTACCTCGTCTTCCATGGTTCTTTACTAGATTAGCAGCTTGCAACTGTCTGTATAACGATGTGTGGGTGCTTGGGAGAACCGAGGATAAAGAGGAAAGCGAGGAGGAGGAGGAGTGCGGCGTGGACCCCTTTATCAAGCCCATTACGCCCGCCTCGGAGTTTCAATTCTGCCTTGTCGGCTTCCTCATCTCTTCCTGGTGGCGCCCGCTCTCCTCGCCGCAAACTTTTATCTAGCCCCTTCGTGAAACAGATACACATCGCTGCTGCTTGGTTGCCACGATGGAGGCAGAATCTAGCTCTGCAGCTTCGGCTGGGGCGAAAAAGCCGATCACGATCATAACTATAGGCATGGCAGGCGCAGGCAAATCTACTTTCGTGCAACAAATCAATTCCTACCTGCATGCACAGGACAAGCCTCCGTACATTTTGAATCTGGACCCGGCAGTCACGAGCACTCCGTATGAAGCGAACATTGACATCCGCGACACCGTGGATTATCAGGAGGTCATGAAGCAGTGTGTAGCCATTACACTCCGCTTGTAGCACTCCTTGAGCGTAACGGCGGCCAAAGGTACAATCTCGGACCCAACGGAGGGATCATGACTGCTCTTAATCTCTTCACCACCAAGTTCGACCAGGTGCTCGATCTGGTTGAGAAGAGGGCCGACACTGTTGAGTACGTGCAATTTGCTTCGGGTATAGGGGATGTGCTGACCGCGTCGCGGATTTGCAGCTACGTCATTCTCGATACTCCCGGTCAAATTGAGATCTTTACTTGGTCTGCGTCTGGTGCTATCATCACAGATGCAATCGCATCGTCATTCCCGACTGTGGTTGCGTACATCATCGACACACCGCGGACGGCTGCGCCCGCGACGTTCATGTCGAATATGTTGTACGCGTGCAGGTACGTCTTTCCCCTCTTATGAATCCTCTTATGTCCTGACACAAATTCACAGTATCCTTTACAAAACCAAGCTTCCGTTTATCGTGGTTTTCAACAAAACAGACGTGCAACCGTACGACTTTGCGTTGGAGTGGATGCAGGACTTTGAGGCGTTCCAAGCTGCACTTCACTCTCACCAGGGAACCACCGATGATGAAGGGGAGCCGACATACATGAACAGTCTCATGAACAGCATGAGTCTGGTCCTGGATGAATTTTATAAGCACCTAAAGGTCAGTCTGCGTCACACTACTCACTGCGGTGCCTGAAGATTATCCATCTAGACCGTGGGTGTTTCCAGCATGACAGGTGCCGGCGTAAAAGAGTTCTTCGAAGCGGTCGAAGCATCGCGTGAAGAGTACGAAAAGTACGTTACTCGGTTGCTTCAGCTTCGACTTCGACTTTCGGCTTAACCTTCTCCACCTTCTCCAGGGAGTACCTGCCGGAGCTTGAGCGTGCGCGGGCCCAACGCGACGCAACTCTTCAAAAGACCAAGGAAGAGTCGATAAGCAGACTCATGAAAGACCTCACGGTGGACCGCGCAAATAATCCGGATGCCGCGTTGCTCGACCGGTGGGACCCGACGGAGGAGGACGAGGAGGACGGCGGGGAGGCCACTATTATCGATCGCAGTACGTACCGGGCTTCCCCCCTTCTTCCCCCTGCCATATCCGTCCTGGGGCGCATCTCATTTACCTCTACTTTATCGCCGCCCTGCCGTAACTGATGATATATTGTTTAGGTGACGAGCCGTGGCCAGGCCAGTATATCGATCTCACACAAACGCGCCGCCAACCTGATGAAGGCATGGCGTGGCCAAGGCCGCAATAAAAGAGGCAATGCCATTTGTGTATCTATATAACAAAGACGTATGTATTCATCAACCGCCCTTTAACCATTTACCCGACTGCCCCAATTTCCGTTGGTGTATCCTTAGTGTATCTTCAATCTCAGCGTAACCAGGGCGTACGTGAAAAGCTTAAACATGGGAATTTGCATTGCTTCTTCCGCACTGCATCAACCACAAGACCTCTGGATGACGCCCTGTTATCATTCCCTTCATTCATGGGCCGCCGCAATAAGGCGTTATTGTGCGCGCGCCGGGCACTTTGCCTCGATCAGGGCAGAGATTCGGAGTAGACTTGGACAAAGTCCATTGCCCCACACTGAGTCACGGTGTATCCTGTCAAGCAAAATACAAATGTACCCTGCTGAATGTTGTTGCCTATCTGGCCGGTGATGTCTGAGATCGGCGATGCTGTGTGACTAGAGTAGATGTTGTACATAGCTTGGGAACGACGCTTGTGCTCTGTAAGACTAATGCGATTCGGAGACGGACCGAAGAATGGAAGGGCGAAAGGCGGGATTGGTGAAGTAGACATCAGTGATTACGTTATCGAGGATAACAAAACCAACGTTTCCATTCAAAACTGGCCCCCACAGCCTTCCGACGTCCCGCTCGCTCGTGTTCTCCATCTTTTCTCCGTTCGACGACCTCTCCTTTACTTTGCAATCTTACTTGTACGCTCTATTCACGCCCTCATTTCCATCGTCGCCCGGTTTCCCCCTTCTCTTCTCGTGCCCCGGCCTTTCACCAACGAACCCTTCCTATTCATGGACCGGTGAGCGGTCACTCCGCAGCGTGAGTCCCGCGTTATCAGGCGACTGATCTGTCTTTTGTCGGCGCCGTCGGGACCCAGCTATGCAAAGCTCGAGAAAGTCGGTGCGTGGAATTTTTTGCGCTGATGCTGGGATCCCGCCACTCATCGCCGACGCCCGACGTGCGCTCCAGGCGAAGGTCCGTCCAGATCGATTATCCCCCGCCGATCAGATTTTCAGATCCTTTTTCTTTCTATTTTCCCGCCCGCCGCCCGCTCCCCTGCGCGCTCGCCACAGGAACGTACGGCGTCGTGTACAAGGCGCGCGATGTAGGCACGAACCAGATCGTGGCCCTCAAGAAGATCCGCCTCGAAGCCGAGGACGAGGGCGTCCCGAGCACGGCCATCCGCGAGATTAGCCTTCTGAAAGAGCTGAAGGACGATAACATCGTCAGGTGCGGCGCACGACTCTGCCCCTTCTTCCCCATTGCGCACGTCGCGTTGCGCTCTGGGCCCGCTGACGCTCCGCAGGCTGCTCGACATCGTGCACGCCGACCAGAAGCTGTATCTGGTCTTCGAATTCCTCGACGTGGACCTCAAGCGGTTTATGGAGCACGGCAACTCATCCGGTACGCCACTTTCTATGGACCTCTGCAAGGTGCGTCAAGTGCTGCTCTTCTTCGGGCCCTTTCGCCTTTTTCGGACGCGGGCGGCAAACAACGCGTGGGCGACGCGAATACGGAGTTTGGCAGGCTGGCCTGCGCGTTTTGACGCGTCATGCGGGCAGGCGGGGGCGCGGCGGCGACGCCCAGCGCTGGATGGTCGCCAGCCTGCGGAGCCTGGACGGATGTTCAGTCGGCTGCGACTCGTTGATCTCGGATTTTGGGTAGGCGCGCGCTTGTCACGTTGATGACGCGTCGCACGTGATCCGGTCACATGGCCCTCCTGTTCGGGTTCCTTTTAAGTTTTCTGGAGGGGGGAAGGGCACAAGGAGGATCACCGCCCACTTTGATTTCAAAGTCAGGGCAAGAGATCGGGTTCCATTCGTCGTGTCGTTTTTTATCGTGCCTTGGGGAATGTTCATGCGGCCATGGGTGTCGGAATACTGACGGAACTTCCGGTGACAGAAATTCACCCATCAGCTAACATCTGGTCTCCTCTACTGCCATTCACACCGCATTCTGCACCGTGATTTGAAGCCCCAGAATCTCCTCATCGATAAACGCAACAACTTGAAGCTCGCCGATTTCGGCCTGGCTCGTGCATTCGGCATACCCATGCGGACGTATACCCATGAGGTGAGATCGTCTCCGGGCCCTCCCCTCCGTGATATTGACACGCTAGTGCAGGTCGTAACGCTTTGGTACAGGGCTCCGGAAGTCCTGCTTGGGTCACGACACTACTCGACTGCAATTGATATGTGGTCAGTTGGGTGTATCTTCGCGGAGATGGTCATGCGCGGAAACCCTCTGTTCCCGGGAGACTCTGAGATTGACCAGATCTTCAAGATTTTCCGGTACGCCTCCTCGATACATGTCACATCCAATGGCTTATATTTCTTGCACAGCGTACTGGGAACACCAAACGAAGACGTCTGGCCCGGAGTTAACCAATTACCTGACTACAAGCCGACGTTCCCCCAGTGGTCGGTGACCGATCTGGCGGAACAGGTGCCGTATCTTGACAGGGTAGGCATCGACATGCTCAAAGTCAGTTCCTGCTTCACGTTCCGGATAATTCATTGACTCTGACGGGCCTCTGTCTGATAGCAAATGTTAACATACGACACGGCCAGACGTATATCAGGTACATCCACAGTCGTTGTTCTTCCCTGCCATTGACTAACGCGCTTCCTTCAGCCAAGCGAGCTCTCATCCACCCCTACTTCGCGGATTACCACCCCTGATGGCGTAGAGCACCCAGCGCCACTATACCTCGTTCGCAATTCTCGTCCCTCGCTGCCCCCGTTTGCATTCGCATTCTATGACTGTCTCGGATACTCTACGAAAGACATTACTTGTTGGCGCGTGTTATTCCCGTTACCCAGCTGTCGTCTGTCGATGATTCGTCCGTCGTATCGTAATTGGAGCCACATCGTTTGTTGCCGTGCCGTACGCGTTCGTATATTATTATTGAAGTCTGCATGTGTTGGAAGAGCGATCACAAGGCATTGAACGATTTAACTTCTTGTGCGGTACACCGTCGCTCCGAGAGCGAGGTTAGCAGGATTTCACAGTAAAAATTCTCAGGAAGCATTAGTGGTGTAGCGGTAACATTGGGTCTTCCCATGGCCTAGCTCCGGGTTCGACTCCCGGCTGATGCAATAATCAGATGTTTTGTTGTTTTTATTTGGTACATGGATTCCCCGTCATACCTGTGGCTCGTGTGGGTGGAGTCGAACTCGCTGCTCTGAGTTCAGCGCTCAACAGTGCGCAGCTATGTGCAAAAGTTGTGCGAACGGCAAGGCGAACGGTTATCTTTTTGTAATCGGTTATTGGCCTGATCTTATCTTATCTGACGAGCCTCAAGGAGCAAATAAGTACTGACCGTTGCTCTCCTCTCCCCTTCATCCACCATTCTATCATGACGAGAAACAGTAGGCAATCTTCTCGACGATCTCCTAGAATATTGTAGTTGAACGACATCTAGAGCTACACAAGTACGCGGTTCCGCACAAAACGAGTTAGTCTTCGCCCTATGCATGCCACCTACTTCGCGAGCGTGCAGGCATAGCAGCAGCTAATTGTTTGTCCTCTAGAGTTGAAAAAGGACCCAGGAGTCCCCAGACTACCCGACCTTAAAGCCCGGAACGAGGAGAAGAAGCGTGTACAAGGGGTGCGTCTGCCAGCCTATATCTCCTTTCAACAGAGCTCTGATCGTAGATAACCTCCATCCCGGTCCATACGACAGAGTCCACCATATGTACAAGCACACAGAGACCCAGACGCCGTCATGGCCGCCGAGCCCACGCTGTCCTCGATGGCAGCGCTTGCCGCGGCCACTGCGGACGCGTCGTCGTCAAATTTGCAGGACGGGGACGGCTCGCCGTATGCGGGCGGCGAGAAGACGAAGGAGCAGCTCCGGCGGCACTACATCCGCGCGCTGCACAAGCTGATTGACGAGGCGGATGTCATCGTGCTTGTTCTCGATGCGCGCGATCCGGAGGGATGCCGCAGCCGCCTCGTGGAGGAGGAGGTCCGGCGGCGCGAGGCGGAGGGCAAGAGGCTCGTGTTTGTGCTCAACAAGATCGGTACGTTTTTACCTGTTGTGTTAGCTTCCCTCTTTCGAACGCGATTCGTAGATCTCGTCCCCCGCGCAAATGCGCAAGCATGGCTGCGCTATTTGCGCCACTACACGCCTACTCTACCCTTCCGCTCGTCTACTTCACATGCTCGCTCCCATCTCTCCTCGTCCACTGCACCTTCCCTGCTGCGCCTTCTCAAGGCGTACAAGCATGGCGCAGGCGAGGCACCCGGCTCGATCGCGAAGGGTACGGGGAGCGTCACCATCGGCGTCGTGGGCTACCCGAACGTCGGCAAGAGCAGCCTGATCAACACGCTCAAAAGGTCAAAGGTGGGTTCGTTCTGACCTCCAGCAGCCTGGGTTACTAATGCGCTCTTGCAGGTCTGCCCTGTTGCCTCTCAGCCCGGCCATACCCAGACCCTACAGCATGTGCTTCTGGAGCGCGGAATGCGCATCGTGGATTCGCCCGGTGTCATTTTCGACGACGACGATCTGGAGATTGTCGGGCAGGGCAGCAAGAAGAATGCTGTGCTGTTGAGGAATGTGGTCAAGGTCGACGACATAGATGATCCGATCGGCGTCGGTATGTATCCTTTCTGCAAACGAACTCTTATGCCAATATTGATTATGCGACACAGTGGACGAGATCCTTGCAAGAACGGAGCACGAAAAACTGCAGAAAATATACAACGTGCCTGAGTTCAGCTCGTCTACAGAGTTCCTCACCATGCTTGCACTCAGCATGGGCAAGTTGCTCAAGGTATGTGCCTTTCCATCTCAGCAACGCTTAACGAATCTTAATACATCCACCACAAGGGGGGCACGCCGGATCTTCTCGCCGCGGCACGGCAAGTCCTGAATGATTGGAACCACCAGAAGATCCCATTCTTCAGTGTCCCTCCTGCCATTCATCCGTCGTCCATCCCTTCAACTGTCCCGGGCACTGGCTCAGGAGGTAAGCATCCCAAAATGAATGTGGAGTCGAATCACTTGTTCATCACATCTGCATGGTTAGCATCAGGGCCGCAAATCGCACCAGGGGCCGAAGCAGTCGGTCAGGCGCAGATCCTAGCTGGGTTCGGCAAGCCGTTCGTGCTCGCCGGTCTCTTCGGCGAGGCAGACGCCGAGATGGGCCTGGCCGAGGATACGATGCAAATAGAGGCAGAAGCAGGATTCGTGCCCGACGAGAGGATGGACGCGGAGGAGTAAGTTTCTTTCACCTGTCAGCCTCCCAAAAGCCGCGACTGACGGGTAAGCGCAGTGAGCACATGGACGCGGAGGCCATCGTGAACAACCCGCGCAAACGCACGCGCTCGCCGTCGCCGGCGCGCGTCGCGAGTGCGGCGGCGCCCCAGGCGTACGAGGGCCGCCCGCCGAAGCGGATGCGGCGGCTGAATGTCCGCGAGCCGGTGTTGGGGAAGGAGGCGGAGGTGCACGTTGCCATCACGCGGAAGAGGGCCAGGGAAGAGAAGAAGAAACGCGAGAAGGAGGCGAGGCGGACTGGGAGGGCTGCTGGTGCGAGCATGGAGGTCGAGGCATGATGTTGGAAGGTGTGCTCCAGTGATATCTTTTTGAGCGTCATCCTGCGAGACAGGATATCAATGTTCAATTCAGGGTGACCCTGTTTATTGTAATACTGACTGAGGATATTGCGGAAGGATGGACAAGTACCATGAAGACGTTGAGTCAACGTTTTTCACCAGACACTGAAGCTAGATGTTCCATGTTTCAGCTTTAAGGGATGGTCTTGAACTGCCCTAAAATAAGTCCCGAGTGAGAACTACATACGCGGAAAAAAATATGAATATGGAATATATTTCCATCTGCATCAGCCGGGAGTCGAACCCGGAGCTAGGCCATGGGAAGACCCAATGTTACCGCTACACCACTAATGCTTTTGGTAACCAAAGCTCTTAATAAATATCCAGATGAGTTTGACTTGAGGTCTCGTCGTGAACGCAAACGCCTGAAAGAACAGAAGTCAGGGACGCGTTCACATCTTAACGAAATGATATCTCCATTTCGTTGACGAGTCCTTTCTGTAATACTTTCCGTCCTGTCCCTATTTCTACGATTTGCCATCGCCGTCACCCGTCTTACGTCCGAACTTAGAACCGTTCACATCAATTCTGCGCCCCTTCCTACACGGCTGGGCGAATTCAGGGTCTGACAAAGGATTTGCGTGAGAAGGTCGGACAAACCTAGCATAAGCATAGAACCTGTATAATCCGCTCATGGCCGAACCAACATTGACAAATAACTTAGGCGAAGGGCTGGCTGGACCCTGGGTGGATGTTTGCCAGAACCCTGACATAGGGTCCAGGATTTAGACGCGCAAATGGAAAATATATTCTAAAATTCAAAAGCTTCCAACGGGAGTCGAACTACTTCCCTCAAGGCCTCATGCTCAAGGCTACAAGTCACCGACACTGACACAACGAATGAGACCACTACACCACGTAGGCTTGTTATAATTTCAAAATTAGCGAAATATATCGCGTTATGCACGACTCTGGGGAATTGTCTTGTGCGAGCGCAAAGGGTTTCGGGCGGTCATTGAGCAAACCTCTCAACTGTGTGCACTCACTCTATGCCCTTTTTTTTTTTTTTTTTTTTTTTTTTTGGACAAGCCATGTGCCTAGGAAGCGGCTATATCGTGTAACACGACTCCAGTCCCCCCTAGGCGGCTTAAAGCATACTGGTTTTACGCAATATGGTCCGAGGAAAAATGCGCAAACGCACGATCGACGAATGCAAACAGTGTGGGGCTGCCGCCGCCGCAGGTGGGTCCCGTTAAGTAGGGCCTGCAAAACGACGAACACCCACTAAAACCTCAGGGTTGGCGAACCAAAGGTCCGCCGTACGGTCAAGTACAAGGTTCCAAGTGTCTCTTACTAGCTGCTTAGCACCTTCGGTACGTATGAGGCGACATGCCATGACTCGATCTAACGTGAATTTCTCGCTCAAGGCGCGGTGCCAGCGCCCAGCGACTTCGGCGGGACTATGGGCACGACCACGAATTTGACGTTCACAGCGCATTACCCATATGAGATAGGCAGATATGGAGATAAGGATTTGAAGGAGGCGAGTAGCACCGGCGTTTCGGGTTCCGTCAGCACGGAGGTGCTCAATTTTGCCTACAGAAAAGACTAGGCCTATGGAAACATCTGGCCAGGAGGCCATATCATGGGGCCAGAGATCTTTTGCAAGGTCCCAGATAAGCGTTGGGGTAGTGCCAGGGCATTCGGTGAGGATATGTCGCATACTTTCGTCGGGGTCATGACATGCTGAGCAGACCGCCCAGTGTTCATGGCCCGGGATGTGGGACCAGTAGCCTCCTACACGATGGACATTATGCAAGCCTTTGAAAACGAATTGCCGGAAAGGGTGAGGAAGAACTTTGTGAGTGCAGCTCGTCCAGATGGCGGCAGGAGTTTCATCAGCACCACAGTGAGCTTCGAGTGTGGCGCGGGCCATATCTACAGTAAGGACAGAGCTGCGTCGGTCGGGTGGAGGGGTCAATTCCTGGACACCACGGTAGGCGATGGCCTGCGTGATGGTTATGAGCTTTGCGCCTGAGATGGTAAACACAATTGGGACATGTAGGCTAAGAGCGTCAGGTATGTTCTTTGAGGCACCTGCTTTGGCGAGCTCATCGGCCTTTTCATTTCCAGGGACACCCGAGTGGCCTTTGACCCACTGGAAGTGCGTGGTCGCAGTGCGGATACGAAGTAGGTAAACAGCACGGCGGAAGAGGTCGCGGTTGCTGACGCCAATCCAGCCACGGTCCTCCCATGTGGGCAGGTGGTGCGTGAGGCCGTCGATGACATATTCAGAGTCAGTAGCGATGGTGATAGGAACAAAGTTCTCAACCGTTTCCAGGGCAGCGATAACGGCGGTGAGTTCGCCGACCTGGTTGGACTGGGCCGGACCGGGGACACGAAGAGATCGGTTGTATGGATGGTTATCCGCAACCCATACACCGCTCCCGCACTTGGCATTGGCCTTTCCGTTGTTGGAACAAGATCCGTCAGTGTACATCGTGAGGTGTTCATGCACAAGGTTCTGGCCAACAGGCGGAGCATGCAGTCGGGTCGCCGGGCCCGCAGTGAGCAGAGCAGGGTCAGTGAAAGCGCGGAAGCATTCGGCCAGTGACATTTTGCAAGTGACACTGGGGTCAAAGAGGATTTTGCCTTTTACTTCACGTGCATGTATGTTATTACTTTTGCGGCCAGGGGTGAGAGATAAACCATCAATATAGACAGGTAAGAGTGGATTGTATTTGGGGCGGATTTGTGAAAGAAGCTTAGTGGCAGCGGCAACACAGAGATGGGGTTTAGAGCAGCCAGCCGTGCGGTCAGTAGTACAGTCAGCGCATTCACAGGATGGGTCAGCCAGGTGGGCGACAGGCTGTCCGGGGACGGAGCAGCGGCTGGTGACCTGCAGCAGGTCACTGACCGTAATCGCTCGATGGGTGGTTTGCAGGCAGTGTGTATGGACGTTACGACGGGTCTGTTCGGTACCGAGATGATACCATGCAGGTAGCTGTTCCTGGAGGCGGCCCGTGAGTTTCAGCGCAGCAAGGGAAACGGAGCAGGTTTTGGCAGTTTTCAGCATTTCCACAATGTCGCACGGCATGGCCTCAGCACGGGGGCCACGGAGAGGTGGAGACCAGCTCTGGAGGAAGGTATTCATGGTGTCGAGGTCAGTGAAACGAGCAGGGGCGAGGCGACGAATGAGAATGTCAGTGACAAATGCCCAAGTCGGGCAGGAAGGCGTCAGGTCAAGGTAGGATTTAAGCCACATGACATGGATGGCAATATTGCGGGATTTAATGTCGAGGAGGTTGAGGCCGCCCTCGGAAGCGGAGCAGTGGAGGAATGGGGCGGCGACAGGCAGGATGCATTTGCCATTCCACATAAACTTATCGATGATCTTCGCAAGTTCTTCTTCGATGCGGACGGGCATACCCTGGACTTTGGCAAGATACTGGGTCATGCCACCAACAAACATCTGGACGATGTGTCGTTTACCGTATAGGGTGGGTTTACTGAGTGACCAGCGGTCAAGTGCAGCATTGATTTTATCAATAACAGGGCCCCATGGGTAGACATCGTCAACGGCATTACCAATCCAAGCGCCCAGGTAGCGGATAGGGTCACCGTTGCGTACAATGCGTATGCCATCATGCAGGACCGTCACATCGTCACGGTGCAGGCGGCGATTTTCGTAGACCCACTGTCGGTGGGCAGGGGTGCCGATAGGTATGATTTCGGTTTTGTTGATGTTAAACCGTGCACCAGAAGCGGCGCACCACTTATCAAGGATGAACTTCACATCATCATACCGGTCGTTCTCACTAAGATACAGGGCAGTGTCGTCGGCGAAGAGGCTGATGAGGACTTTCCGCGGGAGTAGGTCACCAGGGATGGTGAAGCCAGTCAAAGCAGGTGAGGCGCGCATCATGCAGGCAAGGGGCTCGATGGCTAAGTCAAAGAGGAGACAGGAGAGGGGGTCGCCTTGGCGTACGCCACGCGTGACATGGTAGGGGGCGCTGAAGAAGCCGTTCACAGCGACCTTGGTGTGGGCGGTTTCATAGAGGGAGCGCACAGTTTGGATGAAGATGGGGGGCAGGTTATACTTGTGGAGGACGTCCCAGAGGTACGCGTGGTCAATTTTGTCATAGGCTTTCTCCTGATCAAGGGCCATGATGACGCCATTCTGGTCGAGGGCTTCAGCGAAGTCAATCATAGCTTTTGCGAGGCGCGTCTGGTCGAAAATGGATCGGCCTGGGATAAATCCCGCCTGATTCTCGTGGAGCATGACATCGACAGAACAAACAAGTTGAGAGGCGAGCGCTTTCGTGAACAGCTTGTAGTCTGTGTTCAAGAGTGTGATGGGGCGGTAGTTTGAGATCTCCGTTTTTTCGTTCTTCTTATAGATCGGACACATCCAACCAAGACTGAAGTCAGAGTCCGGGTGAACGCCGTGGAGTTGGATATCTCGGAACACAAGGGTAAGGACCCGCACAATGTTAAAGGAGCGTGCTGAGGGGTCGTTCTTGGTAAGTTTATGATGCACTTCATTGAGCTTCGTCCAGAGTTCATATGGGCAGCCGTCAACGCCCGTAGCCATGCCGTTTTTGGACGTTTTTAGTGCTTGTGCCACGTGGAGTTCCTCAAGGAGATTAGTGAGTGCCATGCGGTGGCCGTCGGGCAGGCATTGTTCAGGAGGGATTGCATCAATAACAGCATGGATGTTGTCTGCAGGGGACATGTCATCCGGGGGGACGATATGGCCCTGGTCTTGGAGGTTCAGATGGTATGTACCAGCTAGCTCAGCCATGCGTTTGGAGTTAGTCTCGTACTGGGGTGGGACAGCATCGCCAGGAATGCGAAAACGTTTGATTTGGTCGCGCGGTTTGCATTCCTTATTAATCGTTGTCCAGTACTTATTGACCTGCTCGCCTTTAAGGTGCCATTGTGCTTTAGATTTATCCCGTTCCTGGGTCCGTTTCTTGGCTTCAAGGTGATCAATTTCTTGTTGAAGGAGGGCTTCCGACGCACGGAGATCCTCATTAATGTCGAAATCGGGTCGCTTTGTCAAGGAGGCGGCATCTTTAGTGAGTTTCTTAATTTTTGTGCGAACTTTGCCGACATTATTCATGGCATAGTTGCGTGAGAAGGTAGCGAGATCAGTTTTAAAGGCAGTCCACAGAGTCTGAGGGTTGACATCTGGCGTTGGAGTAGGGAGACCGAGGGGGAGGGAGGGAGGAGGTCACGTGATCAGAGGTCACATGATGGCATTCTAGCAGTAGCAGACGACTTGTACACTACACAACATCATCATCACCATCGCGAGCCCTTTCCCTCCTTGAGTCCTCTATGGGCTGCCCCATCGTGGTGACGAGAGCGTGATCCGAGCCACGCAGAGCACCATTCCACTGTTCCCCAGAGTTTGAGTCTTAGAGTCTTTTCGCCACGTCTAGAGTCCATTTTCGAGTTCAGAGCCCCACCTGAGTCCCGAGCTTCACAGTCCAGCTTCACAGGCCAAATGGCTCCTAAAGAAGATAGACCCCGCAACAAGAAAGGGCAATATGCCCGCACCCGAGAACGAGCGCCGTCACCGCCGGACGCGCCGGCCAACGTCGATTCTGACGAAGGGTCGCAATGGAGTGATATCGCCTCATCCCAATTGCAGGAGTCCACGAATAGCGGCAATAATAGCCCCGCCATCGAATCCATATCAAGCTGGCCCAGCTCATTTACGAGTTCTCTGCCGAACTCATTACCATCAACTCCAGCCCGCGCATACATGCCGATACCACGAGTCGCATCGCCAGATCGATTCGCGTTTCCGGGCTCAAGTACCACAGTTGACTTGAGTTTTCTCCCCCGTCCTAAACCCCCTCCTCCCCTCCAGCCAGCACGAGTTCGCACTAACCGGTTACCTAGTGGCATTCTTCCCCCTCCACCTGCGAAACCTAGTGCACAGCCAGCAGCCCCTACCCCGTCCATCACACCAGCTACTATCCCCAGCATGGCGAACACGGAACCTGTGCGCTACTTCCGCGGCGACGGCGAAGACGTCACGGAGAACTCGGAAGATTTCTTCCGTTACCTTCGAAGGACGCTTCGACAGACAGCGTTCAAAACGGACGAGGACAAGATCAACGCGGTGGAGGACTACCTCAAGTCGGGTTCGCGCGCCGACCACTGGTTCACCAGCCTCAAGTCGCCGCAGAACACGGATTGGGTAGAGTTTACGAAGGCGTGGAAGGAGGAATGGCCGCCGGTGCAGACCGCGACGAGGACTAAGCAGGAGTTGGAGCAGGCACTGATCGAGTGCAAATTCGACGAGGATACTCTCGGCAAGATGGCGAAGGTTGGAGGACAGGACGTCTGGACACACATTGCATGGGCCGACAAGATCTTTGCCATCGCACGGGAGGCCAATATCACTACCACCGACACCTGTATCTGGCAAGTGCGGGCCGCCTTACCAGATGCGCTGAAGGACAAGGTCAAGAGCACGGTGGCTACGTGGAAGGATTTCATTGCGGAGGTCAAATCTATCGATCTTCAGTACATCAAAGATCGTGCGGCACGGCGGAAGCGCGACAAGGCAGAGCGCGACGAACTTGTCCAACGAATCGAAGCGCTTTCGCTCTTGCTCCGTCAGCAGCCCCCGGCACCTCAGGCGGCTACGCGTACACCTGCATATACACCATCTCCCAACCGTATTCAACCCCAACGTGCTTTTCGCCAGGGCGAGACGACGGCATATCAGAGGCAGGTTGTCAACACATCGCCTGGCGCAGGATCAAACACATCCAACCGACCTCCCATGACGCCGGAGAGGCGTGAGGCCCTCCGTGCTCGCCTTAACCTCCTACCGCACCACGAGAACACGGATGCAGGACAGGCCGCATACCGTGCTCAGGTCGCACAATGGGTCGCCAAACATGGCAAGGACACGCGCGTTACGGAGGAAACACCGTTTCCGTTACGCCCGGGCACGGCCACCATATGCTCCAACGAGTGCTTCCGTTGCGGTCCCATGACCACTTCGGGAGGAACTGTCCCATTATAGACCCGAACGATCCGTTGCTCCTCGACCCGCGTGAGGGTAGCTGCGCGCGCCATCTGCGCAAAGGAGCTGGGATCATTCACGGCTACGCGCAATGTACTGTTGCAACTCATTGCCGTTATGGAGGATGAGGGTCAGGGCGCGGGGAATGACTTACAGGGAAATGGGGGAGGGTCGTTCGCATAAAGGGGGAATGAGCGACCCGCAATACTCACACCCAGGTCCCGGACGAGGAGGTCCTCACGCATGCGGCGGCGATGTGTGAGGACGATAGACAAGGCCCCACGGACAGTTCCGCATGTAATCCTGTAGCATCGGACGGCTCAGTTTCAAATAACAGTGTTATTGATCTGTATTCCGTGGAGTCAGTGGAGAAACGGCGCGGACGAGACAGGGTACTTCCCTTCGTGCACGAGGTTGCAGCACATGGTCCACAAGGGGAGATCGTGCGCGTTCGGGGCTTGTTCGATGAAGGGGCGATGATCAGCGCCATGTGCGCCTCCGTGTTCAAAGGCGTCAAACATCGTCTTGCAGGTTGGCAGCCTTCGTCAAAAACGCTTCGAATGGCGAACGGGGCAAAGGTTCCGTCTGAAGCTACGTGGACGGGCACGATAGAATTAGATGGGATTCGTGCGCAAGGATCCTTCGAAGTCTTTGACAGCGGCGGAGGATGGGGATTCCTTTTCGGGAAGCCCTTGTTGACGGCGTTCAAGGCGGTGCACGACTATGAGACGGACGTCGTTCACGTTCAGGGCAAGAACGGGACGACTACTCTCAGCAACCAAGTGCACCTCCCGACGTATGCGCAGCTCGCAGGAGAAAACAGAGACAGCGTTCTCGATTGGAAACAGTGCAAGTCTTGGGCAGGGGGAAATAACAATCCCCCCACAAGGCGAGTTCATGAACGTGTGCCTCGCACTATTAATTGCGCTAACCCAGTTCACATGGTATCCACGCCCATTGCATATCACGAGCCGACCGGCAGCGTAACGGAAACACAGCACGACGATGGACGCGAGGTGCAGGAGACGAAGGGAGAAACAGACGGACGCGAGGATGAGGAAGCGGAGGAACACGAAGGAAGGAGCACTTCGGAACCTGCAACGGATGCGCAGGCCGTACCATCAACACCACCCCATAGTGCAGAGACCGCCGCTACATTGGCGGAGCGTAGTCACTCATCGGGGAGCCAGGAAACGCTCCCCTCCAGGGGAGTCTCTATCGTTGATATCGCCGAGGACGCACCCCCACTCACTGATAAGGTCCCGAACATTACAGCACCTGATCATGAGCCCGCCATTCCAGTATGGCGCATCGAGTCCGAGGAAGATTTCGAAATCTTCACACGGCTCCACGACCCGTTCAACCCGAAACGCATCGCGGCCATACAGGCTGCCATTAAACTCGGCGATAATCTAACAACGGACCAGACGAAGCGTGCGCACGACCTAATCGCGGAATACGCTGATTGCTTTGCGCTATCTGTAGGGGAAGTCAAAGTAGCTAATGAGGCCGTCCACCACCTCAATATTCCGGCCAGTGCTACCTTTTCCACAAAGCCACGACAGAAACCGCTCACCCCACCACAGCGGAAATACTTGAATAGCAAGGTGGACGAGTTATTGGCGGCAGGCATCATAGAACAGGTCCATCCCTCGCAGGTGAAAGCTGTATCGCCTACGACCCTAGCCCAGGAAGCACATGAAGGCGGCGGCCTCAGCCTGGAGGAGCTTCAGCACAAGATCAATGACGAGTGCACCGCAGCGGGTCTACCAGAAGCCTTTGACCTGCCGGCATGTCCGGAAGCGGCAACCGTGCAGGACCCCACACCATTAAAGTCACAGAAATGGCGAGTCTGCCAGAACTTCAACGAGGTCAATAAGGTCACCCAAGTCGCACCTATGCCCCAAGGCGACATACGTGCCAAACAGCAACGCCTTAGCGGTCATAAGTTCATCTCCGTCTTCGACTTTGCGGCCGGATTTCATGCCCTGGAGGTGGACCCTGAGTCTCGGCCGTATACGGCATTCTACGTAGAGGGACGTGGGTACTTCTGGTACATCCGTATGCCTTTTGGACTCACAGGGGCCCCATCTTCTTTTGCATATGTCACTGCAAAACACATGCACGATCTCATCGCCGACGAAATTATGGAGCTGTTCGTCGATGATGGCGGTGCCGCCGTGGACTCTTTTGACGAGATGGAGACCAAATTACAGCGCATCCTTGACCGAGTCAGGGACCGTAATCTATCCATTTCCGCGACAAAGTCCAGCTTCTTCATGGAGGAAGCCATCTTTGCAGGCTCACGCATAGGACCAAAAGGCGTTCTCCCTGACCTCACCAAGCTTACAGCAGTCGTGGAATGGAAAATGCCCGGCGACGCGCTGAACTTAGTCTCCTTCCTGGGGCTAACCGGCCATTTTCGTGACCTGGTGCGTGACTACGTGAAGCTTGAGGCGCCATTGCGCAACTTGCTTCGCGAAGTCCCACTACCGCCGCAATACTCCAAGTCAACGTATCGTCGCATCATGCAGAATTACAAGTTGGATGAGAAATGGAAGGAAGACCACACGGTCACCTTCCTTGGCCTCAAAACAGCACTCACGACGGAGCCCGTTTTGCGAGGGCCACGGTGGGATGGCACCCCCTTCATTGTCACAACAGACGGGTGCAAGGACGGCTTCACAGGCGTCCTCGCGCAATGCTTCACGACAATGTTACCCAGCGGGAAGACTGTCGACAAGCTACATCCCATAGCCTTCGCGTCAAAACGCACTTCTTCTGCCGAAGAGAAGTACATGCCGTTTCTTCTCGAGTTCGCTGCCTTGAAATTCGCCTTAGATAAATTCTCGGACACGATCTCTGGCTTTCCGGTCGAGATCGAAACGGACTGTCAAGCGCTACGTGACGTCATGATTAGCGACAAACTCAATGCAACTCACGCCCGCTGGCGAGACAGCGTGCTAGCTCACAATATTGTTGATGTTCGACATGTCCCGGGAAAGTTCAATGTCGTAGCGGATGGCCTTAGTCGGCAGGGAGAGGGCATCGCGAAAAGTCGGGGTGATGGCAGCGAGTGGACGGTTGAACCGGAGTGGGAGACAGCAGCAGGATTGGTCTGTCAACTTTCGGACTCCGTGGATGCATCGCCTACAGCACCAGGCGATGCCGCGCTGCTAGAACGCTTCCGCGGTGAGCCCTTATTCCATCAGGTTGTCGAAGCATTACTGGTCCAGCAACGCAGTGGCAGCGTTCGAGACAAGCAGCGTGCGCGCCATCGCGCTTCTCAATACCTCATCGAGGATGGACGTTTATGGCGCCTACGAGGCGGGGTCGCCGCTCGTGCCCGGCCGCGCGTTGAATGTGTCACCAAGGAAGAAGCTAAGGAACTGGCGTATAAGCACCATATAGATAGCGGCCACTGGGGCCGCGACAGCATTAAAACAGCCCTCATTGACCGCATTTGCAGCCCCAAACTCGACGCGTCAATCCTAGCTGCGATCCAAGACTGCTTGGTCTGCAAAAATTTCGGCGCACCCCACATCCACTCCCTCCTTGAACCCATTACCCGCCGACACCCATTCGAGCTCTTAGTAGGTGACTACCTTTCCATGCCGAAGACCACAACAGGCTATAAGACTGTCGGCCTCTACCTCGACGTCTTTTCACAACACATCTGGGCCGCAAAATTCAAGGGTAATCCATCACATACAACCACTATCGATACCCTCAACCGCATCTTCCAAGATTACACCCCCCCGGAAACGTTCATGTCGGACGGTGGCTCTCCGTTCAAAAACAAACACGTTCGAGATTTCTGCGCCAAGTGGGACTGTAAGACGCACATCGTCGCCGCCTACTCACCATGGGTCAACGGCCTCGTCGAAGGCACTAATAAGCTCCTTCTCCACGTTCTGGCTCGACTCACAGCTCCTACTCTGGATGACGCGGAGTACGCCGCAATCAAGTGGGAAACGCTCCCTCTCCAGTGGCCAAAGCACCTCGACGATGCCGTCCGTATCCTCAACAATCGCATTTTACCAGCGCTGAAGTTCACGCCCAAAGAACTCCTTCTTGGACTCGTTGTCAACACACCCAAGACAACGATCGAAGAGAGCGCTTCCGTCCTGCGCCCAGCGGACGTCGAAAATCATATGGCCTACGTAGCGCAACAGCGCCTAGACGGATACGAGGCCATGATAACACACGCGCTCCGTCGTAAGTCCGCCTTCGATAGGCGGCTGCGGCAGCGCCCTCCGGGTGAAGTCCTATTTTCTGTCGGACAACTCGTACAGATTTACAGAAGTGATCTACAGAATACACACAGCTCCACCCGCAAACTCATCAGCAAGTGGTCAGTCCCGCACCGAGTTGTTTCCCGCAACCGTAATTCGTATCGCCTCGAGACCCTCGACGGTACGCCCAACCCGAGCGACTTCAGCGCGCGGCGCCTCCGAGCCTACATACCAACCCCCGACACACCCCTTGCACAGATGCAAGGCGAGTTTGAGGCTCGGTTGCAAGAGCAGTCAGCACCGGATGTCGAGGAGTCACCAGATAGTGCAGAGGACTCGGAGGGGGAGGACCTTGAGATGGAGGCCTTCGAAGAGGAGGCCCAAGTAGCCGACGAGGACGTTGACGATGCATCCGGATAGGCTGGAGAGCTAGTGGTGCAGCGAGCGTTTGGTGGAGGGTCAGTTTTGTGGCACATGTGGGGTCTCAGGCGACGAGGACGTCGCCATTTTCTAGGGGGGCAGATGGAGTAGGGAGACCGAGGGGGAGGGAGGGAGGAGGTCACGTGATCAGAGGTCACATGATGGCATTCTAGCAGTAGCAGACGACTTGTACACTACACGACATCATCATCACCATCGCGAGCCCTTTCCCTCCTTGAGTCCTCTATGGGCTGCCCCAGCGTGCGGGGACCGGTAAGTTCTTGGAGTTTAGTGGTTAGGGTAACACCTTGCGTTATGATGTTAGAGATGAACTTTTTATCGTTTACGAGATGGAGTGGCAGGGTCCACCGGCCCTTGCCCTTGAGCGGCGCATCAAATGGGGCGAATCGGACAGTAACCAAGGAGTGGTCAGTGAGGCGACCGAGTTGGTGGCAGCCCCACTCAAACAGGTTGTCAGATTGGACACGGGAAGCATATATACGGTCCAAATGGGAGGAGTAGTGGCCCTCAGCATTCGCATGAGAACGAAAGGTAAAGAGGCGAGCAGACGGGTGGGTGTCGCGCCATGTGTCCTGCAGGTGGTGAGCATCGCGGAACGCACGGAGTGTGGTGACCGCCGCAGCATGAGAAATATGGGCCGGCGCCCTATCAATGGCTTCTTCGACAAGGTTATGGTCGCCAAGCATAAAGTCAGGGTGGGGGAGGGCAGCAGTTTGCCACTTAGCCGACAAGGTAGACCAGAAGGCAGCACGGCTATCATCACTGCCTTGTGTCGGGCCGTAGACATTAAGCAAAGTAAGACGGGATTCGCCACACCAGCGGATAGAAAGGGCGATCGCGCGTCCAGGAATGAAAACGGTGAGTGCATAGTCATCAGGAGTGAGGACATCTTTATTAATCACAAAGGCAACGCCAGCAGAGGCGCCAGGACGGTCGGGATCCCGTGAGTTGAGGACAAGAAGACGTTTGGAGAAGAGAGTATCGATGCTGGATTCGTGCTCGGGTTGGAGATGTGTCTCTTGAAGAGCGAGGATTCCAATTTTGTGGGTACGGACAGCGTTATTAATCTCAGTCCACTTAGATATTGGGCTCCAGCCAAAGCAGGCGGAAGCCCGACCTTTCATGTTCAGAGACGCTAACTTAATATTAGCGCATATCGTAAGGTCACCATGGGCACGGTGATTCGGTCCATGGGGGTGACCGGGTTCAGGCGGAGGGGAAGGGCTCGGCGGCGGGTCAGGTGCAGGAGACGGCAGCGGCGAAGGCGGCAGCGCAGGTTCAGGGCTCATGGTATCAGGTGTGCGGTGTCTCAGGTTCAGTAGTTCGGGTTCGGGTTCGGGGCTCGCGTTATTGTTATCAGGGGTGCGATGGTTCGGTTGGGGTACAGGTACTAGCGGGGGGTGTGGGCTCGGAGGGGTTGCCAGTCCATGAATGGACGGCGCAGCATTCGCTGCCGGGAGCGGCATACTGACCCCACGACCGGGAGCCTCCGGTGAGCTTTGCATTCGATTTACACCTCGCTCAGGGTGCACTCTAGGAAATTCAGCTGGATTGGTGGGGTGCTGTAACCCGCGTACGAACGGCCCAGAGCCCGTTGCACAGAGGGGCGCCTCCCCTCCCATGACTCCATCTCGAACGATGCGTTCGGGACTTCACAGTCTGCCCTCCCCCGCAATACAAGTTGCAGTAAAAGGACCTGGTGTTTTGGCTATATTGGGATTTGTATAGTGTGTCATTGGTAGTGGGTGGCCATTCATACGTTCTATACACCGTGGACCAACGTGGGTGTAGACCGGGCATCTGAATTATCCTTTTTACGTGCGCCACGCGTACGAAGGTGCAGCAGATGCTCAGCAAGGGCCAGAGCATGCACAGCAAATGGGTGAGTCGCAAGGCAGCATCTCATTATTGCATGGGGGTCAAATAACATCAGGTACAGGGGGAGCAGGTAGGTACTGGGATTTACGGGAATACTGGGGTAAGGGAATGATCATAGGAGACAGCAACAAAACAGGGCAGAGGTGGAACAGGTGCACAGGTGTTTATCGGAGGCTTATATGGTGTTCTGTAGAGTTTTTCGGTACGGTAAGGTCCAGGAAAAAGAAAAAGAAAAAACCAGCGCATCAAAAACGTTAGAGGGCGTGCCCGCGGCCCCGTCCTCTCCATTGGCCGCGATAGCCGCCGCGAGCGGGGAACGGCTCATTGTCAAAGGGCGGCGCCTCCGGAGCTTCCATGTCACGAGACGCGGGGGTCTCCTGCACTGGAGGGCCATTCCACAGCGGAGTGGAGAAGAAGGGGCACAGACCATGAGGATGGTCATCGCCATGACAGCCGGCGCAAGAGTACGTGCGCATGGGATGCCCGGTGCCGTGAAGGAAGGTCGGGATGGGATTGGAGCGGAGCCAGGCCTTGATCTCGTTCCAGCCCCACTGGGTCGTCGCCGGAGAGATCATGTAGAGCCGCCAGCAGGTTTGGCGACCTTGGGCATATTGGGTCATTCTGATCGGTCGAACAGTGAGGGACGCGAGGATCTGGGCGACGCGGTCGGTAGGAAGTAAGTTAGAAAGCGTCTTGGAGTCGGTGCTGACGCGTTCTAAGATGTCGCGGATGCTAGAGTTCGCGAGGGAGGTGCGCAGGTCTGTTGTCAGGTCATTCACGTGCTCGCCGGCATCTGCCATGGACGAGGCAGTCGAGAAACCGTGGAAATAGCCTATAAAGGAGGGGACATAGCGCTTGCGTGGGTGGATGATGAATGTACCGTGGCGGTGCGCAAAAACTTTGCCATCGACGAGGAATTTCGTTTTGGCGGCATCTTGGCCATAGATGAGAAAGGCAGGAGGGCATTCGTGACGAGGGACACGTGGCCGATGGGACGCAGGGTTAGCCGGCGCGATACGTGCGTTGGTGATGCCCTCACGGGCAAGAAAGCCCTCGATCCAGACAAGGGACTCGTCCTGGCGGTCCATCGCAGTGCGGTTGAAGACATGGAGGATACAGCCATCTGGGACGGTGCGTCGCCAGTGCTCAAACTGCGCAGGGTCTTGGCCGTAGCAGGGCCCGAGGGGGTCGAGGAAGATAGGCAGCACCCAGCCGCCAGGAGGTGCAGGGGTATTAGCGTCCCACGTGGCGCTGCGCGGGACCGGAACAGGGCCCAGGTGCGGTTTCGCAGCCGGCGCGAGCCACGTGCTCCATCCGTCCTCATCCTCATCGTCGGCTGTAGGTGCAGGAGGGGCAGGGGTGGCCGTCTGCGGGATAGGCAGATCAGTGCCGGCACGTAGTGTGATAACAATAAGGCGGGATTCGTCCTGTGTATCGAGCGCGTAGGCACGCGTGACGATCTCACCCCCGGGGAGAACGTAGCGGCCCGGGGTGGCACAATCGAGGTCGGTGTCAGAGGCAAGGACGACAGGCTCAGAGGGGGAAGGATTGGCCGCGTTTATAGTATCAATATATTTTTGGTCGAAAGCCGGACCCTGCTTCGTTCCGCGAGGGCCTATCGGGATGATGGGCGGCTGTGACGGTAAAGGAGGCGATGCCTGGGTAGCCAGGGGAGGGTCAACGGCCATGTGATCATCAGGGGGGGCAGCTGGGGCCCCAGCGCTGTCGTGGGCGACTGGAGCAATGGGCGGCGGCTGCGACGTTGGCGCAGGCGCAGGCACCGTCGCAGGCACAGGCGTCGCCGCGGCGGCATAGGAGGGAGCAGTCGCCGCAGGGGCGGCAGGCTGGAGGAGCAGGTGGTCATTAAGTGTCAAGATGGGTGGGCAGGTTCGTTGATCATACCTGCGAGCCGTCAGACGAGGGGACGGGAACAGCGGCACTGCTCGGGCGCGCGCGCTTGCGCGACGGTGGGGTTGGGGATGCAGGAGGTGCCTGGGTGGGCGGCAGGGCGGCTGCGGCCTTCGGTGCCATGGTAAAAGAGGCAGAGAGGTAAACGGTACTCGACGGATGGCACTGGAAAGGGAACGACGGGGGGAAGTCGCAGACGCGCTCGTTTTTAGCTCAAGGAACGCGCCTTCTTGTACGGGAGGAAGCAGTGGGCTAGGCTCGGCCAATTTGTGGCAGGGCGTCGTTATTCAGCGGGGTGTGCCCATCAAGCCTCGACGTGGGGTGCTTGGGAGGCTGAGTGGTCAGAAAACGGGTCATGTAGTGACGATTTCGTGAGGAGTGGGAGCGAGTTCGTCTCAATGGGGCTCGTCGTGCGTACCTTGTGCCAAATGGCTTTGCGGCGTCGACGCGATCAATGCACGTAGCGCATGGGTGGAGGAGGCGATGAAGGCGGGAGCGGGGAGCGTGGGTGGCAAGTCGGGTAGCGGGTGAGCTGTCAACGCGCCGGGGGGGATCGGCTAATCCCGGAGGCCATCGGGGGGCGACAGGTGGCGGGGGAGCGCCGTGCGCGGAGTAGGCGGTGGCCGGGGTCAGGTGGGCGGGAGATGAGTTAGGCAGGCGGGACAAGAAGGTATGTCGTGAGGGGACGTGCATACAAGCTTTCACTCAACAAGTAGAGGAGGCATGGGGCCAAGGTCATTAGAGGCATCAAACCAATAGCGGACTTATATGCGGAGGGTAGAATTTACCCGAGGTAGGCGAACAGTTTATAAGGCATAGAAGGGGCAGAGGCGCTAATTTAACAACTTTGTCATTCCTTCTTCCTCCCACCCATGGAGGCTCCAAAAGTGCAGTCGCGCGGTCCACTCCTAAATTTCCCCTACATCGACCATACCAGGCAATCACCTCCACTGCATTCCAGGAAAGAATACCTCAGCATTGCCAAGAACGGGTCTCTCGGCTTCAGGACAGGGACGTTCAGGATCATCCACATGCCCATCGTCGTCGGCGAGAGTGCTAGACACATCATCGTTGTAGAAGCTTGGGAGGAGCGAATGTGCGTGGGCCTTACCATTAGCTGGTGCAACAACAATATGTGGCCCAAGGCACTGGTCCATTGCGAGTTGGCGCAGACTAACGGCTACATCCGCTTCATGGCCAAGGGGGTGGACCCCTTCACAGGCATCGACGGGGTGCTGTACATTTGGTGCCCGTTGATTTGGGCAGTGCCAAACTTGCCGGGTATACCGCCGGTGTTCCCGACGTTACCCTGGGGATTCACAGAGGACGACAGGGAGGGGACCACAACGACCGGGTCGACATCGGCCAGCGCGTTGCCCACACTCTCAGCCCCACCCCCCCTTCGTTGTGTTAGCGACACATCTCTGGTGCATGGGGAACAGGCCGACGTCTCACCAGGTGCGGACGGGAAGGCCGCTGGCATGGGTAGCAAGCGGCAGAGGGGAGGTGGGTTAAGGACGGTGCGTTCATGGCTGAGTAGCATCCGGTTTTAATGGCAGAGAGGTACGTCGTGCGCTGGCACATGTATTTTTCTTTTATTTTCATACGCTAACGGTGGTGGTAGGCTGTTTGTCGACGGGTTGCAGTGCGCGGGGGACGGGATGTTCATTTAGGCTTCCGCGCGAAGTGTGAGTGGTTATCTTATCAGGGAGATCGCGCGGCACAGCTTCTTATTTGTCGTCAGGTGCACATCGTGGGCCGTTGATCGGTCCGATCGTGAAGTTTTCACTTCGAGGGTCAGCAGCGCAGGCGCTGGCATTATCGTCGTTGTCGTTGTCGTTGTCGTCGAGGGTTGGGAGGTATTGGCAGCGGCAGGACATACTGGCTCTCTCGTTTTTTACTTTCGACGTCATTCTTTTTTTTTTTTTTTTTTTTTTTTTTTTTTTCCTTTGTCCCTTCCGTCGATAACGTCGCCCTCTGCGGGCCTTAAATACACCGTGACATTCCTTGAGCGCGCTAGCAGGCCCAAACGTCCGCGCGGACGGTTTGGGGGCCACATGTGATGACGACGGGGAGCAGTAGGGTAGGTGTTCATTGAGGGGAACAGCCGTCAGGATAGTTCTAGCAGCGTATGCGTATACAGTCGTTGGGTACAATGGGCAGCGCGGTGGTGCCGCGAGATCCTGCCACGTGTCAAAACCTGGTGTATACCGGCGACACGACGACGGGGCAGTCGATTTTCAGATCGTACGGCCTACGCATAGATCACTGGTGGACACAGTGACTACGGGGTAGGTCGTCGTGTCTGTCCTTGCCGCTATGCAGCGTGGGAAACTGGACCATGGTTGTGGTTCAGGTGCAAGGAGCCCCATGCCCTTTTTTCGGTCTTACTATACAGCCCGATTGCCATATATCATATAGACTCTTTTTGTGTTCCCCAAGTCCCCGCTTCATGACGAACAACATGGGAATCCTCGCGCACTGTAGGCTGTAGCTAGTCGCACCGAGACGACTTAGAGAATTTGAGAAGGTCTTGACCCGGAAATCCTTGGACCGGACACAGCCGAGCACCGCCACTGTGGGGCAGACCTTTGACAAGGGTTGGGCCGGACCCTGCAGCAGCCTCTGGGCATCGGCAGACCAGCGGTGGCTCAGGGTATCGGCTGTCAGATCCGCTCATCATTGATCGCATGCTGGAGACGCTTAGCCGTGTAGTCCGCACATTCAGTAACACTGCACTTTGGGCATGTCATCATATTGTCACCATACGCGCAAAGCCTAAGCGGAAAAAAGGACCGCCCGAGGTGATATAGACACGGCATTACGGTCGCTTGTCGGAAAAATTGATCCGAGATTGTAATGAATCGGCATTGCGAGGCGCCGCGGGTCGGTTGCAATGGCATTTTAATATTCATTGAGATGGCCTCGACCCGGATCTGATGGTCTGATGCCATTCCGATCATTACGTGTCCATTACAACGTCATCGCAATCTGATTGCGGGGACCTCCAGGGCTCGACGAATCGTGATGCCGCGCACCTAACGCGCACCTGTTCCCCTTTCTCTGCCCCCTTCGACCAGCACCACCAAGCCCTGTAGATACCTACTTCCCCTCTCGCTATATGGCACCCAAGCGAAATACTAAGAGGCCGAGGACTCAAAGCTCGACTGACCCAGATGCCGGGAAGATCTCGTGCCCGACATGCACAGGCCTGTACTCTCGTCAAGGCATCACGTCCCACATGACGGCATGCGCGAAAAAGCAGGGTCGGAAAGCGCAGGATGCGGCATATAGAGATAAGGTATGGGATAAATTGCAACGACCAGGTAAGTGGATTCAACGAAGGCGTCGTGGTTGAAGCTGATACGAGATGTCAACGAGCAGCGCAGAAGAGACCGCGCACGGCGGGCGAGCCATCGACGTCGCAACTCGGCGCCTCGAGCGCAGCGCCGTATGTTCAAGATGAGCACGATGTTACGATGCATGCTCATTTACGAGATGAAGACATTCCTGGTTGTGCGTAACACAGTTCTCAGGAAATTTGACCGCACAGCTGATCTCCCATCAAATGCCCTTAGCCACACCTGCAATAGCTGCCAATGAGCTGGCACCCCTTTCGCAAGGACCTGCCGATTACCATGGTGCGTAGAAGATCTCCTCTGGTCAAGCGGTATTTTTGACGTCTCATCGGATGCATTAATTGCAGCGACGGCAATTGCTAATGCTTCCACTATGCCGCAACCTGTTGTCCACGAAATTGACGACATACGCACCGAGTATCATCCACAAAGCAAGAAGCGCACCAAGGTCGAGCATTTCGAGGACTATGGGCGCAATCTGGACGCATCGTCAATCCCTGTCGAGCAAGAACCTTGGAAACCATTCTTCCCCTCACGTAATGACTTCTCATTCGCCAAGCTCCTCCTCGAAGCACGTCTGGGTCACGAGCATTGCGAGCGGCTCATTAAGCTGGTGCACACTTTCGTTGAGGGTGGCCCTGGCTCATTCAACATCGCGAATCTTGCTGATCTCAAATCTATGTGGGATCGAGCTTCAGAGAAGTTGACACCGGTAAGTCATAATACATGTTACATGTACTGCTCTAATGCTTTGAAGGTGTAGTTTCAGAAATGCAAGGTCAAGGCATCATATCGCCATCGCGAGCGTGCATACGACTTCCATTATCGACCGCTTTGGGATTATGCGACGGACTTGTTATCTCAGCCACAATTGGTGCCTCATTTTACGTGGGATGCTGAAAAGCTATTTAAGTTTGATGGTGAAGACTTTGTTCGATTTGTACATGAGCCTTGGACTGGTGATGATTTTTGGAATATCCAAGTATGCATTACTTTATAGTTTTTGCAGAGATTAGATATTTATTCAAATATAATTCTAGAACAATCTCCCTGAAGGAGGAAAGCCTTTGTGCTTCATCCTTTATGCCGACAAAGCCAAATTGTCATCATTTGGAGGTGTCAAAGGATATCCCATTGTTGCTCGATGTGCCAATCTTCCTGTTGATATTCGTAATGGTGAAGGTATGGGAGGTGGTTGTGTTGTAGGTTGGCTGCCCATAGTAAATTATCTATAATCTTGTTCTTTCACTACATCTGAGAAAAGTGAATTTTATATAGCTACAGGTTATGTTATGGGTGCTATCATTGAGCTATCAGAGCTATGAAGTTTGCTTATCCAGCTATGTAGAGCTATCAGAGCTTCCATAGCTCCCATAGCTAGTAGTGTCAGTCATATACTGCTACCATAGCTTCCATAGCCAGCAGTTTGAAATACATAGCATTATCATACACTATCATACTTAGTAAGGTGAGCTATGACTACTATCAGTACTACTAGTACTATGTCAAGTCAATCAAGTACTTAGGTACAAGATATTCAAAGTCAAAATTATATTTGATAGAGTCACTACTACAGACAAGTACACTACAAGCAGTGTTACCAGAGGCATGCACAGGTGTGGCCCACACACAGGCACGCGCGCATTGGCAGGGTGCCACAAGGCGCGCACGCGCACGAGGCCCGGCGCGGCAGTCGCTCGTGCGACGCGGTATTCGTATGCGAGGCGCGCGGACAGAGGGGGAGGCATCGTGGGCGCTACAGGCACCGCGCTCGGGGGTAACGGGGCGCGTGTGAGGCACAAGCCAGGCGCGAGACGTTGAAGGCGGCGCGAGGCGGGGCCGGCGGCGGCCGTGCGCGAGGCGCGGGAAGCGGGCGTGCCGGCGTGCGCGACGTGGCAGGCGCGCGCCGGATACGTGAGGCGCTGCGGACGTGCGAGGCGCGACGGGCATGCGCGAGCCATCGGGGTACGACGGGCCCGTGCACGAGGCGTCGGCGGCCCGTGCGAGACTCGCAGGGCGGCGCAAGACCCGCGAGTGGGTGCGAGAGGCCCGCGGGGCGTGCGCGAAGCGTCGGGCTGCGGCGGGCTCCGTGCACGAGGCGCGGGGGCATGCGCGACGTATTCGCGCTGTTGCGGGCCCGTGCACGATGTGGAAGGCCGGCGCACGAGGCGCGATGGCTGCACAGGTGGGCGGGCGTGAGGCAGGGAGCCCGCGTGCGTGCGGAAGCGGGGCGTCGTGGCGCGGGCGGGGTGTGGTTGAGCCGGTCGCCGTGCTGGTGACACGGCAGAGATGTGGAGGGGGTCGGACCGGTGTGCTTGAGGGACTGGGCTGGGACGACGAAGGAACGACGTTCGAGTCCCGTTGCCACGGCAACGGGACTCGACCATCTGAAAAATTTGTATGTCCTATATAGCTCTATACCTCCTACATAAATTTCCTAGAGCCATAGCAAGGTCAATTGCTACGGAGTCCACATAGATAAGAGGGTTGCTATGTAGTGCTATGTAGTTTAGGTGGAGTACTATATAGTGCTATGAGAGCTATGAGACTCATTAGAGCTGTCTATGAAGCTATGATAGGATATCTAGCTATACAACCTATAGATACTATGTTATTGATATGAACTCTAGTCAGAAAGTATATCTATGATATCTCATGATAGCTATCAAGAAAGACCTCTAATATATAGCACTAAAAGACTCAATAAATATTTTATAGTTTGTGCACAATTTTGTTTTACTGATCACAAAAGATCACCAAACATATGGAAGACAAGACAAAACTCATAATTTTATTGACTCAAACTAAACATAATACTAAACTACAACATTACATAAGAGACAGCTAAGGAGATCCACCCTCTGAGAAACATAGCATGAGTCAAAAAATTACAAATGAAAGATTATAACAATAACTCACAAACATTACACAAAGCAAAATCTAATAGGTAACAAAGACCAGTTAGTAAGCATGCCACTCATAATTAAGAACATACCCAATATATATAAAAGCGGAAACATAATACCTTATGCTAGAAGAATACTAAAGACATTAGCATGAGAAAGTAACAAAGATAAAAAAGATACTTACCTTGATGATGATGAACAAGGACTAACGAGCAACGAACGATGAGCAACGAGCAACGAATGATGAGCAACGAATGATGAGCAACGAACAATGGATGAGCAACGAACGACGACAGGAGCACAAAGGACGACGTCGAGGACGACGTGGCAGTAAGTGATGGTGGTTGAAGAGAGAAGGAAGATGCGCGTGGTGCGTGCTTTAAATATGAGAGCGCGGGTCTGCCCGGCGGAGCCACAAATCGTGGTTGCCGGGCGCTGCCGAGAGCTGCGTCAGAGGCTGATTTGCCAGACTCGACTATTTTGACTCTGCTGCCTAGTAGTACACGATACAGTAATTAGATTCATAGCTCATTCATTCTGCATAACTTGCATATCTACATTTTGTCTGTTTTTTCCAGATTAAAATCGATTTTTGTTGAATTGTTGTAGCTCGAGAACGAGCCTCGCGCGTTCGGTGGCTGAAGCACTCGAACGCGCGTCGGCTCCAACTCGTTTCTCTCACTATTCCCTTCGTACCCTCTCGTCTTCATGCCTTCTCTCTCCATTCATCATCAACCAGGAGGGCCGGGTGGGTCTTGAATGGGTAGAAGGATCGTAAGGTAAGTAACTGAATTCCTTTTTCTTTATTTTTTGTACTAACTAAGAGAGTGTCGCTCGTCTTCGAGCGACACTCTCGTTCTTTTCGTTTGTTCGTCCCCCCCATACCCTCCCGTCCGTTTGCCGCCGCCGCCGCCGCCTTCTCTACCCCGCCACCGCCTCTACCCCGCCGCCGCCGTCTCGCCGCCATCCCGGGGCAGGCGGGATCACCGCCACCTCACGCCCGCCCCCTGCTTCTCTCGTCCCCCGCCTCCCTCGTATGCCCCGACGCCCGTGCCTAGCCGTGCCCAGGATCGTGAACAGACCCCGCCGCACACGCCGGGCCGCATGTGGCCTCGTCAACGCCCTTGTGCCCGCGCGTACGGCCCATATGCGCACGCATGAGGCCAGGCACGGGTCTGCCTGCCTTTGGCCGCGTACGCGCGCACAGGCGCGGGGCCATGCATGCCAGCGCGCGCGCACGTATGCATGCATGCACGCACAGGCGCGGGGCCACGCATGCCAGCACGCACGGGCCCTGCAACTTCGCCCGGGCCCATGCTGCGCTGCGTTGGTGCCAGCGCATGCACTGCGGGGTCGCGTTTGCGCCGCATTGCGCCACCCGCTGCGTCAGCGCTGCCTGCGCATCCCGTCGCGTCGGCGCCGCATCCCGCTGCCATTCCGCGCCTATGCGCCCGCATCCCGCCATTCCGCGTCTCGCCCGTGCGCATCCCGTCGCGTCCACGCCTACGCCTACGCACCCACACCCCGCCGTCCCGCGCCCACACCCCGCCGTCCCGCGCCCACACCCCGCCGTCCCGCGCCCACACCCCGCCGTCCCGCGCCCACACCCCGCCATTCTGCGCCCACACCCCGCCATTCTGCGCCCACACCCCGCCGTCCCGCGCCCGCGCCGCTGCGCGTCTCATCACGCCAGCGCCCCGCCATGCTGACGTGCACGTGCTACCATCCGCGCGCCCATGCGCTCGCGCCCCACCGTTCCACGCCCGCGCTGTGCCGTTCCGTTCCGCGCCCGCACTCATGCCTCGTCGTGCCGTTCCGCGCTGCATCCCGCTGGGACAACACGGCTTCATCTCGAATAGTGCTTTGAGTGTGTCCTGTCGCCGTGCCCTCTAGTGTACATTAGTATAATATTGTAAATAAATAGATATGAGAACTATGATTATAAGTTCTTTGGTGCCTTATATGCTATAATGCTATAATTTGACTTAAAATTTTTGAGCTCTACCCAAACTCATATAGACACCATAGTGGCCATAGCAACCATGTAATTTTATGTCAGCTACATAGCACCCATGGCTACCTGACATGAATATATAGCACTATATAGCATGCACCTATAGCTATGGAAGCTATGGAAGCTTGCATAGCTCTATATAGCCAAACAGGGTGACTCTATAGAGCTATGAATGCTATTATATCACTATCATAGAACATATAATTTCATACTGTAGCTATGTAGGAAACACTTTTTTCAGATGACGACGCGCGCACGCACGGACGTGGCCCGTGCGCACACGTCGTTGACAACGCGCAGGCGGCGTGCAACACGGCGCGTGCGTGGCCCCGTGCACGTGTGCGCGAAAGGGGGAGCCGGGGGCGTGTGCGTCGTTGAGGTCGCGCGCAGGTGTCGTGGGGTGTTGGGAATCGCGCGTGGGACGGGGAAGCTGCGCGCGGACGGATATGGTGGGGAGGGAGCACGAAAGGGCCGATGAGAGTGAGGAGGGGGCCAGGGTCGAAAGAAAAAGAAAAGATCGAGAGTATCGCTCAACAAACGAGCGATACTCTCTGTGTTAGTGCAAAACAACAAAGTAAGACGTTTTTTACTTACCTGGTGGCCCTCTGCTTACTACAAAGCCTTCCAGACCTTCGAATGTGGCGACCTCGGAGGGAAAAACGAAGGGAGTGGCGAGGGAACGGAGAGGACAGCAAGAGAGAGATGAGGGAAGATGTTAAGAGAAATACGAATACGCTCGACGCGGGTTCGGTGCGTCAGCCACCGAACGAGCAAAACTTTAGTTTTCGAGCCCTCACAAATGGAATAAATTTGTATAAATTGTATAAAAAAGGAAGCAACTATATACTGTACATACAACAAAAACTAATGAGACCTCTAGCTATTAAGTATATGTCGCATCCCTGCATAGCAAAATCGAGTTAGTGGAGTCTGGCGCCCAGTCCTCTGACGCGGCACTCGGCAAGCGCCCGGCAGCCACAAATCCCGGCTCCGCCCGGGATTCGTATATAAGGCGCGCTCAACGCGTGTTGCCTCTTGCTCTTTACTCCCACATTCCCTTGCCACGTCGATGCCTTCGTCGCCGTTGCTTGCTTGCTCATCGTTGTTGCTCGCTCGCTCGTCGTCATCGCTCGCTTGCTCGCTCGTCGTCATCACTCGCTTGCTCGCTCGTCGTCGTTGTTGTTCTTCTCTTTGCTGTTAACGGTAAGCCTTTATTCTTAGTTATATCTTATAAATCACTAATGTCTTCACACTACACTACTATTGCTACCTTATCAGGTAATCTCAGTTGTGTCATGTACTGATGTTTTCATATTGTCTTGTAAGTTTTCGCTTTTTTGGTGACATGTTAAGCTTTTGTGTGTTATCTTTGTTATCTTCTAATACTAATAACTTGTTTTTCATTTATATTTTTGCATCTCATAATCATTGTAAGTTTGTTATCTGATATGTGCAGTAGTCTTTGTAGTCTTAGAAGCAATGTCATGTAATGATATTATGTGAAAAATATAATGATTTTATTTTCATGTTTGTGATCCTAAGAAATAAGATTATTAGATATAATATATTGGAACAATATATTGAGTAGATGTGATCTAGGGTAGATAGGAATCTTAAGCTAGATATGATATAATGATGGACATATCACATATAATTGGCATAGCTTCCATAGCCATCTTATGCTATAGTAGCTATGGGAGCTATGGTATCTTATACCATATGCTATAGGAGCTATGTAGCTTATGCCTTATGCTATGGCAGCTATGGCAAGCTATGATAGCTTTGCATAGATTACTTGACAGCTATGGGACTGCTATGTATAAAAGAGGACAGCTATGGACCTAGGAAAGCTATGTAGCTGATATAGCCTGATATACCAGTAACAAATTTCTCAGATGTAAGTTAATGCTCAACTGTCATTAACAGGTACCAGAAACAAAATCGGAAAATGGCAAACCAGAATTTGTCAATTTTAAGCGGGCTATCTGGCACAAATCTTTCTATGTTCTTCTAGAATCAATAGCTTCCAAATCAAAAACTGGATGCTGGTATGAATGTGCAGATGGTGTAAAACGCTTTCTATTTCCTTGTATTATAATTCTTTCTGCTGATTATGAGGAACAGTAAGTTTAGTTATCTTCAGGATTTTCTTTGTCTAACATTGCTTGTAGATGTGTTATGGCTTTAACACGTGGAGTCCAAAGTTTATTCCCATGTCCAGTGTGCCTTGTCCCTCATGACTTATTATTTGACTTGTCTGTGGGTCATCCACGACGTATAGCAAGGGATAGTCAATCAATTCTTAGTGAGGCTCGAAGTCAAGATACTTTGCATGCTCGTGAAGAAAAACTCAAAGAATATGGTCTTCGTGATGTTGATGTGAGTCTGCTTCCTTATTATATTAGATATACTGACTTAGTTATTAATAATAGAATGCATTTTGGAGTGTCAGCAACTCAGATCCACATCGAGCTCTATCTTTTGATCGCATGCATGCATATAATGCTGGCATTTTTGAGGATCATCTTTGGCCAGAATTCAAAGCATGTCTAGATAATCTTGGTCTTTCAGTTGGTGTAAAGTTTGAGGAACAGTAAGCATAATTTTATTTTAAATTCAAGACTTGTAAATGATATTTATTATTAGAATGGACTTGATTCCTCGCTGGAGTGGATTAAACCACTTTTCTGCAGTCTTGAAGACCTCATATGCTGATGCAACAAAATATGAAGATATTGGCAAGGTGTGCTTGTAGTTATCAAACTTTTATCTAAGTCTCTAATTTTCTTTATAGTTAACTGTGTATACTGCTTTCAGCCTTATTCCTCGAATCCCTCAGCAAAGAGGAGGAGGTCAAGCATGGCTATTGCTGTGCTGTCTACGAAGCTATGCTATGTTAGACACATATGTTTCCTTTGAAGTCCATACAGAGGAGACAATCATTGAAGGCCGTAGAGAGTTGCAGAAATTTGGCAAGCTTGTAAAAGTAAGTCTGTATTATTTAAAATTATATGATTTACTGATTATCTCTTTAGCAATACATAGAAGGGACCAGGTACACTACAAAGACCTGGAATTTTCCAAAGATGCATACTCAGCAGCATGCCTTTGATGACATCCGTGAAAAGGGTGTTAGTCGCAACTACAACACAAAGCCAAATGAAAAGGTTCATCAGCCTCTTCGACTAGACTATAGCAAGACAAATTTCAAGGATGTTGCTCCTCAGGTATGGTGAATAACATCATGTATCAAATATTTTAACAATTCGATTTAGATTCTAGAAAAGAATCATCATTTTGCAGTTGCAAACCTTATTCAAGAGCGCATAAATGACCTAGATGAGCATGAGAGAGAACTCAAGAAACAGGCAAACAACATATCAGCACTTGGGCCTCAGATTAAAAAGACTCGTAGATTCACTGCTGGTCATACAGTCCTTGGATCAAGACAACCATCTTGTACTTTCCGAGCTCTTGAAGATTCAAACTCAACAGATGACGCTTTTCGAGGTTTTAGAACAAGGTTGGAACATTGGCTTACAGATAGCCTGCAGCAGTATGGCATTCCACTGCCCAACGGCCCAGTTGCATTTCATGAGGATGATCAGGTAATTTTTTTTGCTATATAGGTTGTCACCTAATTCTAACTCTGATAAATGTGAAGATCACCTTATTTCAGTTTTTGAAGGTTACATATGAATCCACAGTCGATTGGCGATCAAAGACCGACAATCTCCATTGCAGTCCACTATTTCATGGTCATTCTCGCAATGACTTCATTATTTTGGACACAGCTGCAGGAAACATTTTTGCCCAGCTTCAGAGCATGTTCACTTGCCAAGTTAATGGTGCTGAATATGCTCTTGTCCTGGCAGTCCCTCTAGATGCACCAATTGGTGCACAGACCATGAAGGACAAGGAATTAGAGCTCCTTCGAGTACGTACCAGACCTCGGGCTTCAGCTGAATTTTTCTTTGTGCGTTCAATTGTCCGTGGCGCACTTCTTGTTGATGCCTGTGACAAGGATGGAGACTATTTCGTGGTTGATGTCATTGACGCAGATATGTTCCTTAGGATACAAAGGATTTATAGAGGCCTACATAGCAGATAAATTTGTTACCATAGAATATAATTGACTGTGTCTCCATTTCTATCGTCTTTGTACATGAATTGAAAACGGTGACCTGCTGCGTGATCATGTGACCTTGTTTTGTTGATCGTTTTTTCAAGATGAAGCTGGGAACGACTCGACGCACCACTAGAAGTCACCCTGTCTTCAACCTGCGAGTATCTCGTGAGTTTTTCACCTGGTTTTCTTCCAGTCGCTCATTTTCTCAGAGCTAGAAGGGATACACTATTTTCTTCTCACGTTCAAACCCGATACAATATGTGGCCTTGCCATCTAAGTTCTAACGTGAGTCTTTCTCTAAACACTGACTTACGCTAGTCGTATTTAATTATCTTCCCAGCAGCAACGCATTCGCGAGGACACACGGCCGTATTCATAAGTGACCATCCCGCTTCATGGTTGGAATCAAAGCGGACGGGTCTCGCACAGGCCCCGAAGCAGAGACTTTGATACTGCAGTTGGATGGCCGCGGGGCTCCGTCATCAACGCTGAGACGTCTGGAGCCTCAGCACGGCATGCTCTCCCTCTGTAGGTGTGCATTCTCTGGTTGTCCTGCTGCTTTTGCTGATACATATCTTGTTTTCTGCAGAATCCCTCGGCCTCTCTCCTTGCCCCCGAAATTGCCAAACGAACTGATGGGCTACCTGTATGGATTCACGATATGGTGTCAGGCATGGCGTCGATCGAGGGTTCAGACGGGTCCATGCAGTGCTCAATATGAAGGCAGCCGCCTCCTCACATTCAACGAGCTGTCGAAACAGCAGCATCGGCGGCGGTAGCTCTACGTACGGCAGAGGTACGTACTCCTAGTCAATCGAGTGTTATTCTGGCTGATACTACCGCATGATTGCCTTCAGGCTCAGTGCAGGTGCAATGGCAGCAACACGGGCGGCCCTATCAGCAGGAGCTGGGGCAATGTCTCTCTAAGTACGCCGACCGCGTGCGACTGATGGGGGCCGAGACGCCGAGGTATGTCCATCCGGCGAGCATAACTTGACGATCACGCTGACGCTGTGCTGGCTAGCTCGTCGTCGGCCCATCAACGCAGTGGTTATCTACCTGCGCAATCTTCTTTTCAACACGATGGCGGCTGGTGTCTTCATCGCCGTCCCGCGGTTCCCCATCTATACCACTTGTATTCGCTTGTCGGAGACAGAAAAGCATTGTCGTCGAGACGAGAGGTGCGCGTCCGGCGCATCTAACTTGACCATGATGCCGGTGCCACGCGGCTTTGCGCATCGTCATCCGTGTCATCCCATCGCGCCCCGCTCCCCCGTGAACAACACAGCTCGGCGTCACGGAGACAGGGCGCCGTGCGGCTCGGGATAATGACGACGGCACCTCTGATTGTCATAGCCATGAAAACTGGCCGATCGCCGTGCCTTACTTCGTCTCGCAAGAATGTGTGGCACATTCGGGAACCGAGCTGGAGCTCGAGGCCGTTCGTAGCGTGCGATAAGGATGGGAGGCACAGAGGATGGGAGAGTCCTGTGGGACCCATGGTAAGTTGTCCTGGCACTTTCGAAAGCGTAGGAACTCACCGTGACTTGAGGGTCGCCTCGCAGATAGTAGGACAGTCTATCGACGTCTCGTGCGGTGACATCGCACATCGCAGCACTGCTCCCTTGCGACTCCGAACGGGCGCGGGATCCCTCCCGTTGTCCCTTCCCCTGATGATCTGTATGCCACTCCACAATGACTTTCATGGCGCATCTCGTTAATTAAAGTGACGCGTACGACTCCTCCCAGATGGTGTCATGAACGTTCTTGTCGGCTACGGCAGCACCTGGACCGTCGGCGCCGCGATCGCCGAGCACCCGCACATTGACAAGGTCGCCTTCACCGGTAGCACCTTTGTCGGCCGTGAGGTCATGGAGGCCGCCGCGAAGAGTAACCTGAAGAAGGTCACGCTCGAGCTCGGCAGCAAGAGCCCGAACATCATCTTCAACGACGCGGACCTCGATAAGGCCGTCAACTGGGACACGCATGGTATCTTGTCAGTATCCACCTGCTCTGTCCTCGTCGCGCATTGTGCTCATAAGTTTGCAGCTGGAACCACGGCCAGGCATCTGCGCCGGCTCGCGCATTTTCGTTCAGTCTGGTATCTACGATGAGTTCCTGAAGCGCTTCACCGCCAAGGCGACCTCGCTCAAGCTCGGTGACGCCTTCGGTCTCGACTCGTACGAGAGCCCGCAGGTCTCGCAGCTGCAATACGACCGCATCATGCCCTACATCGACTCGGGCAAGCAGCAAGGTGCAACCGTGCACGTCGGCGGCGAGCGCCACGGCACGGAGGGCTATTGGATCAAGCCGACGATCTTCACGGACAGGACGCCCGATATGAAGATCGTGCGCGAGGAGATCTTCGGCCCCGTCGGCGTCGTCATCAAGTTTGAGGACGAGGCTGACATCATCCGCCAGGCGAAAGACACCGTGTATGGGCTCGCGGAGACAGGGGATAGGGACAGAGTGCGCAAGAGGCCATGGAAACTGGAAAGAGACGTCGACATGGATAGATATGCACGGCCGTGACATGACTCGCCGGCGTATCGCTCGACTGGGCGATACCCCATTTCGGACTAGGTCCCTGCCGGCGCTCTTCCCGCCCACATGGTGCTCTCCTGACAATGTGCCCGCGTAATATGTACAGGGCGTCATCATCAAGTTACGGGGCGCAGGCAAGAACACGGTTCACTCGCGCTGTCCTTGCGTCTGACAGCCCATATAGCCTTCACCTGTCAACATCGCTCTCGCGTGGGCACCACAAGTGTCGTGATTAATTCATGGCGCATGAAAATGAACGCGTGGCCTGGTGAACGCCCATTTCCACGACTCAGAGCCTACTGCATTCTCAGGGTCAGTAACTTACTCATCGAGCAGCGACAGGTACTAATCTGACTCTAATGCAGCTGGTCACCTCTGCACCATCCAGTGCCGGCCTCCCGCTTCCTCTGGAGGACCGGCCGCGTGCATCGTTCGCGTTGTGCTAGCGCGTCGGCATCAGCCGCATGCACCATATGTGCAAGGGCACGCAGAATGCTGTACGTGCAGTCTGCGCTGTCACGCAACCTTCAGCGCCATCGGCATTCGGGCTCGCTTGTTCAATCCAGGCGCTTGCGTCATGCTCGTAGATTCAGACGGCCGCTCTCCGCCACGCGGTGTCTGCGTTCATACCTAGCCGGGCGCTACGAGCCTTCGCAGCTGTCAATATCGTGTTTGCGAGTCCGCTCCGGCCGCGTGCGTCGTATGTGCAAGAGTCGAAGATCCTCTACACCAGGCAATATACGTACTAGGCTCCGCAGCGCGAAGAGCTCGGATGTTTCCTTGGCCCACATCGAGCGGCATATATGCCGTCAATGAGCGTAATGATATCTCAAGCCTCGGAGACATGACTGGACCTTCAGGTAAGGGAGTTGGTCATCTCGGGAGTCTCTACTGAATTGAACTTGTGTTCAGCATGCTTTCGATGCTTACACGGTGTCTTTTGCCGCACCTGAAACAGCATATCCAAGACGTATACGGATAACTTTAATCATCCGGCACAGCACGTACGTCGACCATCCGTGCGACGTATTGCCGCAATGCGATGCGCAAGGAAGGCTAGTAAGCATGAAATGCTGGCAGCTATATAAGAAGCGGGCGTCCCACAACTGAAGCAGCAGGCACCTCACGTTTTCCCTCCTGACTTCTCCTACGTCCACAACAGCTCCCATGTCTTCTACGCCCGCTGATGAGTTCACGCTTGAGCAGCTTCAGGATGTGTCTGGAGATGAGGAAGAGTCCGACCAGGAGCTGCTGCAACAGCCTGGTGGCATCGATGTTGAGGCGTTGCTCAGCGCGATCCCCTTATCTGTTACGTTGCCTACAGGGGCTTCCAAGGATGATCTCCAGATCGTGGGTTTTATTTATCTATGTCTGATTTATTGAAGCTTTGCTAATAGGATAATTCCAGGAGCTTCGGAACACTCAGCTCCATTGTGGATGGCTCGAGCAGGCTCTGCGTGCAACCAAGATCGATCGGGACGTGCTTTATCGAGAGAACGAACTGTTGAAGGCGAGTAAGCAGAAAGGTGCAGTGGTCAACAATGTCTTAGCCACTGAAACCGCGGCTATCAACGCCTATGCTCGCAAATACACCTGCCTTATCGAGCCCTTCCTTGATCCCAGTATACTGGGAATGCCGCGCCCCAATGTCTCTCCCCTCTCCACAGGGCGTTACGCGACAGAGCAGTCGGCACGCGATGGCAAAATCGCAGAGCTCTGGGACCTTCTTCCCGAGAAGCTCCATGGGCCTTTGATTGAACGGCATGACTTCAGCACAGAAGTAAGTCTGCCAGTGCGCTCAATATATGCTAGCTATCTGTTCCTAACTAATGATATACGTACAGTTCAAGAAAAATGCTAGTGCAGAGCTATCGCAAGTGAGACATCGTGTCAAACTTTTCGCGCATAAAATTCTGGGTCTCCCCGACATTCTCTTTGAGGACTGGGCGAAGAGAGGAGACAACATTGAGCTTCAAGCGAGGATCAAAAAGACCATCGACGGTGAATACGACATATGGGCGCCCATATTGTACAAGGACCTCAAGACTGGCGACAAGAAAGCCTTGTTCCGCAATGATGCCCTTCCTCTGGTACGTTTGCTACATCATGACCTATTCCGAGTCTCGTTAATGAAACGTCGGGTTAGATTCTTCGATTCGTCCTTTTTGGCCAAGGCCCTCTTGATCCGAGTGGAACGAAGAAAGCGTCGAAGCCGCCCAAAGGGGTTAAGTGGGAGCTCGACAGGACGACGCCAAGTATGGTCGCCCTGGCTGCCATGCTCGTATGTTCAGATCTCTTTCATCGCGGCTGAATGCCACTCATCTTACATTCTGCAGGCACGCTGGTTGTGTTCTCCTGATGTCAGATTGGACGCCACAGGCAGTACCAGCCGCATCAATTATCAGGATAGCTTCAAGTTTTACAAGGCATTTTTGATCACGGCATACAAGTCTAATTTCGTGAAGGATCTTTTAATCTGGTTCGATCAGCAGCTAGGCTTTGTACGACGAGGCTCTTCACACTCCCCGACTGCGGATGAACCTGCCTCTCTCCCCGCTTTGGCAGAGCCATTGAGCTTTGCGGCACAACTACAGCAGGCTACAGCCGACTTAGATACTATCACCATCACCGACGCCTTTGACGACCAACCACCCGTACCAGAGGATAGAACGGGCCCGTCTATTCACCTGCCACATTCCGCACCATCTCGCCCGCCAACTCCCGCTTCTGGCGCGATCCTCAATGCTATGTCCGCCGATGCTGTCACTCCACCCACAGCTGCCGCTGTGCCCGCCGTCATGCCTGCTGGGTTGGTCACTGCCACCACCATCCCTGCTACGGCACCAAACACTCTCCCACCCTCCATTGATGCTGCCGTGCCGTCCACCGTCCCCCCTATCGCAGCTGTCGCCAGCGCAGGAATGGCCTCCGACCTTGGAGCTCAAGGCAGGCCGCCCGCCAAGCGTGGCAAAAGAGCCACGGCCGCGCGGACAAGCCTGGCGAAAGACACGGAAGGGCAGGTTAACGTTACGGAGGCTGCAGCGCCGGTGCCGGCTCGTAGGTCAACGCGTCGCAATCAGAAATAGACCGGCATATGTTTGATAGCAATCCACGCTTCATTCGTTTATATTGTCCTTTCTTCCTGTCACCTTCGTAGCCCGTAGCTTGTGCTGTGACTTAGACAATAGCTTTGCTTTTTACAATGAGTCAGCGTGATTACTACTCGGTGGCTGAGCGCTAAACGGTCATTGTAAGTTGCGCGTCGGCTATTGCTATCACGTCTCTTTCATTGCATCGTCACCATGCCCTCCCACACTTTCCTCTCCCCTCTCTCTTCTGACGGCAGTCTTTTCTGCTCAACTAACGATACTCCTGGGCTGGAAAGTGAATGGGCAGTGCCCGGAGGTGAGTTTCTCTTAAAATTACCTCTTGTCACTGTCAATAACAGCATCGAGCATCGCATCGAGCGGTCCTCGCTTTTTTGTTGTTCTCCCTCACCTTGCACCCCTCATACCCAAATCGTCACGATCCTCATCCTTGCCACACCCGTCGCAACCTTCTATACGACATCGCTGCCACGTCACAACGACCCTCAAATACGTGTACATCGCAAATGCGCCGAAGGCGACTAGGGCGTAGATCTGTGAGTTACGGCTGTGCCGCCCACCCTCCTCACCCCGCAAATGCTTTTTGCTGATGTGACAACCCGCCCACATCGCCAACGGCACGCAGCGCTCTCCCCTTAGACTCTAGACTGCCTTCAGCGCCGTCGCAATGTCTGCACCTGCGGCTAGCGCTTTTTGCATGCGGCACTAGCGCTCTCGTACCTAGCAACTCCCCTTCAGCATCCCCACACCCTCGAGCATCCTCGCAATACACCTTTACAGTGCCTGCATGTGCCGCTAGTACCACATCTACCGCCGGTAAGCCTGCATGCAATGGTACTACCCTCATATCTACTAATATCTCCCCACTAGCCGCCGACGCCATCGTACATACTATCAGTACCCTCACATCAGCCGCCAGCACCCCTCGCATGTGACGCTAGCAGGCCCGTACTCCATCGGAACCTCCACATCCACCGGCACCCTCGCACGCGCACCCAGCACCCTCCTGACGCCCGCCCACGCACCAGCAGCAGCCCCGCATGCGACGCCAGCGGCCATGCACCTACCGGCACCCCCACACCTACCAACAACACCCTGGATCTGCCGCCGCCACCTCTCGCACGTAACACCAGCAGTCTCGCACCCCGCACGCTTCGTCAGCATTTCCCACACGCAACACCAGCACCCCTGCACGCACCCGCACACTATCAGGATTTTACTATGCTATATATACCTTCGATGTAGGTACAGTACAATTTAGTTAGAACGAGATTGTAGTCTAGTATAGAATCAATATAATACAATAGGAATGAAAGTGTTATTAGCCTATGGGAATGAAGCCGAACCGATCTCAATAAACGATTGTTGATTACAATATGCTTTTCTCTTAAAATGACGATATCGTCATGACAATGATTATGATCGAGGCTTGTCCATTGCAATCTCATCTCAATCTCGCTTGATAATATTGTAGCACTATTACAACGTCATTGCAATGCCGGTTGCAATCAATTTCGGGTACCATTACAATGATTGCGATGCTACGGGGCTATTTTAGCATTTTACGTCATTGAAATCTCGGATCAACTTTTCCGACACTACGCGTTCAATTGGCAATTCGACGGTCTTCGGTGGTCATCCAACAGGGAAAGATGTAAAAAATTTAGTCAGCTATAATTTAGTGGCTGTCATGAGCGACGATCCGCGTTTTTTCGCCTCTCTGCAGCACCGACCGAGCCGTGTTGATGTTGTACAGGTAGGTCTTGGGTGATCAAGTAGAAGGAAGTACTGTATTGCGCAGCAGCTTTTCCCCTATTTTTCTCGTGAGTTTCTTGCTACCATCCCGCAGTGGATCCCCGCAGTACTGACACGACGACTGCGTGCAGAAAACAGGGAGAGTGTCAGTTTCGCATGACGACCACCAGCTAGACATACTAGTAACTGCCAGAATACGCCGCCTCATATCGATATCGAGATGGCTGCGAACTATACGCAGGCCATCGCCAGCAGCAGCACCAACATCATCGAGCGCGCGTCGTCAAGCTCAACATCAACAAGCGAGTTGTACTCTGGACCTATTATTTTCGATAGAAGATGCCCACGGAAACAATGTCGACATGCACCCTTACTTCCTGAGTGGGAATGGAAGCTATGTGCCGGCTGCCTGGATCAAACTCGCAAGGCGCAGAAAAGGGCACGAGAAAAACGCGAGGAGGCCGGCCTGGTCAGAGACCCGCCGCTTGGGCAGGCCGCCAGCAAAGATAACCATCGGGAGGTGCGTTTTCTTCGTCTTTGTTTTCGTGCGCGCGTTTCATTCTCTTTTCGACTGCTCTCTTCGCGATGAATTGCCTGCACTTCATTGCGTTCGCAAACTATCAGGGCCGTGCGACGTGCTACTTCTGTTCAGCACCCATCATCGTGCCTCCAGGTCACGCGTCGGGCCCTCTCGTCTGCGAATCATGCTATCGACGCGCTTTGGCGGCGAAAGAGAAGCACGCAGCGCAACAGGCGCAGGTGCAACACGTTTCACGTCAAGCGGGCCCACCCATCTTTGCTCCTCCTGTTCCTCCGCAACTACCGCGTTTCCCCGCGTCGTACACCACGCTCAACCTCCAGGGGCCTTCAGCCCCCCCGCCAGGGCCGCCAGCGATGATGGTGCCTTCGCAATCGCGAGCTGGCCCTTATCCGCCTGCAGGGCCTAGCTACGTAGCAGGCAAGACTCGAATATCCGAGGTTTGTTCACGTCTTTTTGATCGATCAAGACGGAAGTGACATGACTTCCTGACCTGTAGCCTCCACCACGACCGAAGGTCTACAAATTTCTGCCCCCACAGATGGCCATCTCGAAATCTCTCGATGGCGCGTCAGCAAACACGGGGGTTGGCTTGCCTGTTCCGGAGGGCGGCGTTCCCCCTAGCGAACAACAAAGAACAAGTATATCACAACCCAATCAATCTGAACCATCGCCGAAGGCCGAAGAGCCCGATCTCGAGCTCGACGACCTCGATGACCTGGAGCTGGCGTATCCCGAGGTAAGATCCAACGTCAAGCACATTTGAGTTCATGGAAATGACTGATATTCGTCGACAGGACGACGAAGTCGCATCACAATCCGAAACTGTGCATGTAGCTGTTGAGGCACCCCCGTTATCCCCGCCTCTACCTCCACCCCCAGATCTACATCCGGACGTGTACATGCATGAGATTCAGCCTCAGCACGACGAAAGCACATCATCAAATGGCCCGCGGAGCGTGTTCGACCTTCCCGACGGCTGGGACAGCGAAGTATCCGACTTGACAGATCTTTCAGACGACTCCTCGGGCGAGTCCGAGATCGATCCTGACGATGTGCGTCCATCTATCCATCCCACACATCCGCCCTCTGACTGACATCCTCCCAGCCGCCCTCAAAGCGCAGGCGCACCGATTCGGGACTGAAAATCCGCATCAGGATCCCGCCTGGGTTCATGCGCAAGCTGTCTGAGCAGCGGCCATGCGTCATCAAGGGGTGCGAGCGGATGCTCGACCCTGGGTACAAGTGGAAGTTGTGCGAGCCGTGCCGCACGAAGTTCCGCGAGTACAATCGCAAGCGGCTGAACATCCAGAATCCGCGCACGCACCTGGACGGCGCACGGAATGTATGTCTGATCGACTGTAGATCACGGTCCTCGCTGATGTTTTGCTATAATGCCAGTCCACGGCTGTAGAAGGCCGGACGATGCCAGATACCCCCAGCGAGGTCAGGGTCCGCGAATACGCAGAGTTCAAGGTGCTGACGTTCTCGTAAATAGATTCCCGATGCCGCCGTCAGCTCCGAGCTGCGGCTTTGCACCATCCGCCACTGCCGGCGGCCCCTTCCGCCCATGGAAACCTACAAATACCGCATGTGCGAGCCCTGTCGCGTTCGCTCGCGTTTCACGTCCAAGAAGCGCCGCGCGATGTGGTACCTCTTCGGCGACCCCAACGAGGACGGCCAAAAGCCGAATGGGGGCCTGTCGCATTATATCGTACAGGAGTATGAGAAGCAGCAGGCGAAGAGACTGCGTCATGCGGATAAGGCGTCCCGCTCGAGAAAGGTGGGACTTGACGTGCGGCTGTTTGGCTTGGCCAGCCCTAAATGTTGTCCGCAGGTCATGTCCGATACTCGCGAGACTCCGGACGCGATGGTTGTAGATAAGTCCGTGTCTGCTGTACCTGCGGATGTGCCGGCTGCCTCTAGGGTAGGTCGTATTATCTTTCCAACGTGCAAGACACCGTGCTCATCTACGACCTCGCGGGCAGCCGCGAACCGCGTTCCAGCATCTCGGTGAACTCCTGCAGACCCTCCGAGCCTACCTCGCAACTTTCCTACACGCACTCTCCGAGCACACGCGCATCAAGATGAAGCTGAACACGCCCCCGACCTCCATGGAGCCTGTCCTGTTCATATTCAACGGCGAGTATTCTATCGTGACCGAGGCAGACCTAGACAACAACGCGACGCTGATGGACGTGGTGGCGATCAAACGCTGCGTCGAAGAAGCTCTTGGTCTTTCGTTTAAGTGCGTACATCTTCGTCGTGAGATACGGGAGAGTGCTCATATGTGCTGCAGGATCATGGGCACGCCGTTGCGTCAGGGCCACGAGCTGCTTCTGCGATTCAATTGCTTGCATACGTTCGCGCTGCCGATGTCCAGCCCCGTTGAACCTCAGCAGACCGCTGTCTCCACTGATTTCGACAAGGAACAGCCCATCTCCAGATCTGTCACTGCGCGGTCGTCAGTACTAACCCAAGGTGAAACTCCAAATGCTGGTCCCTCGGCACCATCACCCGATGCCGTGCCTGCGTTGGACGTTCACACAAGCCCTGTGTCCGCATATTCACCTGCATCAGCAACACGGGCGGAGCCATCTTCGTTTGGGCAACCCTATGCTACAGTTAGCTCCCTCCTTCCGTCACCGCCACCCGCGAAGCCCGTCATCGCGCTGCGTAACATGGCAGGCGAGGTCGAGATCCGCGTGTCCATGGACAGACGGCATCCGATGTTCAACGGACAGCGCCGGATTGTGCGCTTCCGACTCGTTGGCTGAAGCACGTCCCTTCGACTCGCGACTGCTTACCATCACCACCAGTTATGAGACTCATTTGCTGTTACGCTTTTTTCACCCGTCGCCTGCATTTGCTTTACATCCACATCGTATCTAACTCCTTGTACCGATCTTTCAATATTTTATTCCTCTATATTCCACATACGATTCTCACTTACCTTATTCGCACTGCTTTCTTCATGCCAACATACAATACCCATTTTGACATCTACAGCTAGCCATTCAATATTCGCTGCAACACCGTTTCATTACCTCTTGTAAGTAGTGTACCGCCCGAATATACGATAGTGTATACATCTGCATCGTCATTCTCAGTGAAGGAATCTCACTCAACGTGAAAGAAAGTCACAAAATGCATCCTCCGCGTCTCAGCTCTTTCTACGCTTTTTGTCTGGCTCCATCTCAGTTTGGCGTAGCGCCTCCTCGATCTCGTCGTCATTGAGGTCAAGCTCGATATCCCACACTGGGCTCGCCGCGCGCTTCTTCGCATTCCCATTCGCCGCGGGAGGTGCAGGCATGAGTGCAGGCGCAGGCTCGGGCGAATTGAGATCGAGCTCGATGTCCCAGACAGGGCTCGGCTCGCGGGCGCGCGCTGGAGGCGACGGCGGCGGACCCGCAGCCGCTCGCTGCTCCGCCTCGTCGTCGCCCGCCTCACGCGCCGTCTCCTTCTCCTTCTCCTTCTCCTTCTCCTTTCCCTTCGCCGAGGCGGGGTCCTGCGAGCGCGGGAGGACGGGGAAGGCGAGCGCGCTGGTCGCGTAGTTCCGGAACGGGCGCTCGAACGCGTCCTTCATGCGCGTAACCTTCTTCGGGCCGAACCCGGGCAGCTGCGCGAGCTGGTCTGTGGACGCGCGCGCGATGGCGGCCATGCTCTGTGCGCTGCGTGAGGTGGTGAGGGGGAAGGGAGGAAGAAAGGGCGTACGCCGAAGGAGGTGCGGAGGGTCTCGACGTCCGTCTTGTTGACTTTGCTGATGCTCGTGAGCGCGTTGCGCATGAGTGCGGCGGGCGCGCGCTCGACGCGTTCGCGGATGAGATTGGGGGGTTTGTGTTCGAATTGTTTGTAGGTGGTGAGGTATTGGCCTGCTTCGTCGGGTCTGGGAGATACATAGGGTCAGGTGAGAAGCGAGCGGGAGTGAGTAGAAGACCGTACGACCAGGCAACAACGATTGTTATGTTGTTGATTATGCAGATCTGCGCGGCGCGATTTATACCCGCCGCGTTCGTCACGGTCGTTGTTAGTATAACGCACCTTCGTCAGCTCGCGAATGTGCTCTTGATGTTCGGTCTAGAAAAATCAGCGACTGATGAAACCAAGCAGAGTCAGAGAGACATTCACTGACAATATCACACATTAAAAGGAGGACTCGAAGGTTATACGAATGTCCAAGAGCTTCTATCCGCTGGTGGATGTACTCTGGATGCAGTCGGTGATACCGCAGACTGAAAACTCTGAGTCGGCCTCCGAATTGCTGCACGCACATCACATCACCGCACCTGAGGAAGAGGACACCCGTCGTCCGTCCGACCTGAAAGTCAGCCTTGATCTCGCCGAATTCCTTCCCCACGTTTCGTACTGCCTCGAGTACCGGGTTAAGCCTCTGTGCCCGTGTTAGGATAAACGCTTTAGAGTAACTCAAGTATAGACTTACCTGACATGGGTTGATGATGATATTATTGCCAGACCCAGGCTGAACAACTGGTGGTTTCGACGGTCTCTTGTTGCTGGGACCTGCAACGGGTAGCGGAGGACTGATACCCGACATATTACTGAGTCCTTGGTACTTCTCCTGTCGCGATCAGAAATTCTGTGTCTAGTGTATCGACATATAACAAAAGCTTACAGAATACAACGGGTGCTTTCATCGAAGTACTTGCAGCAAAATATCGAGCAGGACCGTGGCAAGACGAAAGGCGTTCCAGGTCAAGGTGTTCACGTGCCCGTTAAGGAGACGCGTATGGTCACATGACGGCTGTTACGAGGCTTGCCGCCGCCGCCGCCGTTCGACGCGTTCGGGAAACCACCACGGTGACTCTGAATACCACTTGTATTCGAAGTTTGCACGGACAATCAGCCATAGAACTAACCAAAATCACCCAGTCACCAGGGACCAAGCCTACTTTGCAGTAAGGTCTGCATTGGCGCAAGTCCAATCCGGGCGCAGAAGCCGGGCAATACTCGCTACTGGAAGGGCACTGTTCCCGAGTACTACCTAGGTAGGTATTGTCGATTTCACAACGTCAACTTTTAAAATCACTTATTGACGGAGTTTCGTAGCTGCACACGCGCCATAAAGTCACGTTGGTAGACGCTTTCCTTGGTGATATAGACAAACGGTGAGTTCTGGATAGCTGTCCACTGTGCAGTATCTGTCCTCGCATTCATGAAATTTACTCGACGATTCGAGTGATAGACTCCGATCACGGCAGGAGAAATGGCCTCTATATTCCGTAGACCATTTGTATCACAACCTATCCATAAACCATGGGGCCGTAGCACCATCTCTTCCACCCTTTTCCTTGCCCGATGTCGGCAAAGTCCACAACATGCCGTTGATGCATCTGTATCACGTCCAGCTTTACAAGCACACCGACCATTCACGTCATCTCGACCCCTTGGAGTTCGATATGTCCGCTTCCCCCCGCCTCCACCTCCAGGACCATTTCCTCCGCCTCCATATCCGACTCCGAAAAGGGAACCACGACAGGACCGGCGAAGACATGGTCCCTCTCCACGCGCCGCACGTATCGCTTTTATCATAGTTTGCCTGGGGTCCGTTTATTATGTCGTGCAGTAAGCGTGTTTCGACAACTGCCAGAAAACTGCATATCATTCACGGCCCGTCTTCAGCCTCGAACAGGTCCCAGAAACAGGTCGATGGCGCTTCATGGCCATCAGCTCGAGACAAGAAGCAGCAGCACGTCTCCTTTCACGCTCCGATATCCACATGGCACTGACCATCCTGCTCGGCTCCAGATCGCGGAAGGCACGTACAAAGAGCTGGTCAAGGAATACGGGGATCGCACTCTCCCGCCCTCGCATCCCCTCACGCGCTACGTCCGGCGCGTGGCCACGCAGATTCTCGAAGCGAACAACCTCGGCACCCTGCGCGGCGCCGGCCTGCGCACCCCCACCTCTGCGCGCGCCGTGTTCAGCGGCACGGCGGGCGACCACTGGGACTGGGACTCCGAATCCCACGGCACCGCGCCCGGCACGGGACAGCGGGAGTGGAACTTGCTGGTGGTGGACGATCCGAAGACTGTCAACGCGATGGCGGTACCGGGTTTGTGATTTCGGTTTGTTTGTATGTATGCAGACTGGCTGAGCCAAAGCGGGCAGGTACAATTGTGGTGTTCACGGGCCTGTTGCCGATATGTCGCGACGAAGAAGGGCTTGCTGCCGTTCTCGGCCACGGTACGTGCACGTACAAGTTGCAACAGCATTGGGACTCAACTTCAATCCTGTTCTAGAGATCGGCCACGTCGGTGCGTTTAGCCATATCCCCAAGGACTTGTGCTGACCCCACTTTTGACCGGCAGTCGCGCGGCACTCCGCAGAACGTTATTCCGCAGCGAAGATTCTGTTTGGCGTTATAATCATCCTTCAGACCTTCATCGACAATCTCGGCGTGTCGGGGCTGCTGGCAAGCCTCTTGTTCGAGCTTCCCAATTCGCGCAAGCAAGAGCTGGAAGGTACGTTTCCTCCCGCCTTTCAATTCCATTCTGCGGTCTGAGTGACGAGCCATTGTTGCAGCGGATACAATTGGCATCAGACTCACAGCCAAAGCATGCTACGACCCGCACGGCGCCCTCGAGTATGCCCTTCTCAGACCTTCTGTGATCGCAGACTCACGTCTCTGCTGGTAGGATGTTCAAGCGCTTGGCCCAGGCCGAAGGCAGCTCCGGCTTCGATTTCATGAGGACACATCCCTCATCTGACAGGCGTGTCGCCGTACGTACTGCCTCCTGCCCCCACCTGACAAGCGCTCACATATGGTTCAGCGACTGAATGAGCAGCTTGCCCAAGCATACGCAATCCGTGCGGAGAATCCGGAATGTGCGGGGCTCGAGGACCATTTTTCGGCGTTCAAGAGGTGGTAGCGGCTGGCGATGATGACGTCGGTCGCATCGATTTTGCAAGCTAAGTGTGTCAAAAGAGCTTTACAAGACATGTTCGTGCAGTGGGCGCTTCTAAATTGGAGGGTAATTAATTCGGGACGCGCGCACATTCCCGGTATCTCCTACTTATATTCATGACCACAAATCATGACCATAATCCTACATCACTTTCCATCATATAGAACACATTTTACGATTATTGATCCTACTTTCTGGTATTGACTAAACACTGAGCGAATTGTTATGGTCTTGTTTGGTTCATATGATGTGCGGCTAACTTCGTATGCGAACTTCGCATAAGCGACGTTCACGCGGGCTTCAACCTTTTCACGTCGGCCAGCCTCCTTCAATTTCCCCAACGTTCATTTCTACATTCCTTGAGAACGCTTCAGGTATGTTTCATTCGTGGATGTCTTGAATAAGTGCAGCACTAACGTGTCTACGATTTGTCTAGTCTGCTTCGCTTACACGTCGCGCTGGCGCACACGCACCTACTTTGTCGCGACTTTTTTGCATAACTCCAGGCGTGGACAGCGATTCTTTGTGAGCAGATTATCATATCCGAGTTTTTGTCTGACATCATCTGAATGTGGAGCTCGACAGTTGTCGCGTACAACCCAGGCCCGACTCCGAATAGCGATGTCTTTCCTCCACCGCCGTCGCTCAAACCGTTCGCGACCGTCTCTCTCACCTTCGCCGTCTCCTTCTCCCCAACCCTCGTCGTACGGCAGCGCGATCGATCTCCCTGTCAATGGCAGAGGATCAGCGCAGCCATCATTTCGGAAGCGCTTCTCCACCCTCGCGGCGCGTCTCGCACCGACCTTCACATCGCGACCCAAACCAATCTCATATACGCGTTCGTCCGCATTCGATCGATACTCCAGTCGTTCTTCGTCCCCAGCCTCGCCTGACATACGTCCCCCAAGCGGCCTTGGCCGACGCGCCAGTTCGTTGTCTCTCGATTACGCAGACGCGGAAGCCAGGGACGCGAAAGGGACAGGAGTGCCTAACAAGACCCAACTTTCGATCACCGTGGAGGGCCCGCGCGAGTCGCGCATGCGGTGCGCGAGCTCACCCGACTTGCTGGGCCGCATGGGGAGCCCTGGTGTGCGCACCGGCACAAGCTCGCCCAGTAGTCCCAAGGCGACCGTAGTACGCACCGAGAGCGAGAAGATCCGCGTCAAGCGGAAACCGCTCCCTCCACTGGACCTCGAGCTTCAAAGGGAGCTGGCACAGCAGTCACCCAGGTCGCCTCAGCCTTCGCCGACGCCCAACAGACCTCCCCAGCGCCCCGTACCAACGACGGCACCTCCGCCTCCCCCTGTTCCCTCGCAGGAGCCTCTTCCTTCGCCGGGGACCACCCCAAAATCACCCGACAGACCGGCACAGAGTCCAGCTCCCATGCCAAAAGCCACTCGACCTACGCGTGCGCGCTCTCCACCTTTCCCCATCCCCCTTGGCCTTCTCCTTCCGCATCTTCCCCGCAGTGCTCTCCCCACCCTTGCACTCATCTCAAAACGATTCCGCACGGCCGCCCGCGCGGCACTCTATCACTCACTGGATCTAACACCTTCCACCTTCTCGGTGTCAGGCGACGATGCCGAGCCGCACTGGCAGCGCCAAGTCGACGCTTGCATTGCGCTGCTCGCGTCGGACGTGTCCGTCGCTGGGCTCGTCCACATCTTTGTCTTCCCGGCTTATCCATCTGACCGGCCCCTACCAACCTTCCTTCTCGCGCTCACGCTCGCCCTACGCAACATGCCGCACCTCAAGTCCCTCACACTGCCATCGCTGCCTGCCCTTCTCCTCAGCCCCCCATTCCCGCCCTTTTCCCTCCAGAGCCTCACCCTCCTCCAATCGTCCATCAAGTCGTCCGCCGCCCATTCCCTCTTCACCGCCTTCCTCCCCGCGCAGCCCGCCCTGCACGCGCTCGCCCTCCCGCACCTCGACCTGCCGCCCTCCTCCCCACTCACCGACGAGCTCGAGCTCGTCCCCACCGCGCTCGCGCTGCCGAAGCTCGCCGCGCTCGCCGCGCCGCCCGCGCTCGCCGTCGCGCTCGCGCCCGGCCGCGCGCTGCGCGCCGTGACGCTGCACGTCGCGAGCTCGCTGTACGACGGGCTGCGGCCCGCGCAGGTGATGGGCGCGCTCGCGCGGGCGGGCGCGTGCGGCGCCTTGGGATCGTGCCCGAGGCGGACGGCGCGGGCATGGACGCGCGGACGCTCGTGAAGCTGTGTCTCGCGGCGGGCGCGGAGCTCGGCGAGGGCATCGATGAGCTGCAGCTTGGGTGGACACTCGAAGACGAGGCCAGTGCCCGTTTAGCCTTCCATTGTGCCCTTCGCTGACGTGTCGTACAGGTGCTATATAGGCAGATCCCGACAATCCTGCCGCGCTTCCGCGGCCTGCGCACGCTGCGCCTCACGCGCCCCTCGGCCGTGCCTGCGGATCCCACACCGGAGCCCGCATCGCCCCGCAGCCGCACGACGCCCCCGCATCTCGCGCTCGACCTCCCGTCGAGCCCGCCGCTCAGCGCGTTCCTCACGCCGTCGCCGGAGAGCAACACATTCCCCGCGCTGCGCGACCCGCCGCCCGAGCCCGAGCCCGAGCCCGACAGCGTGCCGTTCCCGAGCGTGTCGCCGAAGCGCGTGCGGCGGCCGCGGCGTGGGAGCGTGGACGTGCGCGGCGTGCTGGACGCGGCGATCGACATGAGCGAGGAGGAGCGCGAGCGCATGCATGTTGCGACGTGGGCGAAGGCGGGGCCTGCGCTCCAGGAGGTCGTGTTCCTCTCGGGCGCGCGGTGGCGCGTGCGGGATGGCGGGAGGTGCGAGCGCGTTGGGTAAAAATGCACTAGGACGCCAGTGCTTCAAAGATGGCAAAATGCGGCGCAGCCGCGATCTAACTTATTGCTCGATGCTAATCTTTGTTGGGTGCATTATACGTTCATTGATGTCTGTCTCTTGCTTTAGCAGCCGCGCGCGGGCGATGGTCCTGCGCGCCGCTCTATATCCAAAAATTCGCTATTCTACGCTGTATCTAGTTACAACCCGGCGACGGCTTCGCCGACCTCATATCTTGCACATCTACACTACTGATACCTCTGCACGTCGCTAAACCCTTCTGACTTACTTTGATTTGGTAGACGTATCCATAATTGACGCGCGGGGCTGGGTGGATGAATGGAGGACGGAGGTTTGTTGTACTGTAGCATACTTCTAGCTTACGCCTTGTTTCGAGACACTACATACTAGTACAGTCTGCTAGTAGATGGGTTTTGTCTTTACTTGAGTACTGTTGGTCGAACGACCGTCGGAAAGTCGAGGATGGCCTGCGGGTGATTCCGGAATGCGGCCGACGCGTCTGTGGCTGAAGCACTGGAGGCGCCCGTCGCGTCGCGTCGGGATCCGATCGAGCCGACGCGTCCCCCTGCAATGGAAATTTGCAATTTTTCCTTTGCTTATGTGCGGATGATGAAGCACTCCAGGAAACGCACCATAAAAGCGGAACGTGCCATCGATAACCTTGTACCCTCGCTCCGTCCAGCGGTGCGTCCGAATTTTCCGATAGGCCCGCACGATAGAAGTGACGCGATTTTCCGCTGTTTACTCAGAATGTTCTGGAGTATCGGTTACTCCCCATTATCTGGACATGAACGCGCCCTTGTCGAGGCCCGTTGCTGACAAGGTGAATAAGCGCGCCATGCGTCGCGTAACATAAATGAGCCGACCGCGCGCTGCGGGCGCGTTTTTCTCTTTATACTTGAACGTTACCGCGACGCAGCAGCATCCCCGTCATCTTGAGCTCTTCTCGAATTTCATGTCCGTACGATGTCTGCTTCCGCTGCCGTTCCTGCCACCGCGCGTGTCCGCCGCCCCGCCCCGACGTTCACCAACGTCAAGGCCGTTGAACAGGGCCAGTTCAAGAACGTCTCGCTGTCCGACTATGCTGGCAAATGGTGCGTAAATTCCAGCATATCCTAGATGGAACTTACACTGATATTACGGCGCAGGGTCATCCTCCTCTTCTACCCCATGTGAGCGTTTCTGACACGTCGCGTCATTCCGTGGCATGCTGAACGCGTGGCACCACAGGGACTTCACCTTTGTCTGCCCGACCGAGATCCTCGCGTTCAACGACGCCCTCCCCGAGTTCGAAGCCCTGAACACCGTCGTCCTCGGTGCGTCACTCTTTGATAAATCCCTCACCCTCCGCTCATCCGGCCGCAGGCGTCTCCTCCGACAGCGAGTACACGCACTTCGCGTGGTCGACGACGCCGCGCAAGCAGGGCGGCCTCGGCCCGAACCTGCGCCTCCCGCTGCTCGCCGACCAGACGTCCGCGCTCGCGCGCGCGTACGGCGTGTACATCGAGGACGAGGGCCACCCGCTGCGCGGCTCGTTCCTGATCGACCCGCAGGGCGTGCTGCGCCAGGCGACGATCAACGACAAGCCCGTCGGCCGCTCCGTCGAGGAGGCCATCCGCCTCGTCAAGGCGTTCCAGTTCACGGTGCGTCACTGCACTGTCCTTCTGGTGCATGACGCCACGGATGCTAATGGGGGTGCATGGGTAGGACAAGCACGGCGAGGTGTGCCCTGCGGGCTGGAGCGAGGGCTCGCGCACGATCAAGGAGGACCCTGTGGCCAAGCTGGAATACTTCGAGGGTGCCAATGGCAATGGGGACGTCGAGATGAACGGCGAGGGCAAGAAGCGCCCGCGCATTGATTAGAGTGACCACGCGATGGGTGATCTTTCAGATATCAGATAGAGGCCTGCCATAGATCAGCGAGCTCCGTAGAGTAGAAAGGGCGCCTTACATTATCCTCCTTATACCGTACATATCCATGGCTCGCATATTCGCAACCCCATTCTCATGATAACATTCTGTCTTCGAAATACGGTCAACAGTTCCAAGCAGCAGCGGAACATCTCCACATCTGATCGCATTCCCAAGAGAGCAACATGAAGCCCAAGAAGCATATCAACTATTGATCCCATGCACAACCTCCAGCCCAAGCTCCTCCAACGCCTCCCGCCCCCTTGTAGCCCAATACCCAACGACCTCCTCCCGCTCAAACCAAAGCGGCGGCGCCCTCTCCTCCGGTTCCTCGCCCTCCTCCCCAACCTCCGCCTCCGCCCGCGCGCTGCTACTGAGGGCGTCGTTCCCCGCCTTGCTTTCTCCTTCTAAACCAGCAGAGGCGGCATGCGGGCCCCAAAGCGCCCCGCCGAATATCCACCCGGCGACGTTACTCTCCCAGCGCACGGCGTGCAAAATGCCGATCACTGCGAGCAGCGTCTCGTCGAGCTCAGGTTCAGGCCCAGCCTCCGGCGGCGTCTCCCGCGCCTCCTCTATCTCCGCCCCACCCTGCGCCTGCGCGCCCGCCTCAGCCGCCGCGCGCCGCTCCGCCATCTTGCGCACCTTCTTCTCCTTGCGGCGGCGCCTGCGCTCGTCCTCGTCCTCCACCTCTGCCTCGGCGGCCGGGCGCGCGGCGGCGAGCCCGCGCAGGTCCGCGTTGCGCACGGTCTGCGTGTACTCCCGGATGCAGACGTGGTTGTACGGCTGCAGCGCGGCCTTGCGGACCGAGTCGTCGAGCAGGAGCGTCGTCTCTGCGGAGTGGGCCTGCGCGAGGGCTGTTCTGGCCGGCGGTGAGGGGGCCGGTGAAGAGGGCTGCGATGAGGGTGGGGACGGTTCGGCGGGGGACGAAAGGCGGGAGAGCTCGAGCCAGGGCTTGGCGAGGTCTTTGATCGTCTGTACTTTGCGATCTGCGGTCGCGCGCGTCAGTAGGTGCAAAAGAAGGAGGATGGGTGGCGAACGCACGGTACCGATCGGGCGCGAGTCCGAGCGTGTCGCGCGCCCAGACCGCGACGAGGTGCGCATCCGCGTCCTCGCCAAACGCCTTGCGCACCATGTCCGCGACGTTGTGCGGCTGCGCGGACGACCAGACCATGACGTCGAGCCACGCGCGCGTGTGCACGTGTGCGAGGTACGCGCGGAGCGAGGGCAGGTAGGGGCGCGGGTGCACTCTGCGCGTGGGCGGGGGCGCGTCGCGCGTCGCGGGACGGCGCGCGGAGCGCAGGAGGAGCGTGCCGTTTAGGTCGAGGACGAGGAGACGTCGGAGGGCGGTGGGCTCCGCGAGGGGCGTCGAGGGCGTGTGGGCCGTGGCGAGGTAGGCCGGGCTTGGCGTAGGCGCCGGGGAGGGGGGAGACGGGGAGCGGCGCGGGCGGTCTTCCGAGGTTGTCTTCAGATGCGATGGAGGCTGTAAAAAGGGTTTGGCGGTGAAGAGCTCGGGCTGAGATGAGGGTGGAGAGCTTGAGGGCGGCTCGGATGGCGGGCGGCGCGCGTAAGATTGGGAGTGTGAATGTGCATATCTCGCTGTGGAAGTCGAGTAAGGGCGATGTGGCTGGCCATGCGAAAGCGACTGAGCGAATGCAGAGGTCATAGGACGATAGGGTGCGTGTGCCGAAGACGACGATGCATACGCGGTATTCGAGTAGGCAGAAGATGCCCAGTCCGCTTCCGGATTTTGATAGTATTGATTTTGGTAGCCAGACCCATAATACGCAGATTCGTAGTCGCTTTGCGATCCACCGTGCTCATAATCCTGGCTGTCATGTGCGCCTTGATAGGCATAGGGCTCAGGGCGACCGTAGTATCCATTATTCGGATTATATGAGGCGTCATAATCGCTGTGGTATGAATCGCTGGGATATGGATGGTGTCGATTGCGCGGCCGTGGCCTCGATCGACTGGGGCTCTGCGAAGGTGGATACGGCATGAGAGAGACGGTCCGGGTGGCTCGAAAGCCAAGGAGGGAGTATGAGCGAGAGCAAATCAGCTTGATGCTGCTGATGTCGGTGAGACGGTATCGCAAACATACGGGTATCACTTACATAGACTTAGGGTCGCTCTCCGTACCACTGAGTGTTCAGATGTATTGATCGAGTGCCAACGCTCCTCCGAGATGCAGTAACTAGAAATCCTAACTGTCTATGTCTAGAAAGCATAATTGGATTGATCAGTTCTCTGAGACATCATAGTGTTGACGGACCCCGCAATACAGCAGATACTGAAAGACGATATTTTTGGTGTCGGCGACGTAGGAGACAGAGGAGAACCTGACAGAGGAGGAGGCAGCGGCGACCTCGAGATGGTGGCGGGCGGCAAGGAATTATATATTCGATTTTCCGTCCATTTCTCGACGCGTCAATTTGCTTCACGCGCCGCGTCCATCTCTACCATCTCTTCATCGTCCACGACGAAACGTGAAACGCAGCCATGGTCAGGCTAATCACCCACAATCTCCTCGCCTGCCATGCCAAAAATTGCAACACGAACAATTTTCCGCTGCAGCTCAAGGATGTGCAGGTAGAGCAGCGCGAGGCCGAGTTCAACCCTGACTTCCTGCGCGGCTTCATGCCGAGACTCGAATGGAAGGCACTCGTCGAGGCCGCTCGGCAGGTGCGGACATGGGCTCGTAGAGCGCGAAAGTGCGGTGCTAATTGATATCGTACTGCAGGTGGGAGATACATCGCTGCCCCTCGAGCAGCCGGAAATGTTGGACGATGAATTTCTGAAGCAGCTGCATCACGTCCTGCTCGAGGTGTGTCTTCCGCACATCCCATTAATCGTAACGGATGTCTCATGAATCCCTTTCAGATACATATTGACGAGGGCGCGCTGGTATGTCCCAACTGCGGCCATGTCTATCCGATCATGAACGGTATCCCAAACATGGTGAGATCTTGAGCCTCCTTGCGTTTTTCATTGACTGATTAGCTATTTGGCCTGCGTAGCTACTCGCGGAGAACGAGATCGGCTAAAAAACGTCGGCGGTGTTTTGTTCGGGCAAGAGGTGTAGGCTGGATCCTCAGGCCTAAGTGGTGCTCATCCGAGGGGGATGTGCACGGGAGGCCTGCGGCGATGTCACAGGACCAAAAAAAGACTGCCAATCCACCAAGGATGGTGTGATAATGGTACGCAGAAGTTATTCTTTGAGTTTATTGTATTCTATTGTATGATTGTATGATATACATCTAGTGCCACGGGTACAACTTCTAGTGATGAGATGCAGATGCCTTCCTAAGACCTTAAAATATCAGGATGAGAAGCTCGTAAGCCTTCTAGCCATCCGATTCACAAAGTCCCGAAAATCCGAGCGGATGTCGTGCTGTGTTCCGTGCTGTGTTCACGAGCATCTTGCCATTGTGTTTAGAAGGTGTCCTCGTCTTGTGATGACGATACCTGCCTGCATCATGCGAGCTGGTAATAATGTCGAATTTCCCTTCACCGTTATTCGCGGAAGTCAGTCACATTGGTGTGCATTGCGATGTCTTCCGTGAATCAAACTGACAAACCGCGCCTTCTGAATGGCAGCTGTGCGTCATCGTATCGCTGACACCAATCAAGAGCCCAAGGCTCTTCCATCCGTCGCTACGCTCTTGCAATGCGGTTTCGAAATGTCTGTATGTCGGGGCTAGCTGATGCATCTCTTGTCTTCTACTTTTTTTCAACCGTCCGATGCCTTTCTACAGTCATGAGCCTTCGTTGAGATTTGGTACGTCTTTTTCAGCTACACACGCGGCTGCCCATCAAAAACATCTGGATTTGTTGAGATGGCAGCAGCTGATTCGACCAAGTCTTAGGTTCTACTTCCTGCTTCTGTCGCAGGGTCCCAACTTGTATTCGACATCATTTACTAGTAAAGCTTGAGGTGATCTTCAAGGCTAGGATTCAGTCTAAGACAGTCTACGAACTGAAGGACCCGATATTCCTGGAATGAAGTTCAATCCAAAGCTTCTCCAATAGTGACAAGCAACTCACAACCACATCCGTCATAAAGTGTACTCAAACCGCGGATGCCGATCCCCCAATCGAACCCTCTCCTCCTTCGAGTCCCATCCCCCAGGCTCTGTTCCCTTTCCCTTCTCGCTGATCAATCGTGCAACCTCAGCACGCTTAGCTGCGTTGCGCATACTGAAATAGACCATAGCAGCAGCGGAGGATACGGCCATCACACACGAGAAGGAAAGATTGATGATAGATGCAGTGCGGAAGCGCGGCGGGTCGGTGAAGATCCAGGTTGAGACGATGCCTGTGCGTAGACTGTGATGAGATAATGGCAGGCGAAATGGTGCAGATGGCCGTACCTCCAGTGTTAGTGCTCATAAATGCCATGGCCACAGCAGTAGCGCGTCTGTAGTGCGGTTGCAGATTATTTGATTGCCATGTGCTGAGCGCCGGCGGGACCGAATAAGCTCCGATGATCTGCAGGAAGAGGGCACCATAATCCGTGTGCCTGCTCGAACTGCCTGCAAAAAGTATTGCTGTAAGAACCCATCTCCAAAGAAACGAATGACGACTCAATACCGAGGAACATCGCATATCCGATGACCGCGATGAGACTGCTAATGATAGCCATGGTGCCGCGTTGCTTGTATTTGTCAGAAAACCACGAAGCAGTGATACTGAAGGCGAATGAGCAGGCATAAGGAGGAACCTAGGCTCCGACGTTAGACAGAGGTATTGTTAATCAATGCGACACTCACGGAGAGTAGCTGGGTTCTCGTCGGGGACTGGCCAAGAGCGTTGACGATCGTTGGGGTGCTTATCATTTCCTCAGTAATAGACGGACAGGCGAGGAATCGCTGACGGCGTACAAATTTGCCAGTCCGAATAGCTGTTTTGAGGTTGTAAGTCGGAATTCCACCGTGTCCACATTGATGCACTTACAGTCAGGCCACTAGCAAAGAGCGGAAGGCAGAGCAACAAAGCCTGTGGGGCACGTAAAGCACTCCAGACTTCGCTCCATGAGAATTCCTCCTTCCCGTCATCACCGCTCCAGTCGTCAGCTAAAGCCTGGGTATAAATTTCTCGCTCTTGAGCACTAAGGAAGCGCGCCGTCGAAGGCGATGCGGGGAATACAAGGAACGACAGTAAGCCGAACACCGTCGTGAAAACTCCTTCCTGAAGCAAGGATTAATCACGGTCGCATAGATCAAAGAGTCTGCATACGAGGATGAAGATCCATTGCCAGCCGGAGTGACCACGCAACCCGTCCATGTTCTGAATTGCAGCCGCAAGCAGACCGGAAAACGCCCCCGCAAGCGACGTCACGCTGAACATCATGGCAAAGCGCAGCTGCATCGCATGGCGCTTATAAAAGCACGAGAGATATAGGACTATTCCTGGGAACAGACCACCTTCCAACGCGCCGAGGAAGAACCTGCAAGCGAGCAGTCCTCCGTAGGAAGTTACCGCGCCTGTGAAGGAAAGCGTCAAAGCCGTATTTACTCGTAAACGTGCAAGTCTGCACGATTATAGCACTGAGACGAAGAGACACCGACCTTGACAGGCACAAACCATGCCCCAAAGCGTCACCATTAATGGAAGAGTGATATTTGCGCCAAGACGCTTCATCAAGAGGTTCATGGGAAGTTCTGCGGCAATATATGGCACACTGATTCGGATAAGATCATGAGTCGGATAGAGAAGAGGGTTGTGTTCAAAGATAGTTTGAGCGCGTGGCTTCATGGCGGGAGCTCACTTACTAGGTTACCGTAAGGGCTGTGAAGTACTGATGGTCACTCATTTTGAGATCTTTTTCCAGGCCTGCGATACGGGCGTTGCCTATGTTTCTATTGAAGCACGTCACGCCCAATACTAGGATGCAAGGGAAACTACGCACGATCGATCCTAATGCAATTCGTATTTTGTCTGTTATGTCAACTCGGAAAACAATTATGATAGAACGCACCAGGAATGACAGCAGGTCTACACGATAATTGCGGGGTCAGTATCACAACATTCTCGAGCGCAAAAAAAATGTAACTTACAGTACATGCCCACGATCGGGACCACAACAAGGTCCATCTTCGCCGTCGCCATGCGTTCGACATGCTTGTCCGTGTCTGGCACTCCGCTCGAGGACTCATTGTCAAGTCCATCCTCTTCATCGGAAGTTTTGAGAGCGTTGTGCAGATCAATGTCGGCGTCCTGCATCGCGTCTGGAGGACCTCCCAAGAGCTATCCGAGGGAATATGTGGTACCAAAGAGCCCGGGAAGGGGCAGCGAGGAGGTAGTAGACGACAGACGCCAACTCGCATCTTGGAACGCACCTAAATCCTGAGTAGCGTTCACGTGTCCACTGCCGAACCCGATCCATCACTGCCACTTGAATAGAAGACTCCCGGACGTGTCAAGAAGATACCGTCAACATATTGATATACCGATGGATCGCCCCATGACATGCATAGAATCAAGAGGCGTTGAATGCTACCATGGCAAGCCCACCAAATAGCACAAGATTGTAGTTTCCGAGCAGACCTTACACAGGAGATAGTCGTTCTGTGTTGAACAAGATTCACTGCGTTCCGGGCATTGCTTGTCCGACTTAAAGTAGATAAGGTTAGATCGGCTTGTCCTAGATAGTCACCAAACTCGACCATACAGTCTTTGCGTAATCGTACTAGATGAGGCTATACCACCCTGTCAGACAGTGAGTACATCATCTATTCCGGAAGTTGGAACAGCTCACTTCTCCTTGCTACTCTATCGCAGGACATACTAGGTATTCCCTCTCCTCGACTATCCGATGCGGTCAAGGTGAAACCAGGCGGGAGCTGGGTCAAGGGTTTGTCAAGGGGTCGTCGACTTCGACGATTTTCTTGCAAACCTTTGTCTTTTCGTCCTCGCTCGCTCCCTTCGCTCATCCTCCCCTCCTTCTTCCCTCCTCCCTCCTCCTACCCTCATGTCCTCCCGCGCTGGTGGATCCTCTCGTAAGCGAGGGAAACCTGCTCGTGGTCGCAACGCCTTGGTACTTTGTACGTGCCCCGACTGCAAGGAAGGCGCCCTCCCCGGTGAAGATGGGCGCTGGGTTCCGAAGTGGGAGTCCGACACGCACCGTCAAAAGCAGCTCCTCAACAGTACGGCTATGTATCACCGCGACAAGGAGGAGCTGAGAGTACCAGACTCTGCGCGTGCGTCAGGAAGCTTCAGTCGACCGGATGATCTCGCTGGCGACGAGCGCGAGACACGAGGCGACGGGCCTTCGAAACGTGCGCGACTCGTGCAAAGTGACAATGAGCTGGCCTGGCCAGAGCCTGCCGGTCAAACGGTCTGTCCACCTTTTGCTGTTGCCCAAACGAGCTAATGATTTATATCATCTTGCCTTCCAGGAAGTTCTGACGTTCGATACAGGCCCTGCTCAGTCTGACGAAGACGAGCCCGGGCCTTTCGTACCTCTAGACGAACGGGACCCTCGTCCCGGCCTGTATGAGGACCCTGACGATGTAGACGAGAGCATTCTGCAGATGCTCTCACGCGTTGAAGAGCGCGTCGTGCAAAGTGACGAGGAGCGCATTCAAGAACACGAAGACCACGTTCAAGGCGGCAAAGAGCGCCTGCAAGTTGATCAAACCTCAGCTGCGCCGGGCGAGGTCACACCTGGGCATACTCTGGGCCGCTTGCAAGTTCTTGAGGCTCTTTCAGAGTCTTCCTTCGCGCTTCCCAAGCTGCCGCCTCCACATCCCCCTGCGCAGGTCCTTGCCAGTTCACACAAATTCTGGTTTGTGCGAATTGTGCTCGTACTTGTTGCTTTCCTCAATACCAAGTTTCATTTGCCATTCAAAGCATGCGCGCTAATTCTATTTGCGCTTCACCAGGTCTTCGTGGCTCTTAACGTTCTTCGTCCGGAGGACACTATGCCAGAGACTCTCAAGACCACTTTCAAGCACCTCGAACTCGAGGATCGCTTCCATCTTCTCATCACCTGCCCTACATGCTTCCGCATGTTTGAGCCCACGACGCCTTCCGACAGCACATGCACTGCCTGTGAAGCTCCGCTCTTTGAGGCATCACCATCCCATGCTATTTCGGATCTATTTCGCCAGATTACCCAGAAGGGACCGCCTGACCCGAAACCCAAGCTCTCGGTCCCGTTTCAGCCACTCAGTGCTCTTCTTGCTGACATGCTCTTGCGACCCGGTATGGAAGAGGAAATAGATGCATGGAAGTCTCGAGGTCGCAAGGATGGCGAGTATCACGAAGAGGAGCCACGACTCACGCTCCTGCTTGCTACTGCCTTAAAAATCCTTTTAGGACACTCGCTCGATGATAATTCTCTGCAGCGTGGGGAAGCTTTATTGTTCGAGTATCTTGCGCTATACAAAAAGGTTCGTCTCGTCTTTGTATGTATCACTAAGGATTGTTCACGCATTTTTAGGTATACGGCATTACGGCTATGAAACCAAACTTCCACTTTGCGACACATACTGTCCCGCAAATTCGCGACTATGGACCTGTCCCAGGTTTCTGGGCATTCCTCGGAGAGCGCCTAAACAAGGTCCTCAAAGGCGCAAACCTCAATAATCAGCGGGGTGGTCAGTTGGAGATAACCATGATGCGTGCCTTCGGGCGCGACGTTCAGCTGCATGAGCTGGTATGTCGTTTATTTAATCGTTCTTTGTAATTTCGCTCTAAAATCAGTGGGATAGATAACGCACCTGAGCCATCAATCGGACGACAAGGTTTCTCGCACCATCTCCATACGCATGCTTACAGACAGCGCTGAGCCACGAGGGACCGTGGAGTCTTTGGCGCAGGACCCAGATGTGGCCACAGATGGTATGGATTATTCTCATGACATCTGGGCACTGATAAATCTAACAACTGTCTAGCTCTCTCTGTCCTCCCCATTGTCCCTGGCCCGGTCCTCAAATCTTCGCCAGACCTGCCAGACCGTGTACGTGCGGCGCTCTACAAGCACTACAATTCTCGCTCGAAACACGTATACTACCCGACTGAAGTCAACAAGCCATACCGTGCGCCGTTCTTAACTAGACGTGCACAATTCCATGCTCATGCTGTAATTGACGGGCGTCGCGTGACACCTCTGAGGCAATCGAGGCAGCATTCTGCTGCGTCATCGGTAGTGAAAGTGCTACTTGATGATAAGCTCTTTGCAGGGGAAGTGATCACCCTATTCCATCACCATCAGTCAGGGCTTAGTGACGGTTCCATCTTTTTTGCCGAGATGCGGTGGATGAAACGCAAGTATCTCACACCCGTACCTGGAGATCCGTGGAGAGAATTGTATGCCCCTTTTTGTTGCTGATAGTACATTTCGAGCTTACAGCTTTCCTTTACAGCCCAGAACTAGAGTTTGAGTGCTGGACACTTGATGAATATCACGAAGACGAGGCCGCTGGGATCCCCCCAGCGATTATCCCTGTCTCAGCAATCCGATGCCAGCTCGCTCGCATGACAGACCAGACATCAGACCCTGCGCTCTGGTTGACAACGTCCCTGGATCGAGTAAGTCATCATCGACATGTGTTTATTACTCGCTAACTATGATCACTAATTACAGCATGCGATCACGATGGATGAAGGTACCTATTAGACTAAGAAGACGATGCACAACACGGCTATTTATCCATTGATTGTAAGTCATGAATCCGTGGAGCTGAAACAGAAGAGAAGTGTGACGGTTGAGCGACACATGCACAGGGTAGCAAGCAGAGCAGCAAGCAACGGTTGAGCGTTGAGTGATGGGCAAAGCGGAAGGAAGGCTTGAATGAAGCGAGAGGAAAGCTCGGCAAACAGAAGATGAAGCAGCGTCCAACGAAGGCGCGAAAGGTACGGGACCAGTACGACTACTCACTCGTCTCCCAGCCCTTGGGAGTTCCCTGCTCAAACCAGTCGAGCAGGCGATGCTGGATCTCGGGATCATCTTTATGCTCCTTATACCAGCCTTCGTTGATGGCCAAGTCGAACGGCGTCATACCGGGAGGTATGTTAGATGCCCTGTCGGTGTTCCTCACGCGTTTATGGTAACGACGTTTCTCCTTGTCTGACAGGGACTCCCAGTGCAAGTCAGCGAGCTCTTTGTAGAGCTCTGATCCCTGTGAAGCAACATTGTGTTGTCGCATCATTAGGTGAGTGGTATCGAATTATTAAATGATGGAAGACTTACGAAGTCTGATCGCCAATCCGGCCGGATGACTTCGAACACCTCGAGGTGCTCTATGTCCTTAAGCGTCGGATTCATGTGCCCTATTTTCCTGGCCATCTCGAGGCGCCACTCTTGCACCTCATCGTCGTCTTGATAGCCCTCCGGCCCCGACGCTTCATCCGACATGTGATCAGGGTGGATGAACCCTGAGGGGTCACGGCCATGGTGGCGTTTCTTGTAGGCAGGAACGGCTGAGAGGAGATGAAGAGCCTTCTGCTCGTGCAGAAGATATTGGTGAGTAGTTGTTTCGATTTATCTTCATAGAGCACTTACCGTTTGGCGGCGAAGGGTTCGCCGGGTCTTCTGCTTGTTCTGGGCAGCTTTACGTCGACGCTCCACTGTCTGAGCGTTCGTCCATTCTTTCTTGAAGCCTCTGAACGAGATCTTGGTAAACGCGATAATGTCGCGCTTGCGCACTTCGAATGATCTGTCATCAGCCCAGTCTGGCCGATCGGACTCCTCAGAAAGCCTCGCCTGTATGCAGAAAAACGAGCCGGTGAGTGAAATAAGCAAACAAATCTTAGCTACTCACGATGAGCTCTTGCTGTACAGCTTCCGCCGCATGCAATATGATCTGGCTGTTGACCTGCGCAGCTACGCCAAGCTTGAAGTCGAGTGTCATGTACTCCTCGTGAGTCTGCTCATTGACGCGCGGCTCCATGTTCTCCGTCCACGTAGGCCAAGCGTCACGAACACCGATGCCTGTGATGGTGCGGAGCATAGCAGCGGTTGATTGCTACAGAAAAAAGGTCAGTTAATTCCAACATCAGGATGTCGTGCTTACCAAAACATCCTGGCGTGCACGCCTTTGCATAGAAGTCAGCTTAGCAACTGGACCTGCCGAGATGCAAACGAGGGGCCTTTGAGACGCCTCCCTCAAGCGCTGGGCATCTTCAAGGTTCGCATCTTCACCGCGCCTGCGAGCTATCCTGCGATCCATCGCAAACTTCTCCTTCCGAACGCGCTCTCTTGCGGATGTGGTCCGGCGCAGCACGACTGCGATCCCTCCTCCATCCTCGTCATCTCCTTCGTCACCCTCGTCACCCTCATTGCACCCCTCGCGGCGCCTTCTATGCCGTGTTCTATCACGGCCTTCGTCCTCATCGTCTGTCACGCTAGCATCTCGGCGCTGGCGTCGGCTTCGGCTTTGACTGCGATGGCGACTGCGATCACGGTCGCGCCCCTGCCGAGCTGAAGTCTGCCCTCGGCGGCGGGGTGACTCGGAACGGCGGCGAGGGGACCTAGAACGGTGGCGAGGGGACTCGGAACGGCGGCCTGTATGCGCATGTCCTCGGTCACGAGAACGTTCGCGGCGGCGCCCCTCGCGCGGAACAGAATCCTCACGGCGCCGCTCCTCGCGCGGAACAGAGTCCTCACGGTGCCGCGCCTCGCGTGGACCGTCACGGCGCCCCTCACGCGCACGTGGAGCGTTCAAAGCGGCACGCCCTTTGTGCTGGTCAGAAGTCTGGGGCCCGAACGGGTCGCCTTGAGGTGCGTCGGTGCCGTACATCTGCACGTGCAGGCGCTCGGTGTATGTCTTACGGAAGGCCAGGTCGAAGGACGGCCACATGGCTTTGATCGCAAGGTCGGCGCCCTGCGGCGGCTGATCCAAGTCGGCATTCATGCTGCAGGTCGATGGGTGTGCGCGCGACAGAGAGGAGGGCGACGAGAACGATGAGGGCGTAAGGCTCGAAAGTGGGGTGCATACAAGGAGCTTTCTCGTGCTCGACTCCCTGCGCGATTATTTGTATGATAATTTGCTTCCTATCTTACTGCCTGTCAATTTCCAAAGCACGCTGGCCATATCTGGTGCGACAAGCACCAGAAGTGGACGCGCCGACCGTTTTGAGCACGCCTGAACCGGCCAAATATACCTACCTATCCCTACCTAGTCCTAGCTAGTCCAACTTCGACTATGTACATGCGCTCACCTACTCTATCTCAGCGCTCTCGGGTTTCTACCCCCTGGCATTTGCTCCAGGACTCTAAATTACTCCAACCTCGACGCGCCTGTCTACTGTTCGCGGCAATTCCCGTAAGTTCCGGCTTTGACCAGCCATACCCGGAACGCAGTGATTGTTAAGATGGTCTCGATTCCGAGAGATTCTGAATCCGAGACTATGCCGTGTCAATACAAAGTGTTAGAACTCCATTTATATACGACACTTCAATGATGAAGGGGTGATGCTCAGGTACCAGCAACAAAAGATGAACGCTCGAGAACCGGTCATGGTGGAAGTTGAACACAAGTTTGTAATGTCCGAGTCGGACAGGCTATCTTGGGAGCCCACGGTACGCCCGGCCCGCGTTCAACTATCACCTATCACTATCCAGGATGAGAATTGTCGCTTACTGCTGAGAGATATCGTCCTATTGGTGGCTCCGAGAGGAAAACGCAAAATAGCATAAATAATACACAGACCAGAGTTGAACCAGAGCCACAGATATGTCCACCAAAAAAACTATCAAACCCGAAGTAAACCGCAATTACTTATGCGTCGAGCTCCTCCTTACCGCTCTCCATTGTCGGGAAGTCCACCTCAGTCTCTCGCGAGATGTGTATAGTAAATGGCTGCATGGGTACAGCAGCACTGCTCCCGACAGACCCCTGCACGTTCGGAGCGGCATACGACCGCGACCGCGACCCGTTGAACCCCAGCACTCTTGTTGGATCCAAGCGGAAGTGAATCTGTAAAGCAATGAGTAGATATGTGATACCCTTTGAATTACTCAATGAGCGACATAGACTTCTGAAGAAAAGGTGACGCGATACATACAGCAAGAGGTGTGATCGCGTCGTTCGCTGCGTACTGCCCATTTGATCCTTTGAGGTAGGCAATCAGCAGGCTGATGACGCCGCAGCTGTATATCGTGCCGCTTTCGACAATGGCTGTGAGGACGGGCATGAGGTTGGGTGCGCCGCCGGCGAAGCGGCCTATTCGGCAAATGCTCCAGACGATGGCAGCTGCGACTCGATGAGGAAAGTACAGGTAAAAGCGTAGGGTTCGCTTACCAGTGCAGAAAACATTGATACACACCGTCAGGATGAAAAATGAGGTGATGTAATGGGTCGCGGTCTTGAAGACAGTGGAATCTCTGGAAGACTGAGAGAACTGGTAGCATATAAACATGCCAGTGCCTAAGTCGTGGTAATTCATTATCGAAGGGCAGGAGAGGTATGATGATAACCTACCTGCGTTTACTAACAGCGCCAGCCCGGGCACAAGGATGACAGGCCATCTATTGCCGACTGTCACGTAGCATCTCCAGATCTGGCAGCGCTTCAGTATACTGAGCCATAGTAGATCGATGAAAGCGCACCAGAACACCGTCACCAATCAGAGTCTGAATCGTGTACAGAACACTCTTCGCAACGTATAGAGGGTCTGCTGCATTCCTGAAGTATGCAACAGGGTTAGGAGAAAATACGAAGCCTTGGAAAAGCTGGGTGAGGCTGAGCGCGATATGCTGAAGACGGGTAGACTGAGCGTGCTTCGAAGGAGAAGATAAGCGGAAACGTACAGAGGTCGCTACGCAGAAAAGAACGGTGGCAACCGGCAGCAGGGCCCGCTGTTGTGCTCGGCCATCCTTCCCTCGACGGATAAGCACCATCCACAATGTCCCAAAAAGAAGGACGAAGATGCCTTCATTCCGCGCAGCGGCGTGTCAGTTACGGTACTGCCCCGGAAACGTCTGACATACCAAAGAGAAAGCTCTCCAAGAATATGGATAGCAGCTCTGCTTGAAGAATCTGCATCTTAGGAACGGATAACTGGGGCTAGCGTCTTTGCGCGCATGTTCATGTGTCCCCGGAATCTTATACCCTCTGCATCATCTCAAGATTCGGCAGCTCTGCACAGCTGGTGCCATGCGAACGCCAAGATCCGAGAGCCGTAGGGCTTCCAAGACTCCCAGTCCAACATCAATCGTGATGGCTGGACCAGTAAAGAAAGACGCTTTCTGAAAGACGCTGTGGTAGACGAGTATAGCTCCCTTGCGACACATCAGCATGCCATGCCGCGCGGCGATCAAAAATGCCTCCACCCCATGACTGCTAGGATAGCGTTTATCGGTACAGTCGGAAGTTCGACTGCTTTCGATTTCAACGGCCTATCAACGGACGGCCTGTGAACGCTCCTCAGCTCATTTTTGACCAGCTAGACTGTCAATTGCAACATGAGTCGCATCCCTGCTTCACCGCATCACTGCATCAGGTCACAACTAACCAGGAACAATCGGCATGTTGACATAGGACTTGAGATCAGCCAGTGTCCCTGTTTCCGCTGTGAGGCGCACAAGTGTGTGTCGTAGGTGCTGATGAGGGTCCAAGAGACGTCAGTGCACCAACGATTCGCCCGCTCTCGTCTGACGCGGTAGTGACAAGCCCTAGAAAGGCGATCCGCCACCGTGAGGTGACACCTATCAGTGAAGTGAGCTAATCTAACGGTAATTGTAGGGAAAATGTTCGGATCGTGGAGTGAGACTGACGTTGATACTATAGACCCCACTGTTGATCAGGACATAGGCGCATGGAGCGCTACATCCGTCAGTGCAGCGTGATGGTTCGTGAGAGCACTGAGCACCGTTAGCAGCATTACCCTTGCGCCGTGTCCAGACTGCAGAGAAAGCGCTGCCCACGCCGAACGGATTCATCACTGAACGTGCGCAGCCCTGGTACTGCAGAGTCCCATCGTGAGGCGTCCGACTCGGAGTGTACACGCTGCGCACGCGATGCCTTGCACAATTGTTTCAGTGATTGATTCGTGATGTCGGGTACTCGCCCGGTGAACGTTCGAAAGGCATAGGCACCCGGAATGCTCGGCGTCCGCGTCATGCCAACAAATGCCAGTGGCACGCATATACTAGGCTCGTCCGCCATTGTGTACGAGAGACGATGGCCAATCTATGTTCCAGCTCCATGTCTAGCACGATGGATTTGACCAAGATTTGACAGCGTGTCGGCGTCAACTGAGAAATTACGGTCAGTAGTTATCCACGTAATTGCTGTGGTATGATTACTTACCGACACGACCTGACGCGGCCCTCCGAGTTTGGGACGTTCGTGTCAATCGCGGCGAGAGTCGAGATGTGCGATGCTATGCGAGCTGAGGCTATTGGCAATTGAAGGCGAACAACTTCGTGGCGGTTGACTCGCTCCCGATCGGATCTGAGCTCGGTCTACTTCCACCTCATCGACAACGCAGCAACACAGATTGTAAACACATAATGGAGTATCACAGTCCGCCACAAACGAGCGGACACTCCAATTCCTGCCCACATACATACAGTAAGTACGTACATTTAGTCCGCCCCAAGAGCCTAAAAAGCCTAAAAATACTGTACGGGAATCGAGGTAGAAGCTTCAGTGGTAAAATAGATATCAAGTAACGTGTAATGTAACTGGGTAGTGCCGAAAGAGTCTATGGCATAGTAAAGTGTCTAGTCGGGGATGCTGGTGGTGAAGGTGGTAGTGAAAGTGCAGTTCGGGAATCCTATTCGCAAGATAGGCAGTCTATGGGCTCGCGTCTAGTGTAGCCCATCCATCCAGGTTTCCATCCTGGCGGAATCGGACCAAGGAAAAAAAAAAGGCAGGCACCGTGAGATCCACAATACCCTTTAGTACGAGAAGATCATCAACCAGGGGTTGAGCACGATCTGCAGGAGAAAGAGATCGGTAAAGGCAGCCGACGCGGCTAGACAGCATAATACGTACTGGAAAAAGAATGTGGCTTCCGGCAGAGATACTGTAAGCAACATATGGTGTCAGAAAGGGAGCGTTTGAGGAATTGAGTGGATACGCACGTGATGGGGAGGATAACGGCCCAGTCCAACCCGGGTATTCGCCATGTCTCAGGGACGGCAGGACTGGCTAGGATGGCTATGGCGACAAATACTGCAAAACAGATAACGAGGGAGAGCCAGAAGCGCTTGAGAATGCGCGGGACTTCAATGAAGAAGTTTGAGCGCTCGACTTCTTTCTTGGTGGCACCCCAGGTGATGTCGTAGGAGAAGACGTGGGCAAGGATCGCTTGCGACAAATGAATAGAGAGGCCACCAAAGAAGAAGAAGCTAGGACAGTCATCGCTGTCAGCGAGAGAAGAGCACGCGGCCAGAAGTATGTACTCACAAGAAAGGAATCCACGTGAGATTCTCGAGCATACTGTCGAAGATACTGCGATGACCGAGGCGGTATTCCAGGAAGGTGAAACCGAGATTACCGAGGCCTGGGAAGACGACTGTACAGGCCAACCAGATCTCGAAGGAGTGTTCATAGTATCCGTCGATGTTGAGCGCCCAACCGAGGACGAGGTAATTTACAAGAGATAACGTTCCACCAGCTGCAAGGCCGTCTGCAGACAATAGCCGTGAGTAGACTTACTCACTAAGGAGAGACGAACCAAACTTACAATATGAGAACATATCTGTAAGTAAAAAAAAAAAAGGGTGGCAATCAGTCAGTACGCGCCTAGTAGAAGAGCTATGGAGGACTCACAGGACATCATGCCGATCTTGTAATGAATGGGAGCCTCTGACCACACGAAGATGCGCATCTGTTTGGTGATAGGACCCATGTGCCACCAGTCTTTGAGAGGGTTGAACAGGAGTTCGTTGCATCCTAATGGACGCAGATGAGCACGATTCCAACGAGAAGTAGCTGCAAGATCGTACCATAAGAATATTTTTGCCACCTATTAAGCTCGTCATCGACCGTCAAAGAGACACCTTCCTTGAACCCGCCCTCAGAATACGTGGCCCAGCGGATCGTGTATCCCTTGAGCTAAGTAAGTCACGTGCACACCCATCAGCGCCTATATATCCCCCAAGTCCTTTAAACTCACTTGTAAGCGCAATGCCATATCAAAATCCTCGCTGACGTTCGACTCAGACCAGATCTTGCTCTTGTTGTCATCACCGGGATCCAGGAATGCAGCATCTTGGATGGCAGACCAGCGCAGGAAGGCGTTGTGCCCGACGAACGGAGCCACCTCGCCATTAGCACAACCCATGGAGATGCACTTGTTGATGCGGCGCGTGAAGTGGGCGATACCATTTTCGAAGTAATGGTATGCGACCTGCATCACGTCTACACACAAGTTGGGGAGGATCAGCGGGAAGAGACGATGCACATCAACTGAGTCGTACCGGATTCGTGTTGAATGATCGCAATATCCGGACATTCACCGAGCTCGCGGGCAGCATCGCGGAAGCAATCCTAAAGCGAATCCATCAGACCTACGGGAGTCCAGCATCAACGAGACACATACCTCAGGGACAATGGTATCCGAATCCACAATGAGAATGATCTCCCCAACCCGCAAGGCCCTCGCATTGCAAGCCCATGGCTTGAATCGCCGTCCGCTTTCCTCGAAGATCTCCTCAATCGCCAGCTGCAGCGCCCGCTCCTCGATATCGTCCTCCTCGCCCTCATCAACGATATCGCCGCGCACCAAGCGCTCCTCCCGGTCCGCCTCCAGCTTCTTGATGTGCGCCTCCATCTTCAAGCTCAGCGCGAGCCCGTAGTTCATATTGCTAGCCTTCTTGAACCGTCCGCGGCGCTTGAACCCGCCCTCGGCGGAGTCATGCTTCGGGCGCGCGACCCATCCGATACCGTTGTCCGCATAGAACGCGATGCGGATCGCGCGCTCTTCCTCGGACAGGAGCTGCAGCCCGTCGTCGTGGACGAAGATCGAGGACGTCCCGCCCTGTCGTGCGTACGTCTGCATCGCCTTCTTGAGTGACTGGACGGACGGCATGCTGTGGTTGAACGGGTGGCGTTAGCGTCGTTCGGATTTAGATTAGATTCTCGAGGCACAGAGAGCCAAAACCCAAATTACATTGCCGGGTGCTAACCCCATCTTGGCGCAACAGCCTCGGTTCGAGCCAGTTGCCGCCACGATCCCGTTATAGCATGTGATGAAACATCGAAACTTACATGGTCTGATCTAGGCTCTCCTTATAGACAGGCATCTCAATGGTGATGTGGGGCAGGTGGGAGTCGACCTCTTTGTTAGGATTGGGTTTAATCGCAGAGTAGTACTTTGAGTTCTCATGGTACTGGGCAACCGGTCCGAGGCTATTTGCGGAACGATGAGTGCATGACGCACGGCGTGAAATGAAGTCGACTTACAGGTATGAAATGTTGCCGATGAGCTGCATGGCGAAAAACTGTGTATCATAGATATCAATTAAGGATTTCCTGGAGGATGATCCAAAAATGTGCTTACGAGCGACACGCAGAACAAGAACGGCATCGTGACGATGAGAGCAAAGCGCCCATACTTGTGATCCAACTGCCACTCGGTAAGGAGCTCGTTCAAACCACTGCCCATGAAGACTGGGGCGCAGCATGTCAGACCCAAACCTTCAGCAGTGGAAATGATGCGGGGTGCTTACAGAGGGACAATGCGCATCCCATCCCGCTATAGAATGGAGTGAACAGGCGCATCGGACGTGCGCTCGCTCCAGTCGCCTTCTCGGGATCCTGCGCGTCCGCATCAGGCTTCGTCGAAGAGATCCGCCAGCCCCACAGCGAACCCGTCTTCTTCGGCTTCTTGACGTTGCGCGCGATCTCGGGCGACACCGCCGACACCTCGACCTTCGCAGCAGCCTGCTTTTCGTTCAGCTGCACATCGGACGACGAATTGACGGCCGATCCCGGGGACGACGCGCTGCTGGTCGAAGGCGTGCCGAGGTTGGCGAGCGAGAGGCGCTGCGACCACACGAGCTTGATGAGCTTCTCGTCAAAGTCGCGGCAGATCGGAATGATAGTGTCGATGCTGTCCGACCAAACGACGAGGACGCGTTCGTCGCGCTAATCGGGATGACGTAATGATTAATTATGGTAAATTAAAAGGAATGGAACACCGACAATGAAGGCACCGCACTGCTCTTTGTCGGCGTACGGCAGATACGCCATATTTTCCAGAATCTGGATCCGCGTGTTGTCATCGACGTAAATTGCGGAGCCGTCTTCACCGCTGCTTGCACGTCAGTGGGCGGCGGCGAAAGGAAGCGAAGGAGACGTACGCAGTGCTGAGCGCGACGTGCACGGCGGCGCTGCGCAACTTGACCGCCACGACGGGGTTCATGACGCGTACGGCCGCCTCGAAAGGCTCCAGGTACGGGTTTTCGTAGGGAAAAACACGAAACTGGCCAGGGTTTATGCGCAAGCAGACACCGGCGTGAACGTTCTCGCCCGAAGGCTTGAACCACGCGTCACCTTGGGTCTGTTCACAATTCGATATTAGATATACGGTGGGCATTGCAGGATAGGGTGATGACGCACCTGCCTGAAGATATGATGCAGGAGCGCATCATACGCATCGTAGTCCATAGCGGTCAGACTCATCTTGAACAGACAACTCGCAAGGGAGAGAGCGAGGAAGAAGAAAAAAGAGGAAGGGACTGGAAGCAGCGGCTCGACGAAGGGACGGCGGAGCGCTGGGCAGACGGGAGCCCCAGTCCTGAGTCTTAAGAGCGGGCCCACCCTGCCGCCCTCCCTATCTCAACTCTGGATCGACAGTCTAATGGACTGGAAGGCTTGAGTGCGGATGAATGATGCCCAGAATGGCAGATGTTCCATGTTGGCATCTGCCTCGCGCGGGCTGTGTACTGGGTTGGAGCCAGGGTCACGACAATCCTCGGTCCCCGCACGCACACGTCCAAATTTGCGCACAAGATGGGCGAGGCGGCGCTCCCGGAAAGCGAAGAACGAGGGACAGGTCCAGCGATGGTGGGCCTTGCCCTTGAAGTTCCTCGATTCCTCCGGTCAGACGTCGACGTGGACGTGATCGGGGTGGACAATACGAGGGCGATAGCCCTCGCCGAGCACTGCCGCGGGCAGCAGTCCGAGACCGCCGTCGAGACGTACATACCATAACCAGCCGTGATTCGTTGAGTAGCGTACATGACATGCCGCATCAAGACGTCCTGGCGCCGAACAAACCGTCCCGGACGAGGAGCATTTTCCCATGCACAATAAATTGGCTCGGGATGCAGGTCCACGTTTCTGGTTCCTGGGTTCCAATGCTTCGTGTTCTGGATCGCGCGCGCCCTGCGCCGCAACCGTGCCGCTTCTCGATGAATCACAGAGAGCGCTCTGCCTCCTCTCCATGGTCCTCGGGGCGCGCGAGCGCTGCTCTTCCGCAGGTCAGACTGTCCGGTGGAGCAGATTCGCCGGGACGTGCGTACAACTTCGGGTGCGGACGGGAATCCGTTCCACAGACTAGAATCACCATCAGATAGCCTATTCAGAGAGCGACCGACGCAGGTGGTACCACTATCAGGGTTAAGCAGAGGGATCCCCTTTCCCGTCGGACACAACGGAGATCGCATCTGTCTGTCACAGCGTCTGTGGCTGACGGCTGCGCGCGCACGGTGCGCAGATAAAGATGGAGATGGACAGGAGGCATCGGCGATACGCCGCGGAGAGGATAGAGCGGCCGCACGGTATTCCGGGTGTCAGGGCGCACCCAAGCAACACATGAAAGCCGTGCAAAAATACGCGGTACCGCGCTCCACGTGGGGAGACGAGCACCAAGGCCCCTGGTATGTATGCGGTGCGCATATCGTGTACGCGCGCGAGTCGCGATTGCTGGAGTGAGGATCGGCGGGCGCGGGACTCGGGAGACGTCAGGTCCAGGGGTGAACCCTGTGAGCGCGCGCACGCCAGGGAAAAAACGTCGGAAAGGGAAAGGAAGCGTCCTCGAGGGGGTGATGGGAAGAACGCAGCGTGTCAGTAGAAGTTGATGGCCCACGACGTTTCGGACGGGCATGGGTGGGAATCCGGTGGAAGCTGTCGGAGTGTAATCGGCGCCTGAGTTATCCATTCAGATTGGTCCTCAAGGGCGAAAGGGGGTAGCATCAAGTGTTGACCTCTAGAGACGATGCTCGATGTCTGGATGGAAAGGATTCGTGGCGGCCTCACCAGAACTCTCGCTGACTTGAAAAACATCCCGATGCGTAATTTTTTAAACTCCGCGATCCGGACGCAAATTTTGATGTCTGAAGTGGAGCACGCTGCCCGGCGGTATGCGTCAAATACAAGGAAAAAGAAGAAAACGGAACAACGGCCAGGATAATGAAACGCTCCATTATGTCCGCTCAACGGAAGAACAGTCCCTACGGGCAAGCCGGACTTGACAAATAGATTAAAGAAAAGCGTGCACTGTACTTCCGGTATCGCGTTGGATGGCTGCGAGTCCGTTCGGCAGGTTGAGCGTCAGACTTACATCGTCTGAAGATAGTGGCACGGCCGGAGACTCCTTAGAATCTAAGATAGATGACGTCTGAAGGCTCCGCTATTGTCTGAACCTTGTTAGAGCACTTGGCTATGCCAAGCAGGGCATGGTGCCACACGAAGACAAAGCGACAAGCGACGTTGACCAGCCCGCTAGGCCGCGAAAAGAAACTTCCCAGCCACTGTGGACGGCGGGCTTGCGTCATGACGAGCGACTCGAGGCAGGTGAACTGGCATATTTAGAACATTTCGTTATCGCTGCATTGGAGTGGACGATTGCTGATCACTTGAATTAGCGACCGCATCATGCACCGCCGGGATGCAAACGGAACTGGAATGACATCAATGGAAATGAAGTGGGGAAGGATCGAGAAACGAAGGCCCTCAGCTCGTATCAATCGTCAGGCTTCATGAGACATAACTTACGATATCAGCGTGCGTGAACGCAAGCACGAACGGAGCCCAGAATCTTGCGATACAGGAACCACAGGGCAAAGAATCCTCCGAGGCGCAACGTGGATATGTTCAGGACAGGTATTCTTGTCAGGGTTCGTGAAGTGGTCCGCCCAAACTTCGTAAAGCTTAGATTCGCCCACGAGTTCCAGTAATGAATCAGCATGCGGGAGGTGGATGCGAGTAAGCACCTGGACTACAGTAACGTAACTTGACTCGTGTGTTGACTGACGCGCAGGATTTCCGATTTATGAATCGATGATGATGGTGAGCGTTAACATCGAGGACAAGATAAGCTTAAGATCGGGTGAAGGCAATAGGGTAGTACACACCCCGTGTTTAAGTCCTGTTTAACAGCTTATTTGAGTCCTATTTGACGGCCTGTTTAACTCGCGGCACGACGCGGCAGAAGCTGGCTGACTTTAAAAGTGTGTCCATTTCGGGCTCGGGATCTTGGGTCCCGATCTGTGCCGAGTCGCCGAAGAAGGGTCTATGCATCAACTGCGTTCAACCTCACTCGGCATGCCATTGCATTGCATCCTGTCGACGATTAGTGTCAATTATGTAGGCATCACCTATATTTGAAGAAATAAGTGTCCACTACGCAGCGAGACGGACTAAGTGAAAGCGGGCATGCAGTATATAAGGCCCAAGTAGCTATCAACTTCAAATGCGGGTTAGGGTTACTTGCTGGTTTTAATGGCATCAGGCATGGTCTAGCTCAGTTTTCTACTCGTAAACCTTCCCCAAGTACTAACATAGGTTTCTTAAATACATTCAGTAGCATTAATCTTATAATTAGGACACCTATGCGGTCAACAGTGACAATGGACAACATGATGCGACGTCGAGCCGAGGGATCGGCAAATCGGCGCAGACCGGCACCCAAGATCCCGAGCCCGAAATGGACACACTTTTAAAGTCAGCCAGCCTCTGCCGCGTCGTGCCGCGAGTTAAACAGGCCGTCAAATAGGACTCAAATAAGCTGTTAAACAGGACTTAAACACGGGGTGTGTACTACCCTAATGGACAACAGGGCCAAACAACCATCTTCCCACTTTCCCAATACACGCGCCACATTACTTATTTTGTTAACGCTGTCCTGTTGTCGATGTTGTAAACTTGTAAGTTGTAGAAGGTCATGTACAGAACACCCAAAGATACCTTAGAACTAGGGCTCGCTCTCAAGTCAAACAAGATTATCGGATCCGACCCTTGGTGCCTTCGTTCTCGAGCTCCAGGGCCATCGACTTTTCGTCAAATTTAGCCACAGCTCCTGGAATAAGTCTGACAGTCAATGGTGCGCATGCGTTTCCGACTTGTGCCTGCGGAAGAATGGTGCGTGCATTCTCCTGTGGATATTCTGTTTCAGACAATTGGAATAGCGCCGACAGTGTCGCACGCACGCCCATCTTGCTTTCGAGATAATGTCAATAATCACCTCGGCTTATGATTTCCCCTTTCTGCTCACCTTGTAGCATTTTAGGCTGCGAGGCTTGACTTGATGCACGGACGCTGTATGCACGCACGCTGTACAAGGGACGTCAATGCGTGCCTGCATTCCACGGCCCGCCAGCGGCTTTTAAGGGCTTCTATTTCCCCTCGGCGAGACCGCTCTATCTCGCAGGTCTTGTCCCATTCCTGCCGGATCGACATCAGTCTGTTCTGCCAGAGACGGCAGTGTACAGAGCTGTCACCGTGCTGATTGGGGCCTTGGGTCCAGCCGCCCAACCGCCGCCGTGCCCATCCATCCTCATAAACCACGCGCGTCTTTGGATGTAGCTGTACCGTCAGTCCCCACGATGGCACCACCGACGACGTCCTCCACCGCGAGCACGAGCTCCATGCACGAGGTCTTGGACTCTGACACGGCCCTAGCCCCACCACGCCCGTCTTTTCTCACCCCCAACAGTCGCCGCTCGTCGGATGGCCCTGAAGAGCCCTCCTCTCCTTCTCCTCGCTCAGGTAAAGAGAAGGAAAGGGAGCCAAGTAGTCCGACTAGCCCTCGGCGCCCCACGACGGGCACCACCACCTCGCGCCCCACGACCGGCAGCGTCAGCGTCGATGGATCGAACACAGGCGACCCCTTCGCGACGCCCACCGCAGAGCAGACCAACCCATTCTCGCCACCCGCAAGTGTTCTCAGCTTCAGCATGGGCGACACGCCCGCCGGCAACGCCGGGCCGGGCGGCTACCCGTTCCCCGCGAACAGCGCGCTCAGCTCGATGCGCAACAGCGCCGTCGACCTCGCGCCGCAGATGCGCTCGCGCCGCCCCAGCCGCGCCGCGCTCGCCTCGCCCCCGCGCCGCCCGCTGACGATCATCCAGCCGTCCATCGCGGCCGCGTCGTCGGGCACGGGCGTCGGCAGCGGCCCGCGTGTGCGCCCTTCCAAGAAGCCGCGCCCGGCAAGCACCATGCTCACCGGCGAGATCTACAAGCCGTGGATGGAGAAGAAGGACAGCACGATGCGCGTCGCGTACTGGCTTTTCTACGGCGTCGCGCTGCTCGGCATCGCCGGCTCCGTCCTCCGCTGCTACTTTGGCTGGAAGGACGTCTCGCTGCTCGGCAACCTCTGTCTCGTTATGGACGACGAGTTCAATTCGGGCGAGCTCGATACGGAAAATACGTGGTCACGTGAGGCCGACATGAGCGGCTTTGGGTAGGTCGACGTCTGTTGCGTGTTTCTGCCACCGACGCTAACCATTTCGCGTAGGAACGGCGAGTTTGAGATGACAACTGTGTCATCGAACAACTCTTTTATCCGGAACAACCAGCTCTACATCCTTCCGACACTGACGTCGGACGTCATCGGGAACGATGCGATCTATGACGGCCACACGTTCAACCTCACGGGCTGCACCAACACCAATCTGACCGCATGCGGCGCGGTGAGCAACCGCACGGCGGGGACGATCATCAACCCTGTGATGAGCGCGCGCCTGACCACCAAGGGCAAGAAGAGCATCCGCTATGGCCGCGTCGAAGTCCGCGCAAAGCTTCCCAGAGGGTATGTTCATCCCCCATCTTCTGATCTGCGCTCGCTCACCGCGCATCACGGACAGGGACTGGATGTGGCCCGCGATCTGGATGCTGCCGGAGGACAACAAGTACGGTCCATGGCCGCTCAGCGGCGAGATCGACATCATGGAGTCCCGCGGCAACGGCATCAGCTACCCCGCGCAGTGAGCCCCGTCCCTTTACCCGCGGTGATCCGACGCGAATGCTAACTACCCTGCAGGGGCGTGAACGTCGTGCGCGGCTCGCTCAACTGGGGCCCGCTCACCTGGCTCAACGCCGTCAGCAAGACGTACGGCTGGTGGTCGCTGCGCCGCACGTCGTACGACAAGGCATTCCACACGTACGCGCTGGAGTGGAGCCCGGACTTCCTGCGGATCTACGTCGACAGCCGCCTGTCGCACATGCTCGAGCTGAAGTTCAACATCCCGTTCTTCCAGCGCGGGGACTTCCCCGCGGCCGTCTCGAACGCGTCGCAGGAGATCATCCTCGAGAACCCGTGGGCAGGCTCGGGAAACTCGGCGCCGTTCGACCAGCGTCAGTCTCTGTCGTTCTGAGTTCTGTGGTGATTGTGGCTGATGCCCGCGCAGCGTTCTTCCTTATCATGAATGTAGCCATTGGCGGCACGAATGGCTGGTGGCCCGATAACGTCGGGAAGAAGCCCTGGCTCAACGGCGCGCTCAGTACGTCTTGCGCTCCCCCAGTACACATACTCACGCTAACACGCCGCACAGATGCGATGGAGCAGTTCGCGCTTGCGCAGGACCAATGGTATCCGACGTGGGCCCAGAGCGACGAGGACCGCGCAATGATTGTCGACTATGTTAAGATGTGGGAGTTGTGTTGATTCGCGATATTCGGACGCTGGTCTCCCTCCTCGGTACTGCTATAGATTATTCTGCTTTTCCACGGTCCTTTGTTACCCCTACATACATGTCTTCTATTCGTTGTGTCGATAGCACAGACATTTGGTACTGACCGAGTCATTCCTGCTAGCAGTGGGTCTTACGAGTGCCGGGCAGGGCCGCGCGCTCTCAAGGAGCTGTCACTGTGTCAGTCCGTCCGAGTGGTCTGGATCCTTGTCCACTTAATCCTAAAGCTAATTACTGTCATTGAGAAGATTGATGGCAAATTGATGGCCATGAAACCCGCCTTAGATAGGGTTGTCATTTGTGGTGCAGATGTTCAGGTTTGGCATAAGAAATGAAGATGAAATTTTTTTATTCCGAACTGTCGTTGGCGAGTTCGAGCAAGTAGGTAGCAATCATTACTTGGCATCCCAAAACGAGCGGACACTCCAATTCCGGTCCACATACATACAGTAAGTATGCACATTTAGCCCGCACCAAGAGCCCCAAAAGCCTAAGAACCTTGTATGCGAATCGGGTATGTAGAAGCTTCAGTGATAGAATAGAAAATCAGGTAACATGTAATGTAACTGGGTGATGCTGAAAAGAATCTATGGCAGTGTAAGGTGTCTAGTCGGAGATGCAGGCGATGGTGAAGGTGATGGTGAAGGTGCAGTCCGGGGAACCGTACTTCGTAAAATAGGCAGTCTATGGGCTCGCGTCTAGTGTGGCACATCAATCCAAATTCCATTCTGGCAGAATCGAGACGAAAAAAAAATATCAGGCACGGTGAGATCCACAATACCTTTTAGTACGAAAAGATCATCAGCCAGGGATTGAGCACGATCTGCAGGGGAAAGAAAGAGTTCAACAAAGACAGCCGGCATGGCCAAGCAGAAGAAAACGCACTGGGAAAAGAATGTGGCTTCCGGCAGAGATACTGAAAGCAGCGTGCGGTGTCAGCGAAGGAGCGTTCAAGACGGAATGAAATACTCACGCGATAGGAATGATAACGGCCCAGTCCCACCCGGGTATTTGCCAAGTCGAAGGAACGGCGGGGCTGGCTAGGACGGCTACGGCGATAAATATTGCAAGACATATAACGAGGGAGATCCAGAAGCGCTTGAGGATGCGCGGGACTTCGATGAAGAAGTTTGAGCGCTCGACTTCTTTCTTGGTGGCACCCCAGGAGATGTCGTAGGATAAGACGTGGGCAAGGATCGCTTGCGACAAATGAATAGAGAGGCCACCAAAGAAAAAGAAGCTGAGAAAGTCACAGCCGTTAGCGAGAGAAGAGCACGCGGCCGGAGGTAAGGACTCACAAGAAAGGAATCCACGTGAGATTCTCGAGCATACTGTCGAAGATACTGCGATGACCGAGGCGGTATTCCAGGAAGGTGAAACCGAGATTGCCGAGACCAGGGAAGACGACCGTACAGGCCAGCCAGATCTCGAAGGAGTGTTCGTAGTATCCATCGACGTTGAGTGCCCAACCGACGATCAGATAATTCACAAGAGACAACGTTCCACCAGCTGCAAGGCCGTCTGCAGACAAGAGCCATGAGCTGAATTTCTCGCTAGTGGAAATGAACCAAACTTACAATATGAGAACATGTCTGTTGAGAAAGCAATCGGCCTATCAGTGTGCGCCTAGTTCAAGCCGCGGAGGACTTACAGGAAAGCATGCCGATCTTGTGATGGATGGGAGCATCTGACCACACGAATACGCGCAGCTGCTTAGTGATAGGACCCATGTGCCACCAGTCTTTGAGAGGGTTGAACAGGAGTTCATTGCATCCTAAAGTTGACGCAGTGAGCACAGATCTAACGCGAAGTAGCTGGGAAGTCATACCAAATGCGTACTTTTGCCATCTGTTAAGCTCATCATCGACCGTCAACGAGACACCTTCCTTGAACCCGCCCTCAGAATACGTGGCCCAGCGGATCGTATATCCCTTCAGCTAAGTCACGTGCACACCCCATCAGCACCTATATATCCCCCAAATCCTTTTAACTCACTTGTAAGCGCAATGCCATATCAAAGTCCTCGCTGACGTTCGATTCCGACCAAATCTTGCTCTTGTTGTCATCGCCGGGATCCAAAAATGCAGCGTCTTGGATGGCAGACCAGCGCATGAAGGCATTGTGTCCGACGAACGGAGCCACCTCGCCGTTGGCGCAGCCCATGGAGATACACTTGTTGATGCGGCGCGTGAAGTGGGCAATACCGTTCTCGAAGTAATGATGCGCGACCTGCATAACGTCTACAATTTTCGGAGGGTCAGCGGGCAGAAATGATGCACATCGACAATATCGTACCGGACTCATGCTGGATGATTGCGATATCCGGACACTCACCGAGCTCGCGTGCAGCATCGCGGAAGCAATCCTGAACGAACCGATCAGATCTACGGGAGTCCAGCATCAACGAAACGCATACCTCGGGGACAATAGTATCCGAATCCACAATGAGGATGATCTCCCCAACCCGCAATGCCCTCGCACTACAAGCCCACGGCTTGAACTGCCTTCCGCTCTCCTCGAAGATCTCCTCAATCGCCAGCTCCAGCGCCCGCTCCTCAATATCATCCTCCTCACCGTCGTCGACGATCTCCCCGCGCGCCATGCGCTCCTCCCGGTCCGCTTCCAGCTTCTTGATGTGCGCCTCCATCTTCAAGCTCAGCGCGAGCCCGTAGTTCATATTGCTAGCCTTCTTGAACCGCCCGCGACGCTTGAACCCGCCCTGGGTAAAATCATGCTTCGGGCGCGCGACCCACCCGATGCCATTGTCCGCATAGAACGCGATGCGGATCGCGCGCTCTTCCTCGGACAGGAGCTGCAGCCCGTCATCGTGGACGAATATCGAGGAGGTCCCACCCTGCCGTGCATATGTCTGCATCGCCTTCTTGAGCGACTGGACGGACGGCGTGCTGTGAAGTGAACAGGTGGCGTTAGCGGCGCTCTCATCTAGATTAGATTCTCGAGGCACAGAGAGCCAAAGCCCAGATTACATTGCTGGGTGCTAACCCCGTCTTGGCGCATGGGGCTCGCTCCGAATCAATTTTCGCCAGGATGCCGTTACAGCATGCGGTCAAGATAAAAACATACATGGTCTGGTCTAGGCTCTCCTTATAGACAGGCATCTCAATGGTAATGTGCGGCAGGTGCGAGTCAACCTCTTTGTTAGGACTGGGTTTGATCGCAGAGTAGTACTTTGAGTTCTCATGGTACTGGGCAACCGGTCCGAGGCTATTTGCCGCACGAAAGCATGAGTAGGTGACGCGCGGCGCAAGATAAAATCGACTTACAGATACGAGATGTTGCCGATGAGTTGCATGGAGAAAAACTATATCATGGAAATCAATCAGGCGTTTCCGGGAGGGCGGCTGCAAAAATATACTTACGAGCGACACGCAGAACAAGAACGGCATCGTAACGATGAGAGCAAAGCGCCCATACTGTTGATCCAAGCGCCACTCCGTGAGGAGCTCGTTCAAACCAGTGCCTATGAAGACTGGAGGCGCAGCATGTCAGAATCGAGACCCGAGCAGTAATCGCAACGTGTTTCGCTTACAGAGGGACAATGCGCATCCGAATCCGCTGTAGAACGGAGTGAACAGACGCATCGGGCGTGTGCTCGCCCCAGTCGCCTTCTCGGGATCCTGCGCCTCTGCGCCAGGTTTCGTCGAGGGGAGCCGCCAGCCCCACAGCGAGCCTGTCTTCTTCGGCTTCTTGGTGTTGTTCACGATCTCGTGCGACACTGCCGACATCTCGACCTTCGCGTCAACCTGCTTTTCGTTCAGCTGCACATCGGACGACGAATAAACGGCCGATCCCGGGGATGATGCACCGCTGGTCGACGGGGTGGCATAGTTCGCCACGGACAGCCGCTGTGACCACACGAGCTTGATGAGCTTCTCGTCAAAGTCGCGGCAGATCGGAATGATGGTGTCGATGCTGTCTGACCAGACTACAAGGACGCATTCGTCGCGCTAGTTAGGATGACATAATGATAAGTTAGGGAAATGGATGACGAGGACGGAAGACCGACAATGAAAGCACCGCACTGCGCCTTGTCGGCGTACGGCAGATACGCCATACTTTCCAGAATCTGGATGCGCGTGTTGTCGTCGACGTAAATCGCCGAGCTGTCTTCACCGCTGCGTACACGTCAGTGGGCGGCGGGAAAGGAAGTGAAGGAGACTTACGCGGTGCTGAGCGCAACGTGCACGGCGGCGCTGCGCACCTTGACCGCCACGACGGGGTTCATGACGCGTACGGCCGCCTCGAAGGGCTCCAGATACGGGTTTTCGTAGGGAAAAACACGAAACTGGCCATGGTTGATACGCAGGCAGACACCAGCGTGGATGTTCTCGCCCGAAGGCTTGAACCACGCGTCACCTTGGGTCTGTTTACAATTCGGTATTAAGCATACGATGGGTACTGCAGGACAGAATGATGACGCACCTGCCTGAAGATATGATGCAGGAGCGCATCATACGCGTCGTAATCCATAGCGGTCAGACTCATCTTGAACACAGACGACTCGCAAGGAAGGGAGCGAGGAAGGAAAAAAGAAAAGAAAGGACTGAGAGCAGAGGCCCGACGAAGGAAAGGCGGAGCGCTGGGCAGACGGGATTTCCGTTCTCTGAGTCTTAAGAGCGGGCCCACCCTGTCGTCCTCCGTATCTCAACTCTGGATCAACAAGCCAATGACTTGGAATGCTTGAGTGCGGATGAACGATGCCCGGAAAGGCAGACGTTTCGTGAAATACACGGCGCCGCTCTTCTCCGCGCGGGAAGACAAGAACAAAGGCCTCGGCCTATGTATACTTACAGATCGCTGGAGTGAGGATCGGGCGCGGGACACGGGAGATATCAGGTCCAGGGACGAGCCCTTGCGAACGCGCGCACGCTAGGAAAAGATGTCGGAAAGGGAAAGGAAGCGTCCTTGAGTGGAGTGATGAAGATAATGCAGCGCGTCAGCAGAAGTTGATGGCCTACGTAGGGGCGTGCATGGGCGGGAAGGAGTATGGTGGAAACTGTCGGCGAGTAGCCGGCGCCATTCAGATTTAGTGACTTCAGAATCGACACGGCGTAGCTGCCAGTGTTGGACTCCGGAGATGACGCTCAATGTCTGGATGGAAATGACTGCTAGCGGCCTTACCAGAACTCTCGCTGGCTTGAAAAGCATCTCGATGCCAAAAGTTTCAGTCTCCGCGATCCAGACACAAGATTGATGTCTAAAGCGGAACACGCTGCCCGGCGGTAAGACGTCAAATACAAGGAAAAAGAAGAAAACGGAACAGCGGCCAGGAGAATGAAACGCTCCATTATGTCCGTTAAACGGAAGAACAGTCCTACGGTCCGGTAAGTATCACGTACGATGGCTGCGAGTCCGTTCGGGAGGTTGTGCTTCAGAGTCGCATGGTCTGAAGATGGTGGCACGGCCGAGCACTAGCCGAGCAGCCCAGGATATCTATTGAATGACGTAGGGCCCCATCAGTCTGAATCTTGTTGAGGCACCCGACTGTGCCAAGCAGGGCATAGCGTCACAAAAACAAACCGACAAAGGGTGCTTCAACCAGCCTGTTAGACCGCGAGAAGAAACTTCCAAGCCAATATTGACGGCGATTGGTATGACGTACGACTCGAGGCGGGAAGACAGGCTGGCATATCTGGATCATTTCGTTATCGGCCCACTGGAGTGGGCGGTTGCTGATCACTCTTATTAGCGACCGTATCATGCACGGCCGAGATGAGGATGGAACAGAAGTACTGTACTGTATGGAGAGTAGAAGGATCGAGACATGAAGGTCCTCAGTTCATGTCCGAATGGGCAAGTTCGTGAGGCTTGACTCACTAGTAATCTGTTAGCGTACGCGAATGCACGCACAAACGGAGTCTAGGCGCTTGCGGTAGAGATTGAACGTTGAACGGCGAGTCGGATGGGACTCTAGGAGGAAATAAAATACCGACTTGCAACGTGGACCATGAAGTCCTTCTTGCAGTGATTGGCAGAGATCCGCCCAATGTGAACTTCGTCCGAGGTTTTCATTCGACTCTGGCATGTTCATTAACTTGAATTAATCAACATGAGGAAGCTAGAATAAGCCCAGAAGTTTTCGTGCAGTGGTTACTTTCGAAGACAAGATCGTGATGAACCGGACAACAGTTGAGGTTAACGTGGCTGAATCCAAGCTGAATCGGCGCTGAAAGACGACAACAGTCAAATAGTACCAAACAACCAGCCATGCATCTCGACGGCGACCACTCATGATCACTACAGCATCCAGAAAGCAATGAGTAAGTATATGTGGATCAGGGCCCTACAGGGCGTTTTCTCAAGTCGAACAGCATTACCGGACCCGCCTCTCGGTTCCGTCCTTCGCGAGGGCCATCGAGATCCAATTTTTCGTTCATTTTTAGCCGGGCAGCGGTGTCGGAATCCGGAACAGTTGTCTAATACTCTAATTGACACCTGTCTTACGCCAGCGTTTTCAGCTTCGTGCCTGCGGAAGGACTGTTGTCTATCCTTCCAATCCTTCTTCCTCCCAGTGCGTTACGTTTTCCTACGGATTTCTGTTCTAGATGCCTGGAATATTGGCACATACGCTTGTCATACGCACGCTCTGCATCAAGCTTTTGTGGAGTATGCGAATCATTTCATCTTTCCCCCTTTTTACTCACGCCGTAACATCTCAGGCTACGAGGATATGGACTTGATGCACGCACGCTGTAGGGACGTCGTTGCGTGCCTGCATTCTACGGCCCAACGTGGCCTTAAAGGGCTTCTATTTTCCATCGGCCAGAGCGCTCTATCTTGCGGGACTTGTGTCCCATTACTGCCAGATCGTCATCAGTTTTTTTTTTCTTTTTTTTTGCCAGACTTGGCAGTGTACAGAGCTGCCACCGCGCTGATTGGGGGGTTGGGGTTTGCCGCCCGATCGCCGCGTGCCCATCCATCCTCATAAACCAAGCGCGTCTCTCATCGCAGCTATATCGTCAGTCCCCACGATGGTACCACCGACGACGTCCTCTACCGCGAGCATGAGCTCTACGCATGAGGTCTTGGACTCCGACATGGCCCTGGCCCCGCCACGCCCATCTTTTCTCGCCCCCAACAATCGCCGCTCATCGGATGGCTCTGAAATTTCTTCTTCCCCCTCCCCTCGTTCGGGTAAGGAGAAAGAGAAGGAGCCCACTAGTCCGACTAGCTCACGGCGCCTCATGATGGGCACTACTGCCTCGCGCTCCGCGACCGGCAGCGTCAGCGTCGACGGATCGAACACGGGTGACCCATTCGCAACGCCCGCCGCAGAGCAGAACAACCCGTTCTCGCCACCCGCGAGCGTTCTTAGCTTCAGCATGGGCGACACGCCGGTTGGCAATGCCGGGCCAGGCGACTACCCGTTCCCTGCGAACAGCGTGCTCAGCTCGATGCGCAACAGCGCCACCGACCTCGCGCCGCAGATGCACTCGCGCCGCCCCAGCCGCGCCGCACTCGCCTCGCCCCCACTGACGATCATCCAGCCGTCCATCGGTGCCGTGTCGTTGGGGACGGGCGTCGGCAGCGGCCCGCGCGTGCGCCCTTCCAAGAAGCCGCGCCCCGCGAGCACCATGCTCACCGGCGAGATCTACAAGCCGTGGACCGAGAAGAAGGACAGCACGATGCGCGTAGCGTACTGGCTCTTCTACGGCGTCATGCTCCTCGGCATCGCCGGCTCCGTCCTGCGCTGCTACTTTGGCTGGAAGGATGTCCAGCTGCTCGGCAACCTGTGTCTCGTTATGGACGACGAGTTCAATTCGGGTGAGCTCGATACGGAAAATACGTGGTCGCGCGAGGCCGACATGAGCGGCTTTGGGTAGGTCGATGCTTCTCGTGTGTTCCGCGCCGCTGACGCTAACCATTTCGCGCAGGAACGGCGAGTTTGAGATGACAACTGTGTCGTCGAACAACTCTTTCATCCGCAACAATCAGCTCTACATCCTTCCGACTCTGACGTCGGACGTCATCGGGAACGACGCGATCTACGACGGCCACACGTTCAACCTCACGGGCTGCACCAACACCAATTTGACCGCATGCGGCGCGGTGAGCAACCGCACGGCGGGGACGATCATCAACCCTGTGATGAGTGCGCGGCTGACCACCAAGGGCAAGAAGAGCATCCGCTATGGCCGCGTCGAAGTCCGCGCGAAACTTCCCAGAGGGTATGTCTATCCGCCGCCTTCTGATCTGCGCTTGCTCACCGCGCATCACGGTAGCGACTGGATGTGGCCCGCGATCTGGATGCTGCCGGAGGACAACAAGTACGGTCCATGGCCGCTCAGCGGCGAAATCGACATCATGGAGTCCCGCGGCAATGGCATCAGCTACCCCGCGCAGTGAGTCCCGTCCCTTTCCCCCGCGGTGATCCGACATCGATACTAACCACCCTGCAGGGGCGTGAACGTCGTGCGCGGCTCGCTGAACTGGGGCCCGCTCACCTGGCTCAACGCAGTCAGCAAGACGTACGGCTGGTGGTCGCTGCGCCGCACGTCGTACGACAAGGCATTCCACACGTACGCGCTGGAGTGGAGCCCGGACTTCCTGCGGATCTACGTCGACAGCCGCCTGTCGCACATGCTCGAGCTGAAGTTCAACATCCCGTTCTTCCAGCGCGGGGACTTCCCCGCGGCCGTCTCGAACGCGTCGCAGGAGATCATCCTCGAGAACCCGTGGGCGGGTTCGGGCAACTCGGCGCCGTTCGACCAGCGTTAGTCGATTCCGGTTTTTAGTTTCTGCGCGGGACCGTGGCTGATGGCCTGTGTAGCGTTCTTCCTGATTCTGAATGTGGCCATTGGCGGCACGAATGGTTGGTGGCCCGATAACGCCGGGAAGAAGCCCTGGCTCAACGGCGCGCTCAGTACGTCCTGCCTTCCCCCGATTTAACTTTCGCGCTGACGTGCCACAGATGCGATGGAGCAATTCGCGCTTGCGCAGGACCAGTGGTATCCGACGTGGGGCCAAAGCGATGAGGACCGCGCGATGGTCGTCGACTATGTTAAGATGTGGGAGTTGTGCTGATTCGCGATATTCGGACGCTGGTATCCCCCCTTCGGTACTGCTATAGATTATTCTGCTTTTCCACAGTCGTTCGTTACCCTGCTATCACTCTCTACACACGCATGTCCTCCATCCGTTGGGTCTATGACACGGACATTGGTGCTGACCGAGTAATGTGTTACATAGTCTTTTCCCTCGGCTTGTTTTGGACCTAAGTATCGTATTTTTCTGCCTATAGACATCGACTATGTTTCTCATCCGAACGTAGCCGAGCCAATCAGAGCCATCCGGCTGCGCGCGTGGAATGAGAATCACTGCTCTGTCGAAGAGCAATGTCTGAGACAATATGGACGCCATATCTCAGAAGTTCCCGAAATGCCACAGATTGTACCGATATATCAGCTTTCACAATGTCTGCATATATACATTACATCAAAGCAAAGAAGTGCACCGAGCCAAAGAAATATGCAATAACATCACAGCCATCGACTCCACTATACCAGATCACTTCCTCCCATGAAGAACGTTCCTCGTCAGCGCGCGGAGCATAGCGACGGTGACCTTCGGCGGGCTCTCGTCCGCCACGGTAAACACAGACGCAGACGGCGAAGCGCTCGGCGACGGCGTAGGCCTGCCATTGGTGGGCGCTGCTTCGTCGAATACAGGGGGTAACGCGCTGTCGTCCGAGCCCTGGCTGGATGTGGATGTCTTGAGCCGCTTCGACGAGGGCACGGGGCTGCGATGCGCTCAGCATATGTAATAAGACACGCGCGGGAGAAGCGTACCTCGACTCGGCAGTCTCGTCGTGCAGTGCGCGGCGCTTTGGCCGGACATGGAATGCGAACGTGCGACGCAACTTGTCGGCATGTTTCGTCACGATCCTCGCCATGTCGTCCTTCATTTCCTGGAGGTCGGGCTTTGCCAGCGAATAGGTGACAGACTTGTCCGCGTGGACCCTGGACTCGATGGCTGCGACGGCCAGCTCGTGTATGTGGTCAATGAAGGTATAAATAGGGAAGACTATGATATCTAGTCAGATCTACACGTTGACTTAATGGCAGGGGACATACCTGCATCCAGAGCTCTATGCGACTCCAGGTCTGAGGATCCTATACTTCCGTTCGGCTGCAATTCCGGTTTCTGTAGCCATGCAATCGCGTTGTCGAATAGAGTTCTGATAATATAAGTCAGTGGACTGACGAACGTGCTGGAGAATGACTTACTCAGAACTTGGCGGGCCCTCCAAATGCCAAGCCGGGAGAACGGGATTGGTGGAATGGTATTGTTGTCTCACTTCCAGTCGATGCAGCAATGCGTTCAAAAGCTCGATCGACGCCTTCACCACTTCGCTATAAAGAGGCCATTCCACTGCGTGATTTGCATGAGACAACGTTTCTCCGGCAAAACAAGACGACTGACCTTCCCCATCCAACAAACACTGCGATATCCAATCGCTCACGACTTCTTTCCAGGGTCTGATAGCCAGCTTGAGCAAATCTGCCGAGAAGCTATCAGCGACAGACAAAGAACGGCATGTCGAGCGACTGACCTTCCCAGGAAAGCACCTCGACAAGCTCGCCAACCACATCCAAAGAAGTAGTTTGCAGGACTTGGAGGAACTTGCTGTCGAGATCTGTAGTCGATGAAGACACGGAAAACGTGCTGAAGCCCTTCAAAAGACCTTCGTCTATATACGCCTTCGTCTAAAGGAATACTGTCATCAGCAGCTGTATCACAATATTCATAATATCATCTGCCCACGCACCCGTTGGAGCAGCTCCTCCGCTACCGTCGACCGGTCGCCTTCGCCCCAGACTATGAAAAGGATAGACGGACGAAAATGTCGATCCTCCGGGAGCGCCTCCACGATATCCCGCAACCGCGCACAATCCTCCAAAACCCTGAATTTTCTGCAACGGCCTTGAGCAAACGTCCCTGCCATCCATCCCAAAGCGCAACTCACGTCTCGATATCATCCGTGATCCCCTCCAGCGGCGTACACTCAAACACAATCAACCCAGGCGAGTTCAACTCGCTCTCGCTCGGCGCAAGCGGGATGGAGAACACGCGCTCGCTGGCCCACTGCCCCGAATGCGGCACGTCGAACTTGCGCTCGACCCAGATAGCGGTACCGTCGCTCTCTGGGTTCATCGAAACCCATATTCGCCAGTTGATCGGCGATGTAGCCGTGAGCGCTTGCACATGCGTGCGGACAGCCTGCAGGAATGTACCCGGTGCCCAGCGGCGCTCCTGCTGTTCGTGATTCTGCAGGGAAGAGTATGATGCATGAGTACGCCGCGTTCAGTCTGCAGGGGAGGTAAACCGGCCGCACCTCTTTCAGCCGCGCTGCGAGCTCCTCGTCCGTCCGTGGCGGCACATAATGCGACGACCGCCGGCGCGTGCGCTTCGGCGGCGCCGCCTCGACAACTGGCCCCGACACCTCGCGCCGCTTCCGGCCGCTCGACAGCCGCTCACCGCGCACGCGCTCGCGGTACGCGTCGCTGCGCCGCACGGCCTCCTTATAAGCGACGCGCTCCTTGCTGCGCTTGCTCCATGTGCGGAAGGACTCCTTTACGAGGAGACTCGCGCGTACGAAGGCGGCAGCCTTCTCGTTGAGGTCTTCGGCCTCGACGGCGCGCTCTTTGCCTTTGCTCGGCTTACGGAATATGCCGTTGACGGGAGGAATAATCTTCTCCTGGGGCGGTGACGGACCTGCGGGCACGGGCACGGGTGCAGGCGTCGGTGATTCAACAAGAGAGATCGACGGTCGCTTGGTCGTGAGAGAGGGAAGGGACGGCCGTGCAGACAAGGGCGGCGCCGTCAGCGACAGCGGGCTTAGGACCTCTGGACCCGTATCGCCAGATAGCGACTGCAGGCTTGAGAACCCGAACAGAGATTTACTCGTGGTCTTGACGGGGAACTGGAAGCCCGTCGCTGTTGGAGTCGGGGGCAGCGAGATAGGCTGCATTTTGACAGGCGGTGGTGCGGCTACTGGTGAAGGCATGCCCGAAATCGGTTCCATTATGAAGCCAGCTTTCGCAGGCTCTGGGGGAGCCGCAGGCTCGCTTGTTTTAGGCCATGTAAATGGTGAGGGCGCTTGTTCTGGTTTCGTGGTTGGCGGTTCCGCAGGACGTAGAAAGGGTATTGGAGGGGCGTGAGTAGGTAATGATACAGGAGGCGTTGTGGTTATCGGCGTTAAAATTGGTCGTGATGGTGTTGAAGGAGTCGGCGATGGCGCGGCCGGGGGCGTTGCCGCAAAAGTAGGGGGAGATGGTGGTATAACAAATTCAAGAGGGCCCTCAGGGAGTTTCTTGGGGCTGAATGGCGACGCTTTCGGATTGAGCGATGCCGCGCTAAACATCGTTGAGGATGATTGAGACGTAAAGAGTGCTGGCGGTGTAGCGGGGGCTGTTGTAGTCGGAAAGCCGCCAAAGGTGAATGCTGCAGGAGCAGATTCCGACGTGGGGAGAGTTTGGCCGAAAGGAGCCGGTGTTGCGAAGGGGACGTTGGCCTCGGTAGCTGGTGGCTTAGCCACAGACTCAAATATAGACGAGGTGCCTCCAAATGCACTCGTACTCGTCGACGCTCCGAAAGGAGACGTAGAGGTAGTCTTGGTCGAGCTGCCAAATGCGGAGCCACCAAACATCGTAGTGCCGAATACATTCGGAGTGGACTTCAGCCCAGCAAAGGCAGAAGCGACAGGTGCCTCCTGGGCAGGTGGGACAGAGGTGGGCGGAGGCTGCGCACTGGGAGCCGGCATCGAAGTTGCGCCAAAAGCCGATGTAGAAGTAGCGCCAAAGATGGCCGAGGGTGTGGGCTTCGACCCGAAATTACTGCCTAGCCATTCCGTGGCGCTGGGCTGGAGGGGCGCTGTGACCTGTACTGCTGGTGGCTGGGCTTCAGCGTGCACGGGCTCTTCGACAAGCGGTTGCCCTTCGTCAACATCATAGTGCTCGATTGCCCCGTCGATGATATCGGGTATCTCCAGCCCGGCGCGGATGTCTTCGATATTCTCGATGGTCTCCGTCCCGAAATGGCGCTCAAGGATGCACGCGACGAGATAGACCATGACGCGATTTCCCTGCTCGCGCAGGACGCCCGCGAGCTCCGCGAAGATCATCATCCCTTCGTTGTCGACAAGCAGAGGCGAGGTCTTGGTGATAGGCGAAGATTTGGCCTGTACGTGCTGCCTGAAGTTTGTGGTAAGCAGGAAGACAGGATGCGTGCGGATCCAGTCCGGAATGTCGTCGTGTCGCTCGCGTTGGTCGCGGATGTGGATGAGGCGGTGGTAGATACGCATTTCGAGCTCGTTGGGGGATTCGTAGCGGCCGCGCTGGTCCTCGTAGAACTCCTTCAGACTTTGTAGGGCTGAGAAATGCATTAGACGACGAAGGGCATCGAAGATCGGAACATACTGTTCATGAGTTGCTGTTCCTCCAGCGGGATGGAAAATCCGGTCCGCTCGCGCTCGAAGTGCAAGGCAAGGATGTGGAATCGCGCACAGCGCTCGTGACATTCCATGGCAAGGGCGCCCGTCTCGTGCTGCATGGTAAAATCATTTCTCACAGCGCGAGTCCGGTCGCGGATGAAATTAAACGTGGGTGAGAAACTAGCACGAGGCAGAAGATCATGGAACAGATAATCAAGGGTCCTCTGGACGTTGAATGAGAAACAACCGGTGGCACTTTTGAGGACTGCTTACCTTCAATACGGCCGGTGGTCGCAAATCCGAAGGGAGCGTCTTGTCGCCCGCTGCACGTTCGTACATCTTGACGGCGCGTTTATGATTGACGCGTTTGGTCCCCGGGATCTTCATATCATCAGCGCAGATTTTCGATGAATCTCAGATACAAATTGCGAAGACACGTACAAGCTCCCATTCGAAAAGGTTGTTCTCTCGTTCACGTCTGTAACGCTCGAACCTGGGACACATGTCCATGCACGTCCCCACCATCGTGATGGCCTCGTCTAGACGTTTCGGAACGAGTGGATCGTCCATTTTGCCCTCTGCAATGGCTCGCTTTCGCTCGACCTCGCGCGCTTTCACCAGCTGCAAGACATTAGCAGTACATGCAAAGGGAACAGAAAATGGCGCACCTCTTGGTAAAACCGCTCCCGTTCTTCTGCCGTCTCAAGCTCTGGCTCCTCTACATCTGTCTCTCCCTCCTGGTGGTCACCCGCATCCGTGCTCATGCCCTCGTCCGTCTCGTGCTGCTGTGGCTCCTCGGCTTCCTGTGAAGGCAGCGCTACCGTCTCCGGCCTCGGCGACTTTGATGGCGGTCTTGACGACCTCCCGCGCCCGCGCCCTCTGCTGCCACGGTGTCCACCGCGCTCCCAGCGCTCCCGATTCACGCCTAGATGGCCACCGGGTGTGCTCGTTCCGCTGCGCGATCCCACTCCGTCGGCAACCCAAGTTTTGTTCTTCGACTGGCCACGGCGCCCTCGGTCGGCTGTTCCGTTGACTCTAAGCCCGCGCGATGCTGTAGAGTGTGACGCCTCCATGCGTGGACCTTGTATTGAGCTGTGGCCTTGTCCTTCGCGTCCAGGGCAGGAAGCTGTTTAACCCTTGGAAGATCAGCCAGCGCGTTTATCCCTACTTGTTTGGCCTACACGCTGTCCGCTTCACAGTCGATAAGGAAAAGGGGAGGTTTAGAAGAGAATAGCAGCAGCGAAAGGTGGTGTATGTATGGTGTTCAGCGCAATATTCAATTAGCGCTGAGGATTGTCACCGGATCAACAAAACCAAACAAGACATTCCTCCGAGCTTGAACATCTCGTTGTCCTCATAGTTTTGTCAAGCATGGCGTCCATTCTCTCTCCGTTCCGACAAACATATCGGTATCTTGTGAGTAACTCCTATGCTGTAAAGTTTCATAGCTCAATGTCTTGTCACTACTCCGAAAAATTAGCAACGTCAAGCTCACGAAGCACCCGTCATCTTCTACTCGGTCATAATCGGCGCCATTGGGCCTCCTCTCGCATACACGGTTCCATCCATACGCAAACGCTATGGCTGGAAGCCAGCAGAGCGCATTCCCGTAACATACCCTAGTGAGTTTCGCGCGTTTGCATTTTGGTAGCATCGGCCGTTGTTCCAGGCGGGTCATCCGGCGTTTGTGCGGGTCAAACGTTATCCTCATCAGCGCATTTTTGACAATTTTCTAATTTTTATCACTGACTGACGTGCATCTGACAGTCCCGAACCGCCCACGGAGACCAATCTCGGGCTACGATGACGAGTAACTAGTCGGCGTTGCTGTTCCGTCGCAGGACACAATCCGTATAATACGCCTTGGACCAGGAGGGTATCATTCGCCGAATAGATATGCATGGAGTGATTTGAGTCGGACGCACCCCTGTTGCATTGATATTCCTTAGCCTGCTGGACCCTACATTCGTTTTACAGACGCTTTTCAATGTCTCAAAATCTTTCGAACCCCAGTGAGGTACGTCCAGCGTGTTCGTTGATCGCCATCTATGCCATTGGTCTATGATACCCGAGGATGCGGTGAATTCAATCCTCCAGGTCCATGTTAGAAGAAGATACACTCAAAAGTAGGTCCATCTAAGCCCGTAGTGACAGGCGCTCTGGCTTTACATGCTATGTATCATCAACCTCGCAGTCGAGCACAATTGACTTTTGGCGGCCGAGACTCACACAGCCTCGACGGGCCACATCAGTGCTCTTATGGTCTTAGGTCGCAATGCCTCAACTTATGCCTGTGAACTGATTTTAGGTCCCCAACCATGACCGGCTCTGTAAGCTCCTCCAGAGAACTGCTCATTGAAGATCCTTCTGACCACATTAGAACCTTGTCTGTTCACAAAGATAATCCTATATCTCGTCCTTTGGAAAACTGCAGTTTGCCGTGATGTTCAGCGTAACGTCACTTGCAGCTGTGTGTTCCGGTCTATGTGTAGCTACAGTTCAACGCATGGACGGCTCGTGCGGCGACTCGCGCTGGTTATGGATCTTCGTCCCTGTATGTAACCTCCCAAGTATCAGTCCCCTTCCATAAAACTGACAGCTGGTCGCTTCTTTTAGGAAGAAGTCTTCACGACTGTCTTGATCCTTACACTAGATTTCACACCTGTACTGCACAAATCTTTGATAAGGCTCTTACGACACAGACTAGCCGCACATCATAAGCCAAACAAAGCCACGACAATTCGAGCAGTCGTGAATAAAAAACCATGGGCTGCGATGTTTCATGATAGAAAGTTGCATAGCGATATAGAGCTATTATGATGATGATTTTCGGTCATGCAAGTAGGGGGTGTCTCGAATTAATTGCCCATGTATTTGGAAGCGCCCGCGCCACGTTCAGCCTCATGAAATGGGCCGAAATGTTGACTTTTCGGGACAACCCTTCCTAGCATCGATCCACGAGGTAGCCAGCTTCAACGCTTTTCGTTTCGAACACTCATCGCTCACCTCAATCATCGCGTCGACTACAGAATACAGCCTAAAGCACTGATGTCTAACAAAGATCGAGTCTCCATCGGTGAGTTGTGCGATCAAAAGTTGGCCTACCCAACGCTGAACGTCGCTGATTGTTATCATACAGCCGCGAGCGACCATGATCGTGGTGGATCGCAGCTTGCGGAAGCACCTAACATCGAGGAGTGCGATTCGGACACCGGAGACATGGTGGATTCGAATTCACCTTCTACCCACGGTGCTCTCACCAATCTTCAAAGCGCAACTCGGCCGTTTGGAGCGGCTCCAGCGCGCTCGCACGTCGATAATTCGTCCGATTCTGACTCTTCTGACGATGACGCTCCGCGCGTGCTCCCTAACCCTCCGCCAACCCGTGCGGCGAAAAAGAAAAAGGCACGACGGAATTTTGGTGTATTTCCCGTGGGCGCAGGATTCCCGAGTATGTGACGACGCTGTTTATGTCCCATCATTGTCGACTTACACGCTCTTGAACAGGCTACAACCCGGATGACTACGAGCAGAAATATCCCTTTGACAGTGAAGTGTCGGAGGCAATGGGTCCGAATGCGCGTATCTGGCGTGTCTATCTCGACGAGGCCAAGGCTTTCGACGACGATATGATCGAAGGATGGCGCGATACAATCGATGTCCTCCTTGTTTTCGTGCGTACTCCTTAGTCATTCACACCTCTGTTGCCAGCTTATCGCGTTATCCACAGGCTGGTCTGTTCTCTGCTGTGGTGACAACTCTCGTGACTCAGGCCTCTCAGTCGCTTCAGCCCAACTACGCTCAGATATCTGCATCTTTACTTGTGGAGCTTGTTGACATACAGCGAGCTGTCGCGCTTGGTCTCTCACGGGATATGATTCCGCAGTCTTCGCAGAACTCAACGACAATGGCTTCTGATGCAGGATCATCTGATAAATGGGTCAACGGTCTATGGTTCGTCAGTCTGGCCCTAAGCCTTGCAACTGCATTGCTCTCTATGCTAGTCAAACAATGGTTTCAATATTATATCTCACCCATCTCTGGGTCAGTTCAGCAGAAGGCTCATACTCATCAGTTTCGCTTTGCTGGGTTGCAGAAGTGGCATGTCTCTACCATTGTGGGATGTCTGCCTGTCATAATGCACCTGGCCTTGCTCCTTTTCTTTGCTGGTCTTGTGGTCTATGTCTGGGCTTTAAACAGAGGGATTGCTGTTTCTGTTCTTGTTATTGTGCAAATCTCATATATTGTGTATTTTGGAACAAATCTGCTTGCATCTTGTTATATTCAGTGCCCATATAAGACTCCAATTGGAGATTACATATTCATTATCAAAAACTGGGTGCCAAAAATATATCAGACTTGCATATATCTAATTCAAGATGTGCTTTTGAAAATTACTTTCAGATGGTCCAAGTGGATGCATAAGGATCATAGGTCTCAACAGGCTGCACATAAAGTGTTAAACTCACACAATGCTGTTTCTGAGAGTAGAAAAACTCTTGAAAACACCACCATTGTACACAATAGGAAAAAACTTGATATTCAATCTCTAGAATGGCTATTGTCAAAATCTTTTGATAATTCAACAGTTGTAAAGATTACTCTACAGGCTTTGTCTGGTGCTGATCTCTATAAACATGATCTGACACCTTTTAAAACAAAATATATCATCAATCTCATTACACAGGAGTTAATGTCTAGCATGAAGAACAAAGATAATATAAATACAGAATACTGGGGTTGGATTTGGTTTTACATCACAGATCACAAAATTCAATATGATTTTTTCTTTACTATGATGGAAAGAGTTACAGATGGCCTCAGAGACAGATCAGAATCAACATTCACAATGTTTTTCAAAACATATCAAATGAAACATCTTGATTGGTTACATACAAATGTTTCTGAGAATTTGAAACTAGATATTGACAAATCAATATGGTATAAAACATTATTTGAGTTCAAAAATCGAGCTTGGATTAAATCTGGTATACAATGTTTGACAAATATATGGTACCATCAAATATCATGGGCTATGAAACATAGTGAAAATATCTATGGAAAAAGTGAAAAAGATATAACTAAGCAGCTACAGAGTCTTGGAGTATTTTATCTTTTTCTATTTGATTATAGCTCAAACAATGAAACTAAGATTGAAATGTCTGATCCCGAAAAAACAACAACTTTTGAAAAAGCACTTGTGCTTTCAGACAATAAAATAATAATGTTCAATCTGGCAGTGTTGTTTTCCTTATCTCCAGATTGTCCAGTAAATCAAAAGACAGTCGAAGAAACTGAAGACTCAAAAATTCTTTTACTCATAATACTTAGTGTCTATCTATCTGATCCTCAGTGCATTGAAATATGTAGCTCTCAGGCCTTGGATCTGATTTTTGAATTTTGTACATATCTATCTCCACCACCATATTCATATTTCTATAAAGGTGGATTGCCATTTATATCAAAACTATGTCTCTTCATAAAAAATCATGATTTTACTTTTGAAAAATTATCTTATAAGTCTTGCTTTGCACTTTTGAATGCTTGTTCATCAAGTTTAACAATGTTGACAAGCTATGCGATTTGTGATATGATTGATAAATCATTTATCACCAGTTGCTTTAATGGTTTCCATCAATTGATTATTTATTCAGACTCAGACTCTTCATCAACTCTCTTACTTTATAGTCTATATAACACTTTAATGCTTACTCTTACAAAAAGGGATATGGATATTGACTTTTTGATATGTCTTTCTCAAATAGATGTGTTACAATATTATTATATCTTACATAACAGAGATAATAGTTTAGCAAAATTAGAATATGATTTTGATTTTCAACCTTCTTTACAAATGATGATAACTGCAAATAAGCTACAATTAAAAGATATGATAGAATATGTTACTCAAGATAAGTTCATCCATATGCAATGTGATCTACTCTGGAAACATTGGTCTCACTATCTTGACTTGATATGCAAAGCAGAAACAATTTTTATACCAGAGCAGAAGCAATTTTATTCTAAGCATTATTGTACAATTCAGCTTATAGAAGAAAGTCCTGATATTGCCAGGTGGGCCCAAAGTGTACAAAAAATAATCACCAATTTTCTCAGCATTTCTAAAGAATCTCTACCTATAAGTGATTTAGAATATAACCAAATCTATATGAGGTTCATAGAACTGAAAACAGCTGCAAGACTTTCTATGGAGATTGTTCACTGGCAACATAAGCCAAGCAATTCCATGATTGCAGATCAAGATGGCACCAAAGGTAGGTGTCACATGTGTAAAATTACAAGATTGACAATCTGAAACATATTTATTTAGGCAACGACACTTGTGATGAATCAAAACTGAGACTCAGCACTGTTGGTGAGCCAGATACAGAAGATCACAATAAGGTTGGCAACCTGGCAAACTTTATTGATGTTCAAGCTCATCACTAACATTCTTATACAAGGGAGAGGCTAGCAAGGATGTTGAGCTTCAGTCAAGCCAGAAGTCATGGTGGACTAGGCATAAAGATCCTGGCACAAGTCACTATGATGAAGAGTCTTTGCATCCTAGTGTATAGTACATTATACTGTAAGTCCCCTAGACACATGATACCACAGGTCAAGTTCAATCCAAAGCTGGTATCAAACAGAGATTGGTTTATCAAAGATAAGAAGGATTTTATGAGAATGTGTAGTAATATATGGGCAAGGAAAAGAATATGTAGATGATGGTGTATGATATAATATGGCCAATGAAATAGAACCCATCCAGTGTGCATATATGACATCCATTTGTACCTGTACCTTTAAGAATCAACATTGACCACTTCCTACATCTCGAACCAGCCAGCCCTGGCCATCTCCTCACTGAGACCATCCCATCCCCGCTTCCTTGCTTTCCGCCCAGCTAACTCAGTCGCAAATCTATGGTGTGAGTGAGTATATACTATAAAATAAATCAGTTACCACGGCTCACCTCAAACACTCATCCAGCTTCCATCGTCGATCGTCCTCGCCAGGCGGCCGTTCATGGTCCGCGAGGCCTGGACTATACGGTGCTCCAGGCAGCAATCGCCTGCTAAGAGCATAGATCATCCCAGCCACGAATGCATCCTGTGCGCCGACTTCATCCACCACTGCCGGTGTCACAGGCGCAGCCGGCTTATGCTCGCGCTCACGCGGCGAGGCAAGGCGGTTCGGCGCGTGGTTGTGGGCGTGGCTATGGCTGTGGCCGCTGCTCTCCGCGATCTCCGTCCCCTCCGAGTCCGCATCCGACTCTTCATCTTCGTCCTCCTCGACGGTGTCCTCCCTGCGCATCAGCGTCCCGCGTCTCGTCCCGCGCGTGTGCATGCCGCCGCCTCGACGCTCCGACGCACCCGTGTCCTGCGACCCGATCCGCCCGTGTCCAGCCGCGCTGATCGTCCCGCCGCTCACCGTCCCGCCGCTGCCACTCCCCGAGCCCAGCCCGTGGCCCAAGCCCGCCGAAAACGCACTCATCGTGCTCGACGTGCGCCCCGGCGCCGCCCAGAAGTCGCTCCCGCTGCGCACGCTCACGAGCTCCTCCGTCTTGCTCTCGCGCGGGCTGTGCCCGGACGCCTTGCCCGGCGACGGCGACAGCGGCAGCGACGGCGTCGACGACGGACTCGGCCGCGGCTCCACCCAGCCCGACGACTGGAAGTACTCGCGCGTCGGCACCGAGAGCGCCGCCGCACCGTCCGTGCCCCAGTACGCCACGAGCAGCGCGTGCGGTGGCGCGAGCGCCGTGAGCGACAGCAGGAACGCGCGCGGCGTGCTGGCGTACGCGGGCGAGTGCGCCTGCGCGTAGTGCTTGTTCAGGAACAGGACGTCTGCGTGCGGGATGAGCTGTGGTCGCGGGGCGTTCAGATGCGGGCAGGCGGGAGGAGGGGCGGCGCACGCACCGCTTCGACGCCTTGCTTCGCGCGCCGGCCGATGTCGACGCTGAAAACACATTGCGATCGCCACTTGCGCTCGCGCGCGAGGCCGTCGACGCCGATCATGTTGTGCAGCGTCGTTCGCACGGACCGCCCTTCGAAGTGCAGCCATTCAAATGGCGGTCCGTTGATATCTCGAGCATCCTGCTGTGCCTGGGAGGGAAGCGAAAGCGAAGGACGCGGGGACACGGCTGGCGGTGACGGAGGATCAAGAGACGGAGGAGGGTAGTTCTCAGGTGCAAGTAGAGGTCCTAAAAGCGACACGAACTCTTCATGCGTGATATCGGGCAGCGGATTGTGGTTGATTACGGTTTGGGTATCGGTGTTGGCTTCAGTAGTCAAATCAGCAGTTCATCCTTGAGAGCATCATAATCTCAGCTTACCTGCATTCAGTACCCAGGCACCGGGAACGCCAACGCCGTCCCATATTTTGCAGTATTTCGTGCTAACGCCCGCGCCCTCGAGATCGCGCACGACCTCCCGTCCGTCTTCGTTCCCGCCGAGACTGGCAACAAGCCAGCATCGTTCAACACCGCGCATTCGCAACTGTGCAAGCATCGCGAGCACGGTACACGCCGATCCATTGCGTGTGCGGGTATACGAATGGGCGCGGGCGCTGCTACCGGGCTCGGGGTGGGACGGCAAGGCAAGCGTGTGCGTCAGAAACAGCGTTCCAGACGCGACAACTCGTAGTGATCGTGCTGCAGAAGAGAAGGGGGCCGATGCGGGCGATTGGCGGACCATGTGAAGCAACGATGAGCTTAACGTTCACGACGACGACGGCAGCGGAAACAGACTAGGAGAAAGACTGTCGAAGTCGAGCTGCTGCTACAGGAGGGCGCGTCGGGGCACACGTGACTCTACCATTTCGTGAACTCGACAATCACCACGAAAAGACCACAAAACAACGCCAAGTTGTTGACTGATTTCGACCGCGAGGACATATTCAGCAAATATGCGGCCACCATCCCCGTCAATACCGGAGAAGGAATTTTTGGTTGCTGCACTTGCGCAGAACCTTCGCGTTGATGGACGCGCACTCCTCGAGATGCGACGGACGTCTTTAGAATTCGGGACAGAGCTCGGCACAGTTGAATGTGCACTCGGAAAGACAAGGTGCGTGTTTTTTTTTTTTTGTTGGACTACCTCGGAGATTGATCTTAGCCAGAGTACTCGCGAATGTTGAGGCGAAAATGGTGAGGCCACCGCCCGAGCGCCCGTACGAAGGCATTATCACCATCCATTCTGAAATATCGCCAATGGCGTCGAGCATGTACGAGCCCGGTAGGTAAGTGAGTGCGTCTTTAGCGTGTGCAGTGGGCTTGTATGACTGCCGGGCAAGGAATGACGGTCGGTTCTCAGATCCTCGGAGGAGGAAGTCGCGCTTTCGCGTATGTTGGATAAAGTCTTGAGACGGAGCGATACGATAGACAAAGAGTCTCTTTGCATTCAAGCGGGCCAGCGCGTACGTTCTGAATCCACTTTTTCATTGGTACTATCTCTGATTTCCGGATACAGGTCTGGCATCTCCGTCTGACAATCAACATACTCTCCGACTCCGGAAACATGCAAGACTGTGCATGCCTCGCAGGCATGGCGGCCCTGAAGCACTTCCGCCGACCAGAAATTGAAGTAGTAGGCGACGAGATCATCGTTGTACGTTCAATTGTGCTTCCCAACTGACGCGGTCGCTCACTCATTCACCGACGCGCCGCATCACATCTAGCACGAGCCGACATCCAGAGCACCAGTCCCACTAGCAATGCACCACACACCCCTCTGTCTAACCTTCGTCTTCTTCCCTCCCGCGCCCTCTCAACCACCACCGACAACTGATTCAGCTGATTCAAAACAACATGACCCCTCGCTTTCCCCGCATCCCACTATGCTGCTTGATCCTTCTCCGCTAGAAGCTACTCTTGCATCGAGCACCCTCTCGCTTGCGCTCAACCCACAACGTGAACTTTGCGTCGTTCACAAGGCGGGTGGTATGCCGCTTGCCCCGGACGACGTGCTGCGTGCTGTGGATGTTGCGGTGACGAAGGTGAGAGAAGTCGTGAAATGGATGGAGGGTCAAATAAGTGGGGACTGGGACCGGAGAGGTGTTGAAGTGAGGTAGTCCCCGTTTATCCATAAAAAAAAGCACACCTTATTCTTCTTGATGGAGGCTATGGACTTAAGCTTTGGAAGAAGTCAGAGTCCGTCTGCTCGAGCGGGAACTGCAGTTAATTTTGAAAGCACGGCAGCATGTCATCAGAGGTTAATTCTGCGAGGATCATATTCAAATGAAGGAAGAATCATGATTTATGGATCTGTCGCTAGTTTTATAATGCTATCTCTGTTATTGTTACCTGCTTGAGAGTTGACAGAGATCCCTGCTCGGCCTTCCACAATCACGAGTTACTGGAGACCAAAAATTACATGCCCGCGGGCCTAAACAATAAATTCGGTGACAATACAGTCGTGCAGACCATATAAGGCCGCCCGACCTACTCCACCAGCCCCATCTCCCGATCCCTCTTCCACTTATCATAACACTCCAGCGTGACGCTCGCCAGGAAACACGGGATGCACTGCTCCTCCTCGACCCAGTTGCGCATCAGCTGCGGCAGATCCTGCGGCCCGCCCTCGCCCTGCGCGATCAGCTGCATCCGCGCGCCACCCGGCGCGGCTTTGGACGCGGGCTGGAAGACGAAGGACGCGTTGAGGTCGTACTGCGAGGTGACGCGCACCTGACCGTTCGGATAGAAGGCAAGCTTGACGCCCATGATGGAGGCGATCGCCTCGCGGAATTCGGCGCTTTTGGCTGTGAACACCTGTGGAAGGACCGAACATGGTCAGCACAAGAGATGGCTTGTGAACACGAAAGGTATATGTACCTGCTGCAGTCGCAACAAACGCTTCTCCTTTTGCTTCACAACCTCCTCCAGCTCAGTCTTCTCTTTCTGCACGACCTCCCAGCTCTCTCTGGGCACCAGCTCTTCATTCACATTCTCCACCTTCACAGCAGCGCCCGCCCCGCCAGCCTCCAGCTCCTTCAACCGCCTGATCAGCGCCTCGTTCTCGCCCTTCAGCCGATCCATAACCTCTTGTCGAAGATCGGCCCACTGCGATGCGGGATTTTCTTTCAGAGACAGGATGCGGACGCCCGGCGGGACGTGCCTCCCTGCGCCGATCTCGCCCTTCAACTCGAAAAGCTCCTGCTCGAGCTCTTCGATTTTGTCGACGAGCGTGGTCGAGGCCTCTTCGCTATCCTTGAGTGCTGAATGGGAAAACTTAGTTAGGGCGATTATACGGATGCGGAGCGCGGACTTGCCTTTTTCTGCTTCCTCCTTGGCGTGACGTTCTGTGTCCAAAGCATCTTTCAGCTCTTGGTATCGAGGACCCTGTGGCAACGATGAAGGGCGCAGGCTTAGAGTCTCGATCTCTGCTTGGAGAGCACGTGTGGTATCCTTGTACTCGAGGACAAGTTCCTCGAGCTCCTTGATTTGCGTTTCCTTGGCCTCGTCGACGCTGATGTTCCCATTGGCGGCTTGTTCCGAAGCATAGCTATCCTGTTTGGCCACCATGTACGTCTTAAAAGCAGAGCTGATAACGAGGGAGACAACGCACATTGAGAGCCTTCAAGAATCGAACCTCCCTCTCCGCCAAAGACACAGTCTGCTGAAGACGCGCAGCTTTCTCTTGTAATGTTCGCTCGTTCTGCTGCAGTTTCTCAATCGTCTCAGTGGCTTGAGTAGCCTGATCGTTCGCCTCTGCAAGCTCAGCTTCGCGGCGACGCAATAAAGCCAAATTCACGCCGTGCTCTTCAAGCAGGCGCGCATGAGCGAGGCGCAACTCCGACAGGCTTTGAGTTACAGAGACGGGCGTCTTTGAAGGCGTGGCTGGTGCTTTCGAAGCCCTTGAAGAAAGGTTAGAACTTGTAAAGAAAGATCAGTAATGCGACCTACCATTCTTCTCGTTCCTGTCGCGCCGCCTGCAGTTCCGCTTCTAGCTTCGCCACCTTTTCCCGCAGCTCCTCCGTGCCTTTCACCTTCTGCTCCAGCCCCCGCTTCTCCTCCTTCAAAACTTCCACGCTCGTCTGTCTCTCCCTCAAATGTCTCACCTCCGCGGTCAATTTCGCGTTTGTCCCTTCGAGCGAGCGCATATAATGCGCCTGACGGTGCAGTTCTTCTCTCAAAACCGACCAGTTCTCTTCTTCTAACGTCTGGCGTGAGACGTCTGCCTGCGCGGAACTCAGCTCGTCAACTTGCTCTTGCAGCTGCTCAATCGTATGACTGCGCTCCTGCGCTATATGTCGAATGTCGCCCAGTTCCTCTTGCAAAACAGTGACTTGGTGCTCGAGCATGCTGACGCGGGACTGCTGCGAGGCGATGGTCTGCGTTGAGTTGCGGGACAACGAGGAGTGCATGTCCTGCAGGTCGGCGTACTGCTCGCGCAGGGTCAAAAGGGTATTGCGAAGAGAGCGCAGCTCAGAATCTGCTTTACTCTTCGACACTTCAGCCTAAAGATTGTGGCAGGATGGGATAGTAAACCACGTACCTTCTCTTCCTCGCGTTCTGCGCGTTCTTGGTCTTTCTCATCTTTCTCCGCCTTCTCCCGCTCAGCTAGCCAGCGCCTGTCGCCCTCTAATCGCTCGATAGTCACATCGCGTTCACGAAGCTTTGACTCCAGTTCGATCTTCGCCGTCTGCGCCGCCGCGAGTTGTCTCTCCAGAGATGACTGCGCCATGTGAGATGTAAACACCTGAGAGCGCTGCTGTCGCTTCGCGGTCGACAATTGCGGATCTAGACGCGTATCAGCGACATTCTTCGTGCGTGCCAAAGAGTAACGATCTACAATACCCGTGCCATTCACGAGTGCGTTGGGGAACATTTCACGGGCACATACCTCGCTCTAATTCAGCCGCCAAAGAGTCGCGCTTCGTCGCGGTCGACCGCAGTGAGCGCAGCCTGCTCGAGGAGGACATAGGCGTCTTGAACCGGTCCCTGTCCATGATGGTCGATACAGTAACGAAGGCTGCCGGCGTTGGGACGCGCCGAAGTACACAGCCAAGTCGACGCGGCCTTTCTTCTGCGTCAGTGGCTCCGTGACTAGCTGTCACACCTTGTGACAGGTCTCATGGAGTTGACTGACTTTTTTCTTTATCTCTTCATCTCCTACCATCACTACCCTCAACCCTACCCCTCTATTTCTGTCAATTTCCCCCACCTTTTGCAATGTCAGATAGTGAATCCTGGAGTGAGGAAGAGGAGGTGCCTCTCACTCAGACCAAGAGAAGAAATTCTGGCAAATCATACACTGTCAAGCACAAGCTGAAGCCTCCTAGGACCACTACTTACACAGCTCAATCACTCTATGGTGATGTATCTCTTCTTCCTTTGTTTCCATGATTACTGATGATGGCTTCTAGACGAAATCTACGAAGATAATATCGACTTAGCACCCGAGTACCAGCGAGGTGCGACGCATATAGCCTGCGCAGCGAGGACGCCGCTGAGCGCTGACCGAATTTGCAGAGGTCGTATGGCCGCAGACAAAGCAAATGGCGCTTATTGATTCGATATATCGGAACTTCTACATCCCTCCGATCATCTTCGGTGCGTTCATATCCTGTTATGCGCATCGATATAATGTTCTGACGCACTGCCAGCCGTCACGACGATGGAAGATGGCTCAGAGAAGAAGACGTGTATCGACGGGAAACAAAGGTTGAGTTCGATACAGAGGTGCGTTTGCATACATCTCTTTTCCAATGCCACATACTGACCGGCGTTGTCGACACCGTCTCAGATTCATGGACGGTCTAGTACGTACATCTACTATTGTTCCGCACTTCCGCACTCAATTCCTCCTCTTCACAGATTCCAGGTAAGCTCACTGAAGGTAAGGATGCGAACAAGCGCTGATTTTTTCTTCACGCGACATTAGTCAAAGAACAGTACGTAGCCACTTGTTTTGAACTGCCGCGTCTTAATCTGTATATTTACAGGGACACCGAGCGCAAGTTTTGGTACAAGGGCCGTAACCCGCTCGTAGGAGATTCGTGGAGGAAGAATTTCGCTCACAAACAGATTGTCTGTGTTGAATATGTCGAGTTGTCGGAGGCGGACGAGCGCGAAATCTTCCGAGTATGTCCTCAACCGAATCTCGGGTTTCCACGCGATCTCATGTTTCATGCAGCGCGTGCAACTTGGCGTCGCCCTTACGCCCGCAGGTAATTATATTTCATCGGGGCAAGTCTGGTTCCGGGCTGACATGTACGATTGTAGAGGTGATGCGCGCCGAAACGCATTCTCCGCGCGTCAAGCTTGTCCAGAGCATTGTCGACAACCAGATGCTCTACCTTGACAAAGTCTTTAACATGAAACGTGGCGCGCCGTTCCGCTGGGTCACACAATCGGTGCTCACAATCTCTACCTGGTCCTCTGGCAGGCATCCAGCCACTTCAGCTGATACCCTCAAGAAGTGGATCAAAGAGCCTGATAATCCTCCTCTTGCCATGGTAGAAAAGATCCAAGATTCCTATACTATCCTGAAGGACTTCATCTTGAACGATGAGACCTTTCTTCATGTGACCAGGGGGCCCAAAAAGATTGCTCCTATTGATCTTCCCCTGATTGTCACTTTCATCTATCTATTTAAAGACAAGCTTTCAAAGGAGCAATTGTCAAGAGGCATCAAGTTGATGAGGGAGATTGTGAGGCATGAACATACAGATTTGCTGTGGAATGCAAAAGTTCTAGGAACATATGTCTATTTCATTGATGACTTCCAGGTCAGAGGTGTAGATGCTCTGGAAAATCCCTTGCCTGCTAGAAATGAGCATCCTCAGGGGGTTATAGCAAGTGGTATGTCACATTAACTTGAATGTCTTACAATCATTCTTATATCATGATGTTTTAATTTTCAGGTTCCATGCAAGTAGATGAACCATCTCTGCCCACCCCAGCTCCATCTCAAGTATCTATGCCTGCATCTCTTCAGCCCTCTCAGCAGCTCCCTCAACAGCCCTCTCAGCAGCTCCCTCAACAGCCCTCTCAGCAGCTCTCTCAACAACCATCTCAGCAAGCTACCTTAGCAAGTCAACAAGCATCAGGTAGAATCTTTGCCAGATTAGCAGCAATTCAAGAAGCCAGATTCCACCAACAGGACAGTTTTCCTCAAGGCTCAAACCAACCCCAAGCTAGCTCCTCATCTGTCAATCCCCCTTCTACTTCCCAATTCTCATCCCAGGCACATCCAAGCCAAGCTAACATGAACCATGTCCTCTCAGCCCAGACAGCAAATCCCTCAGCTAACTTTGGATCTCCCCAGGCATGGTTCCAGTCGCATGACGAGGGCGCCAGTGGAAGCGGCGGCGGGAGTGCGCGGCCGTCATCGCGGGCTGATAATCGGTATCACCCGTATACGCCCGGACGCCGGTAGACGCGGGAATGGAAGTCGCCGAAAGAGAGAACGGACGTGTCGTGCGAAGCACGGCGGGGACGTCGGTTTTGTAATTCGTATGGTATGATTCGCCGCCCGTAGGACGGCATAGATCTTGTCGTTCATGCATATCACCAATACATCGTGTCTTCTCTGTGCATCGGAGCCTGTGGGCCAAGAACAAATTAGTATTCATTGTGATCGCGCGGGAGCGACTAATCAGCGATAGTAAATGCGCGGCGTCAGCCAAGGCTCTTGATGAAGAGCATGCGCAGAGGAAATGCGGCCCTCGTCAACGTCGCTACTAACACGTGCGACTGTGCATCTTCCGCGAACGGCGTGAACCACTGACCAAAGGGTGAAACGCTGCACCTGCGAGCGATTGACGCGCTCAGCTATTGCACCCAAAGATGTGCGATAACGTCCGTGTGAGTAGTGATGACGACCGATATAGATTCTGCATGCAGAGGCGTATACATCGCCGCCCAGTACGCGCAGACACGCACACAATGGCAGCAATGGTCATCATATTCGCCACAAGCTGAAGCGCGGCGGACACACGTTGCCGAAACGTATGGTAGCCAGGGAGACAGAAATGGGAAATGAGAATCTGGCGAATTTGGAGAATTCGATACATATTTGTGTTGACAGCTCACGATACTGAGGTGCCTGTAAGCCTGGAAGAAAACATGATCACCTGGACTGTGTTAGTGACGGCCTTGAATGTAGCTGACTGTGTTGATTGCTCACCATTTCGCAAGGATATCCTTTCACTGATAGCGCCCTGAACAGCCATGAGTCGTAGACGAGAGGCCGATCGCCTACTGTGCATGGATAGATGTCCGATCCGACCGGCCAGCGATAATATCCAGGGATTGCTCAACGTATACGGTGACTACAGTGCAGGCCGGGTCATGAATAAAGAGGAACGTATCATAGGGCATGTGTACGAGACGGCTTCATGTTCGAGGTTTCATGTCGTTGACAACCTAAATAACGAACCAAACGACGCATCACTATCTGCTGTCCCTGAGAATGCGAGAATAAGAGATGACGACTCACAACCAATATCACTCATGTTTCACGATCCTTTGTCCATCGTGGTTCGAGTTGAAGTTGAGAGCGAGCAAGGGCGAGGGCTCCAATATCCCAGGGGATCGATGGATTGACGGATCAGCAGACGGACAGGCGTCCGAACGTGTCTTGCGGGCGCTTGCTGTCGAACGCCTTTCCTCGTTTCCACCACCACTCTCGACGTGTTTTGCGCAGTATATGGGTCACAGCATGTCATCTATCCCTTCAAACAATGCCCATCTTTTCCGACGATGATCGTTATAATCGAGACGCGAATGCCAGACGGAAATTCGAAGCTTTTGCCCAACTTTCGCCGCAAGTTTATCCGATCCGCTCCTGTGGCTGCAGTGTCGAGGGCCTCACCGACATGATATTATCTCTGGCAGCTCTTGGAATCACTATTTACGATCTTCGTCCCTTTTTTTTACTGCAGAATGCGCAAAGAATGCGTCGATGCGAAAGATATACATACAGTGCTCCATCGGGCGCCTGTCAATGCTAGTGGGATCTGCACCGTCCTGACGACATCATCGCCGAATTCAGATCCTTGCCCTATGATACTGGACTTTCGATGTAAGTATTTATGTTGAATACTTAAATCATGCTTGCTGATGTGCTCGCCGACTGACACACCAAAAGACAGTTAACAGAAAGGCCAGTTCCTGTTCTGCATCATACTCGTGACTTAGGCGCATGGAAGGGCGGCCCGCATTAGGAGACCTAGAGCTTCTGAATTATCGATCGTAGTTGATATACGAGAAGGTTTGCTTTGTTCTGACCCGCGCGGCGACGCCCCACGGCGACCTGTAGCATATAAAGTTCGCGGTCCCAGAAGCGTGCGGAGGTACGTCGCTTCATCTCTCTTCTTCCTTTTGATCTGACCACTCTTCGTCACGATCGTGACTTCTTCCGTTGTGAATCTTTCGTCTACAATGTTAGGTTTTGTGTGCGATGGATGCTATAAACCACCGAAGTCAGACAAGGCGTTGCAGGTGTGTTCGAGTTGCAAGATGGCGTCTTACTGCGTGCGTTTCCCACAAACCGTTTATCGACTACATTCTTACCGAGCGGACTCCAACAGAGCCGAGACTGCCAAACGAAAGACTGGAAAGCACACAGGCCTTACTGCAAGGGAGGCCGCCTTGTCGGGAATGCTGAACGCCTTGCTCAAACTTTGCAGAATTCCGTTGCTTCGCCTTCTGCTATGCAGCCGAATGCGCATGAGGCAGCTGATCGTAGTTCTGGCCTAGGAGTTACCTTGGTCGAGCCGAGTCGCATTCCGTCAGCATGCTACGACGGGAAGGCTGTTCCGGGAGGCTATACCGCATGCGCTCTTTCCAACTGGATGAAGGGGCCCATATCTAGGCAATCCGGCTTCCCGCGCCCCGTTCCATCGCCAGCCTCTCCTGCACACCAGCTCGTGGACATACCAGGCTCGGGAGTCGGCATGTGCGCCATGCGCCCGCTCGTCGCAGGCGATCTCATCTACGCAGAGCGTCCCCTGATTGCTCTGCCCGTAAAGTGGCACCTTACGAGCGCGCCGCCCAGTGGCGCAACACACGAGGAACTTATACAACAGGGGTGGAACGAACGTGAGGAGCTGCTGAAGGAGATGGTCGCGCTCCTGCCCCCAGAGAGGCAGGTTGCATACCGTGCGCTCGCGAACTCGCATATGCATGACGGGTCTGGTCCGCTCGCGGGCGTGTTCCGCACGAACGGATTCGGGCTGGAGCTGGACACCTGGCGAGAGATTATCCCCGACATCAGCGATCGTGCGGACCACGAGACGACCATCAGCGGAGTCTGCGACGCGTTGTCGCGAATCAATCATAGGTGTGTCTTACGAGAGCATAGCTCAGACACTTGTCGCTGATGATTCATGAACTATATCAGTTGTTGCCCAAACGCAGATGTATACTTCGACATGCCGTCCTTCTCATTCGTTCTCAACGCCGTGCGCGACATTCCAGCGGGGACCGAGATCACTGTGGGCTATTGCGACGTGATGGGTCCAGTAGCAGAACGCCAGAAAGACCTGTCGCCGTACGGCTTTACCTGTACTTGCAGTGCTTGTGCATTCCCCACTATTTCGGACCCACGCCGCGCCAAAATCGCTGCTGCCTCTGTCCCGGATCCTCAGTTCATTGTCCGCATGTGGCTCATGAACGCTCTGCTCCCGAACGACTATGTAATCCAGGACAGCCAGCGGGTGATACGGCTTATGGAGGAGGAGGGCTTACAGTCGGAACGGTCCTACGCGCGACATTTTGCGGTGCTCGCCATGGCGTACGCCGCGCTGGGGAAAAGAGAGAACTATCTGCAGGCGAGGGAGAAGGTGGCGACGCTTGGGAAGGCATGCAATCCCGTGAGGGGCCGCCAGCTCATGAAATCGTTACCTGAGGTTCCAGAACAGCAGGAGTTCTGGGGGATGCGGCTATCCAACAATGGGAGGGTACCACTTCCCAGCACTGTGAGGCGTTTCCTCCTGCCTTGTTCCTCGTTTATTGATTATTGATTGCTCCCGCAGTTTCAAATATTCACGAGCTGAAAAGCTCACGATGACTATCCGCTAAATTTCAGAGCAGCAGATCGAGTCCACGCATCGAGAGTCCATCATACCAAATACGTATTTTGCGGCGCCCCAAGTCCTTTGAAAGCTAGAATCTGTACCGACAACCAACACGAGTCCAAGATATGGAGAAGTCTTGTGCCGTCTTTCATTAGTAGAATCGATCATCATTTCGTTATTACATCCTTATCATAATCAAGCGTACGAAACCGGATAGCCCATCCTCACCATCGTCGATCACGGGCAGCGAATGCGAACTGTTTCGCCCAATGCCATCCCACCTTGAATGCTCGGCAAACGACAGCTTCACGCTTCGCCTGCCTATGACGTACGCGCGAGTGTAGCGCCGTCCGCGATAAGCTCGCCCTGATGAAGCGGAAGCGGGCCAGTGCCTGTCCTGCAGTCGGGCGGTCCTTCGGCTTGGTTGATGCCATGGCCCTGAACAGCTCCGAGAATGCAGTGAAATCGCCAGGGTAGTCCTGCAGATCGCGGTCAGAACAGAAGCGCGGGGAGACGAAGAGCGCATACCGTCAGCAGCACGTTCGTATACGTCGTGCCCATTGCCCAAACGTCAACTTTGAATGGATCATAGCCCTTGCTGTGCGCTGTCTCGGGCGCATGCAGACTCGCTTTTGACTGGACCGTGATGCGCGTCCTTTTTGAAGGATCGAACTGCATCGATTCGCCGAAGTCGATTAGGTGGTACTTGACGCGTCTCGCGCAGGTCCGCGATCGAGTGTGTTTGAGGGGGCGCCCGCGCGCGTCTTTCCATGGGGCATCTGGGTGGAAGCTATGGGGAAACATGCGGTCGGCCTCCATGACAACGTTAGAGATAGCGCAGTCTCTGTAAATTTGGATGCGGCTTGTCAATTACTAGCATTTAATAAGGAGACATTTCCGGACCTATGTGCGATCCCAAGTTCATGAAGGTACGCAAGACCCTGAGGAAGATTGGAAGTCAATATTTAGTTTCATTCGACGCAGCAGATGAGCTTCTACCTCTAACGATTGCTCAACGAGATCCAGACCTTCCCCGAGCGTCCGAAGACGGTCAAACTCCCGCATGCATAGCAGAGAGCGAAACAGCGGAAACACCACAAAACAGGTGTCCGGTGCACAGAGGACATCGAGCAGTGGGACCGCATGGTTCCGCGGATCAGCGCGGTGCAAGTCGGACGAGAGAAGCTGTGTAATTTTCAGCTCCGAACTCTTTTCTGCAGCCGTTGGTATATGTTTGAGGATGACTCTGCGGCCACTTTCTATATGGACAGCGTCCATGATGTTCCAGCCATACATCATCTGTATCGCAAAACGTCGTGATGAGATTCCTAGCGAAACATGCAGAACTTTGTGTACGTACGTGCTTCACACCGTCCTCGGACATATAATATGGTTTCTTCCCGTTGTCCCAAGAAGGCGTCCAGCCAGGTCGAAAGCGCGGGCGGAGCATGTAACCCTGGCTCTCCAGCCATGGTTGCAGTAGCACCCATTGACGTTCATTCGCCGAAAGCGTCCTGTGGAAGGCTTCAAGTGATGTGGGCGGGACTGTTGAGACATCATCAGAGTCGACTTCTGGCCAGCCCGGCCATGCAGGGGTTTCTCGCGATTTCTCTTCGAGTTGTTCCTTTGAGAGTAAAGTCGATTGAGACATGGTACGGTAGCGTCGATAGAGGGTGTCCGTGAGCGTGTATCGAACAGGTGGTAGGCTTATGTTGCATCTACATGATCTCTATTAGAGATTATATAGAGAATGCACGCACCTCGGACCTTCTTGTCTCGGAGTCTCTAATGGGGGACAACAGCAACATTAACGTAGCTAAGGGCCCGAGCAAATTACAAGGCTGTAGCTGGCTGGTCCCTGACTACACAATCGGTATTAAGTCTTTCATTTGTTCTACACCTGGAGCGTAGTACGTTCGATAGAGAAATCCTAGAAGCTTTGTCCATCGTCGAGAATGTGAGAGCTGCGATGTACGTGGTGAGGCGGGTCACTGAAGTGCAGAAGCGCTGGCGGGAGGGAAAGCAGTCATCGATCAATCGATTGCCATCAACACGTTGCTCGACCCCTCGCCGCTCGCCAGCAACCGCTTGCACGTCAAGTCGGCCAGTCTTCGCCAGTGCCACTGCCAGCCATATCCTCGCTACTCCGACATTACTTCTGTAGGCACGTCTGTCGCCTGGCTTTTGATGCTTTAAAGCTGTGCATGAAATAGTAGTGTACACACGATATGTGTTCTTCGTCAAGATTTCGCGAATCAACTGGCGCCGCGCTTCAAAGAGTAAGTACCACCACGCTCTTCCGGTCTGCGTTCGGGGTAGATCTTCCCAAGATTATGCAGGCATTGAGGAACAAGATGATCTGAGGCAACCTTGTCTTTCGTCGGTTTCAACTCAAAGTATGATTCGAGGAGCGAGGCTAACTTTTAATTGACTGATCAGATTCAGGCATGACTCTTAAAAGAGGTCAACGTGCAGTACTACTTTGCCGTTAGACAGGGGAATTACAATGACAAGAAAGCACGCTTGTTGAATTAAGCATCATAAGCCATTATGATACTCAGGACTAACAAACGAATGTTTGTGCCACTCGCACGAAGAGGTAGTGATCACATAGATCGTCCTCGAATATCGTGTTTGTTCGCAGTCAATGCATTGTTGCTAACCTTATTTCAAATCAATCAGCCATACATCGATAGAAGCACAAAGGCACGATATCAAAACAAAGCGCGGTGGCTTGTGGTGGCATCTTATTGTTTCTGGAGGTTATAAAGAGACCTGGGTTCTGCTACGGTGTGTACTTGATCCAGATTCCTTCTGTGAACATGGCTATCTTTTCTCGCCTCCAACTACCCAGAGACTCAGCACACACTACGTCTCCTGCTCTCACAGGCGTCTGCAGCCAATGCCGTGAGCAGGAAGGCCCCGAGAAACCTCTTAAAGTGTGCGCATCGTGCAAAATTATCTACTACTGTGTACGTGATCTTGCGCGTCAGTCCTAGCGATCGCACTGACGTCCAAGGATTAGGGAAAAGAATGTCAGAAGAAGCATTGGAGAGCTCACAAACCTTTCTGCAAAGAATGGACCGGGACCGACTTCCATATCAAGGCCAAAGATGCGATTCTTCGCCTACGCAAAGCGTTCGAGGACGCGGACGCGGAACCAGTAGACCCCTGGCTACGCACAGACGATCCGAGGGAGATTATCTTGACGTCCCTTCCCGCGCGCTTCTGGGACGAGAGCTTGAACGATCCTGACGGAGTCGTCGAGTGCGCCATTCCGGGGTGGATGAAGGAGCCTATATGTAGGCAGCCTGGCTTCCCGCATCCCATACCATCGCCTTCCTCTCCCGCGCACGAGCTCGTGGACATACTGGGAGCGGGCATCGGCATGCGCACAACGCGCCCCCTCGCCGCGGGCGACATCATCCTTGCGGAGCGCCCCCTGGCCATCATGCCCGTCAAGTGGATTTCCGCGACCGTCCTGCCTGACAGCAAGTATACCACCTACGAAGAGTCGTACCAGAACGCGAGGAACGAGCGCGAGGAACTGCTGAAGCTGGTGCTCGCGCGCATGGCGCCGGAGAAGCAGGCGGCATACCACGCCCTCACGAACTCGCACAAACACGACGGATCAGGCCCTCTCTCGGGGACAATGTGCACTAATGGATACGCCCTGGGACTGGACCCGTGGTTTGACATCGTTCCAGACATTGCGGAACGTGACGAGTGCCAGACGGCTATGTGCGGCGTGTGCGAGGTGCTGTCGCGGATCAATCACAGGTGCGTGTTTCCTCAAGGTATCTGCGAGTGTAGCAGCTGACATTTTATATGATGAAATAGCTGCGGCCCGAACGCGAAGGTGTCCTTTCATATGCCATCCTTCTCCTTCGTCCTTACCGCCGTGCGCGACATCCCAGCCGGCGGAGAGATTACCGTAAGTTATTGCCATCTGGCCGTCCCGAAGTCGGAGCGGCAGAGATATCTGGCACCGTACGGCTTTACCTGCACTTGCAAGGCGTGCTCTTCACCCGACGTCTCCGATCCGCGGCGCGCGACCATCGCTGCCTCTGGACAGGACCCTGAAGACGCGGTCCGTGCGTGGCTCAACGATAAAAAGCTCGCGAAGGACCACTTGATCAACAACAGCCTGCAGATGATGCAACTCCTCGAAGACGAAGGGCTTGAGGTGAACTGGCGCTATAAGGCACATGCAGCGGTGCTCGCTATGGTGTACGCTGCGACGGGACAGAAAAAGAACTATCTGCAAGCAAGGAAGAAGGTGAAGGCACTTTCGATGGCGTGTGTCCCTGGGAAGGGGTGCTGGCTTATGGAACTGCTGCCTGAGGTGCCAGAGCACCAAGAGTTCTGGATGAAGCGGCTGCGTGCGAGGAGGCTGTTGTGAGTGTGTATAACGGTTGAATGAGCTTCAAGCTGCGAAGACGTGAATACTATACGATATGCATCTGATGCCCCGGAACAAAAATGTCGTTTCTGTGTAACTAGTGTTAGAATCCATATGAATGCCGGCAGGAGGCGTATACTGTTTGAACAGGAGCCATATTCGTCCATGCCTTGTAAAAACCGTGAAAGACAATCATCCCATCAATTCTGGTCAGGCGGTACTGCACGATCTCACGATCTCTCAGTTTTAATGACAAATTGACAGAAGGCGTACAAAAAAGGTGGAGTGCATTACAGTCTGACCGCCAAGGAAAGTGATTCTACGGCTTGCGCGCCCGCACCTGCTTCTTCCAGAGAAAATGCGCTTCGGGCTCCTCAGGCCATCCCGCACCAACGACCCCCCAGTGACCAAACATAGTCAAACCTAAGAGCATAGCCTTCTTCCGCACCGACAGGTACTTCTGTTTCTCGCCCAAAGCGATATACGCCGCGGCGAGCTGGGCAAGGTGTGAGTGATATGTCCATGAGGCCTGCACGCCCTCCAGCTCGACGAGCTTCTGCACGAATAGGCCGGGACGCAATAGCGTGTCGTCAGCCGGCCCTGCTTCTTCCACCCAAGCGCGGATAGCTGCGTAGCCCATGAGTGGAGCCGTTGTGATCTCCCGGCGGCGGGCGTCGGACGCGGCGGGCGCGGCGCAGGCGGCACAAGTGCACGTGAAGCCGTACGGTCGCAGGTCCTGCTGGCGCGTCGCGGCGGGCGCAAGGGCATCCATGTACGCGGCCGTGATTTGTGCTCCCGCGGGGATGTCGCGGACCGCGAGGAGCACGAAGGAAAAGGATGGCATGTGGAAGTTCATGCTGGCGTTGGGGGAGCAGCTGCATGTGCTTGAGCAACCAGCACAGAAACAGTAGACGGACCTCGCACCTGTGGTTGATGCGCGAGAGCACCTCGCAAACGCCTGCGTAAACCAGGTCCTTGCTGTTGGGCGTGATCTCCCGCCAGGCATCCGGCGCAATCACCCAAGCGTTCGTCCGCTCCACACCAAGCAGCAGCCCCGAGCCGTCGCGCAGATGTGAGTTGGAGAGCGCGCGGTATGCCGCCTGTGCTGCAGGTGACATGCGCGCCACGACGGTCTGCAGCAGCTTCTCGGCGTCATCCCGCGCATGCTGCGCCAGCGCCTCCGGCGTCTTGGGTGTCCCGGCCGGCATGTCCGTGAGCGCGATGTACATGTTGCTCTTCACCAGCAGCGCACGCTCCGTGAAGATGATCTCCCCTGCGACGAGCGGCCGCGTCGCGTACATCCCGATGCCCGCGCCTGGGACGGCCCCGAGGCGGTGGGCGGGCGCGGTGGGCGACGGCATGGGATGCGGGAAGCCGGGCTGCCCAAGGATGGCCTCCTTCAACCCCGGAGGGAATATGCATTGCGTGTGCCCGCCTGGCGCTGCTGGGCCATTCACGAAAATCGGGGGTATGAAGGTGAAGACGAGCCTGTTCTCGGCCTGAATCGGCGCCTTGGGGCCGAGGGCGACGTCGCCGAGGCGGTTTGCGAGCAACTCGGCCGCGCGCCGCAGCTGCAGGTTCTTGCTCGCGTCGGACTTGCATAACGGCTTGTGCACCTTCCAGTGTTTGGTCTGGCAGCTTGCGCTCTGTCCGGAAGGGATCGCTCTTGAGTGCTGACGGTATCTAGAGAACGACGCACGCAGTAGTACACTTTCTTACAGCTCGAGCAGACCTTTAAAGGAGGACTTCCGGGCCCTCCTTGGGCAAGGCACTGATAGCACCGTTGCACGGCCACTGCGCTCGATGCCATTTGAATTGCTGTAGTAAATCAGTTCAAGCTGGATGTTGGGTGGTAGAAACTGGTAGATAACAAAGAGGCCCAAAGCATTTAAGATCCGTACGGTCCTTGGAAATAGAACATAGAAGCCAACCTCTTAGCTCATACCATACTTAGGGCCGGCCTAAGCACGGCGCGAAGTGTCCGGTAGCATTACTCTGCGACATCGGGCATTCACTTTGCGTCCAAACCTTCCTGTTGCCCAAAGATCATCGATGAATGCGCATGAGGCATCGTGCTCCGGTTGCTTCTCTTGAGATCAAAGCAGAGAAATGCATACAATCGAACAATGAAAGCACAGAAGCGGCGGCACTGTCGACAAAGTGGCCCGAGTCATGCAGTTCGTGCGAAGCGGAATAGCAAATGCAGCACATGGATATGCGCGTCCCATCCCATGTCCAGCAGTGCATGTATTGGAATTCCAGACGGAACCGGGGCCATGCGAAAGATGCTATGTGCGAGTTTTCGGTGTAGCCAGGACACCGGCCATCCAAGGTCTGGGACGTAAGATGTCGAGGACATGAGCCGATAGATGTACCCGATAGGAATGGTCTAAGTCAAGGCGTAAGCTTGTCCGCACACCGGGCCCATCTGATTGGCACGCGGCTCGGCCGCATGCACGAGATGCCAGTGGAGCCTCAAGGACTGTAGTGCATCGAAGACACCCATCATAGAACATACGCGCTCGCGATGCCCTTCGTCATGCTACACGCACCGGATGCTAAAGGCTGACCAAATTGGCCATGCCACGGCGTTTCGTTGACCAGGATGTTAAAAATTGGGCCACAGGTAGAAAATAAGCAAATGACATGATTCATAAGAACGCGCACCGTTGCGGAACATGAACTCCATGGGCTAAAGGCCTCGGCGCGTTGTGGATCGCGCTCGTCATCGCCGCATGGTGATCGTGGGCGTTCTGAGCCTGCTATCGCAGTGGTGAGCCCGTTGCATGCATGCTGCCGCTGTGAAGTGATGCATTGATGGCGGCCGCGAGTGGGTTGACGCTAGGCGAACATACGCATCGGCGTGGGTCGCGTTGTGAGATGCTGTGGCCAAAATCGATTTCACAGGGCCAAAGCCTTCGTGGCGTCAACACGGCGTCTATCACACAACTTCGGCAGTCGACCCACCGAGAACCCGACTCTGCAGATGAACGGCACTGGCGATGCCGCATGGGCCGTGGATACGATGTGGGCGTGACGCCTCGTTTTGCGCGCTGGAGATGTAGACGTGACGTGCTCGCCGTGCTGTGTGCCCGTGGCTGTCAGTTAGACACCCAGGGACAGATAGATACTTGACTTGTGTCTAACCCTTTAGTACCCTCATTACCTAAAGCACGACCACGCACCTTTACACTCCCTCCGACGGTCTCTCCACCACCCGTAGCAAAAAAAAAATCGATGTATCATGGCACACAATCCATAAACCAACTATGCAATTGCAATGCGCCTAGATATCTATCATGCTGCACAAACCGACCCCAAGTCCATCTGCCCCCGAAACTAATCCCACCACCGAGATCACAGATCACAGAATATTATCCTCCTCGAGCCCGAGATCGTCGAACGCCCTGATATCTGCCCGCGCAGCGAAGATAAGTACAGTCGTCAGCCATCCTTCTCCGACGCACGAAGCTGGAGCGCTTTGCCTTCGACCGGCCCGTCCGTCGGCCCGACTTTCCACGCCCAGTACGGCCCTGCGCGGAATGCAGTCAGCGGTGGCAGCAAGTGGGCGGGCGGGGTGCAGCGCTCACCGAGCGGGTCCATGTGCTCGTGCTCCGCGCCGGTCCACATCCCGAGAACGCCCGCGGACGACCCGACGCCCCCGATCTGCACGCCCTCGCTCTGCCAGCGGCCCTCGCCGTCCTCGCGTTCCGAGTACTGCGTATGCCACCGCCAGGTCAGACCGATCCATGTTCACGGAGTAAGACGAAACGCACGAGGCTCCAGCGCACGTCGCCGCCGCCGACCATCTCGACCGTCCCGCTGAGCGCGAGCTCGTCGGTGCCGAGCGAGCCCTCGACGTGGATGGGCGGGCGGCCGGGCCACGCGGGCGACGGGGGCCCATAGGACTTGATGCGGATCGTGAGCGGGATGATGCGCATCACTTCGGAGAGCTCGGCCTCGCCGAAGCGCGCGCGTGCGGAGCGCATCTGGTGCGGTCAAGGCCGTTAGCGTTGACGTATGCGGGCGGCAGTAGTGCTGCTTACATTGTTCGCTGTGTGGGATGCGGTCGTGAGATATGAATGGGAGACGGAAGATAAGGACTTACCGATGAGTTCGCGATAGTCTAGCCAGCATACACACCGTCTGTAGGTAGCCGATCAGCACCCATCCAACATGCATCCGAACTGAAGCACTTACCGCCACTGCCCCTCCACACCCGCCCAATCCCAACCATCGTTCTCTTCTCCGTCGTCCTCCTGCTCTTCATCCTCGAGCCCTTTCTTTCCGCTCTCCAGCCCCGCATCGTCTTCCTCGACCGACCGCTCCCTCCGCTTCCCAACGCCAACTCCAACACCTGGCGCACTGCACGCCCTAAGCCCCTCAAGACTCATCAGCGCACGCAGTACCGCCGGATGCCTCACCGTCAACAAGTCCCGCAGATTATGCTCCACCACAAGCCGCGCGCTCGCAATCCACGTCCAGTCGAAGAACAGACTCTCCGGGTCGACCCGCGGGCGCGGCGGCGCGGAAGAAGGCGAGCCGGGCGACGACGCATTCGACGGCGCATAGGACGAGTCTGCGTCCGGCGAGGGCGAGTGCAGCGCGGCGTCCTGTGCTGCCACCGATACGAGCGGGAGGAACGGGCCCCAGTGCCGCGCGCGCGCGAGGTACGCGATGTCGTAGATGCGCACGCGGGCGCGCCGGCGGACGGACGCGAGATCGAGCGGCGCGAGCTCCGTGTCTCCGGCGGCGTCGCTGGGCTCGGGCGACGCGGGCGCAGGCGCGGGGCCCTGCACGGTGACGGGTGCGCCGGCGAGGCTGGAGTGTGCAGGGGCGCGGAGGGGGCGCATGAGCCCTGTGTGTGCGAGGAGGCGAAAGAAGGCGGGGTCCTCGTCGCGCGGGGGCGCGTTGAGCGCGCGGGGCGTGAAGAGGAGCTTGGCGGTGAGCGCGGGCGGGAAGCCGTGCCGCAGGACGTGGGCAAGCCACGCGACGTTGCGGCTTTGGGCGGGCGGGGCGAGGGCGGACATCGAGAGGGGCGGGAAGATCGGGTGGGAGAGCGCGCGGGGGACGTCGGCTTCGGAGGGGAGTGGCAGCGCGGTGGATAGCACGTGCAGGAGGGTGTTTGTGGCGCGCACGAGGTCGGCGGAGGCGGCGGGCTTGGAGTCGGTGCGGGGGGCAATGTAGGCGGCAGTCCAGATGCGGGCTTGGAATTCGGTCTGCCAGGGGAAAGTGTCGTCTGGTGGGCGGGTGGGAGAAGCGCCGAAAACATTGACAGTGAGGGCGGGGCGGGGATCGTCAAAGAGGGAAAGAAACATGGAGCGCCAAAGGTGGGTATGGGTAGTATGGCGGTAGACAGCGGCTCGGAAATGCCTGCATGTCTGCGCAAGGGCAGCAGCGGTTCTGGGGTAGCCTAGCGCGGTTGTGACGATGATGATCTCTTCGATGAGCTCTTGTGGGAGGGCAATGATGTGCCTCCGGGGTGCAAACGCCATGGCCTGCTGCGGAGGTGATCGCGTTAGTTCTGGGTATCTGCAAAACCGTACCACAGCAAAGTAGAGATTTTCTTGAATCGCCCTATTCTGATCTCGACGGAACCTGTGGTATAGAGAGATTTCGCAAGCGTCCGACGATGGAGTGCGAAGTCCGAACGGGAAACAGCTATGGCAGCCTAGGGGCAACAGTGGGGACTGATGCGGCGAGACGTATGGCTCAACCGGCCAGGATCCAGTCGGGCGCCTGCGAAAGCTCTCGAGTGCCAAGTTCGTCTGGAACGCAGCTGTGTGCAGCAGCGTGAACAGCTGGCTAAGCGTCGAATCCAACCAGGCTATTGCGAGCGGGCGGTTGAAGGAACTCTTTCTTGTGACGAGCGTGCAGCAATTATGAAACAAAATCCCACATGTGCACTGCTCGATGCGGCTGATGTGGATACCGACATGCATCCGGCAAGGATGGTGCCTGTAGACGCCCCTGCCCCACTTCCGAGATAGGTAGCGATGGGTCCGAGATGGACACCGTTGATTTCGAGTAAAATTACGATGGCATGTTCGTCGGATGAAACTCCGAGGACTTGACGTCTCTGTGAAGATAGATTACGGACTCACCGATAGCTGGACGTGTATACCAGATGCGACAGCTGAATCTGCGAGCACTAGAGAGCTCAGCAGCGAGCTTGGATAGCGGGGGTGGTGGCGGCGGAGAGAGAGGAGGTGGAGGGCTGCATTCAGACCGATGGAGGGTGTTGTGAGAGCGCGGACCGCACCCACCTCCGATTTCCGTGAGGCGCGTACATGTCACGTGAAGTTATTCATAGCACGTCACACCGCGTTCCGTCACGCAGCGCGCCCGCCGTCGCCGTCGTCGGCGTTGTCCTCATCATCCTCTTTGTCGCCGCGAACAGCCATGTCCTCCGTTCAGGTCGCCCACGTCTCTACCGTCAACTCTACGCACCCACAAACGGAAACTTGCTCAAAATGTAAGAAAAAGTTCCAGCAGACAGAACGCAAGCTATACAAGATGTGCTCGAAGTGCCGCGAGTACGGGCGCACTGCGCACAAGCGCAGAACCGAACTCAAGGTCAAGACCTTCCTTGAGCCGTGCGCAGACACGGAGGCGTCCTCCTCGAGCCTACCCACGACACCGCCGAAGAAGAAGCGCAAGTATGACGACCTGCATTTCAAGAAGATCAGGACACCGAGCCCCGTAAAGAAGCACGTTTCCCCGGAAGTAAGCCATCCACTCTCGTTCCATGCTTCGCTTACCGGTGTCGCGCGCAGTACACTCCGGATCCAGACGAGTACCGCACGCCTGCAGACGCGTTCTCCGCCCTCGCGTCCTACCTCGACGCCGCCCATGCGCCGCCGAATTTCCGTCTCGTGTACAACGTTGTCGCAGACCCTACGATTGACAACCAGAAGATGGTGCAGCGCGCGTTCGAGCTACTGCGCCAGAAAACCAGCCTCCGAATCTCGTGCGTGCTCTCTTCCCCGCCTACCTGCCGCCACCGAGCGAGTGATGCTATCCGCGCAGGCCCAACACCCACCGCGTCCTACACTCCAGCGGCTCGCCGTACGCGCGCCCCGGCGCCGCGTCCGCCGCGATCAAAATCCGCTGCAAGTGCGCCGAGGCGCCGCAGGCCGCGTCCGCGGGGAAGAAGGGCGGCAGCGACGCGCTCTGGAGCTGGCTCCGGGACGACGGCGCGCGCTGCGGCGGGCACGTCTACATCTCGAGCGAGTACGACGACAGCTCGCACCCGTGCCGCATCCGCGGGCAGCGCGTCGTCGTCACGGTCGTGCATTCGTAGGCTGTGGGTGCGCTTGCCGCTACGCGAAGCGGGTGTGCTGACGCCACGACGCTCAGGGCAGTTTGATCCGCGAAGTCTGCGGTGTTGCAGTGGGGCGCCACCGTGCCAGTCGTTGCTCTGTGCGTGGCCCGCGTCTTCGCTCGCACTGCATTGTGTGTGCGCGTGACCGAGGATGGCACCGAGGGCAAATGTGAAAGATAGTCGTATTTCTAGCTCTTAAAGCACCAAGGGGAGTGCGACTTGGTCGTTTCAGACGTCCTCTCCTTTGTACGTTCGACTTGGTCATTTCACGCTTGCTCTCCTTTGTACACTCGACTTGGTCGTTTCGCGCAGCTTCCCCTTTGTACGCTCGACTTGGCCGTTTTTCGACCGTTTTCTCTCACTTGGTCGAGGGGGCTTTTTTGGCTTATCGGGGGTTTTCCCCTTCCTTTCCGCTCGTCGCTCGTGCACTCTCTCCCCACCACGCGTTGCCGCGACCACGCTCCCGCCGCGCTCTTTCCACTCCCGCCGCAAACGCGCCCAAACCGGCGCAGACCGCCCTCGACGACCGCCCCCCGCGCATCGTCTAACTTGATGATGACGCCCTCTGTTCCAGAAGGAACGGTGCCGACGACAGGCTGCGACAGGCATCCGGTGAGTAACCCCGCCGTCCAGAAAGCGAACGGCCCAGACTTACCTCTCCCAGACCCGCGCCAACGTGAAGACCACGCCCTCCGCATCAAGACGCGCACCGGAACGCCATGCCGCATCCACCTGAACTTGATGATGACGCCCTCGGGCGACGCGCGAGCTGCCGGACGTGCAGGCGGCGACGGACAGCGAGGAGTGCAGCCAAGCCCCTCAGCGACGGAGCGCAGACCGGCCGCCGGGCGAAGAGCCGTCGCCAGTCGCCTCGCACGCACTCGCGCCCCCGCCGTAACGCTGAGAGCCACCCACCCACAGCGCCCGCACACTCCAGCGCGAGGACCGCGAACAGAGCGCCACCGCCCGCACCAACCGCCACTTGCGACGACCGTGGTGCCCGCGCGATGAACTTGATGATGACGTCCTTCCGCGGCGCAACGTCCGGTCGGTCGTCGGGTGCGTGGCTGCCGGACATGCACGCGTGGCAGCGGCAGGATGAAGGGGGGAGAACGAGGCCGGCGCCGGCGCTGACATGCGAACGGCGAGGCGGGCGATCTCAGAGTCGGCGCGTCATCGGCGGCTGCGAGAGTCGCGGTAAGCACACCGCCGCATACGGGTCAGGTCGTCGTCGTACTCACCCGTTACGCAACAGTCGTCCCGCCCACGTCGGCACAATGCGATGGCGGAGTCCGGAGCGCGCGAAGGGCGGGAGGAGAGTCCAGCCGACGCTCGCCTTTCTGTGCCTGCGCGCTGTCTCGGAATTTCAGGCCAAGGACCACGGTTTCCTGGAAAATAAGGTAAGCCTCGATTTCCCCCGGCCTTTTTCCAGGAAACGCGACTTACCGCGTCGTAGGGCCTTCCAGAGCTGCGTACGAACAGCACGGCGGCCTTTCGCAACGCCGGCGTAGCGTCAGCCCGACGCTCGCTCCGAAAGACTTTGTTCAACGGACGTGGAGGCCGCTCGGTGCGGGCCTTTGAATCTCGGATTTCCGGGCGTAAATAAAATGATTTCCTGGGTCTTCAGGTGAGTGCCCATTCACCTCGGCTGTTCGCAATGAACCGCGACGTACCGGGTCGTGAAACGAGGTCGCAGACGCCCGCCGGCCGTGCGCGTCCAAGTTCTGCGGCTCGCACCATCAGCGACGCAGTCGGCGGGCTGCGCCCGCCGCGCGCGACGTGAGCGTCGGGCCGACGCCCACGTCGGCGTCTTCTTCTAGGGACGTGCAGGCCGCTCGGCGCGGGCCGTTGAATGCTGGAATTTCAGGCGCAAAAAGGCGTTCCCTGGGCGTTCAGGTGAGCCCCAGTCGACCTCGGCTATCTCGAATGAAAATTGACTTACCAGTGCTCGAAATTGTATTCTAGAGCCTCGGGGACCCCTGCTACAGCCCATACGATACGTGCGGCGGGCTGAGTCCGCCTCGCGCGACGTGAGCGTCGCATTGACGCTCACGTCGATGCTTTTTTCGAGGGATGTGGAGGCCGCTCGGCGCGGGCCTTGAATCCTGAAATTTTCGGCGTAAAAGGGGGTTTCCTGGGCGATCAGGTGAGTCCCAGTCCACCTCGGCTATTCAATGAAAATCCACTTACCGGTGCTCGAAGCAGTGTCCTAGAGCCCTTCTTACGGCCTGCACGACACGTGCGGCGGGCTGCGCCCGCCTCGCACGACGTGAGCATCGCACCGATGCTCACGTCGATGTCTTGCTCTAGGGACGTGCAGGCCGCTCGGCGCGGGCCTCTGGATTCCCGGAAAACGACGACAGAAACAGGCATTCTGGAGGACCCGGTGAGTCTCCCTTTCACTCGGCTATTTTCAATGCAAAATGACTCACCGGTATCACAGGAACGTGCCGCACGGCATCCGAGAACCATGCCACACCCTGCACGGCGCATGCGGCGGGCTGCGCCCGCCTCCTGCGAAGTGAGCGTCGGAGCGACGCTCACTACGATTACTTTTTTCCAAGGACGTGTAGGCCGCTCGGCGCGGGCCTCTGGATTCGGGAAAAACGGCGACAAAAACTGAGATTCTGGAGAGCCTGGTGAGTTCCCATTTTCCCTTCGCTATTATCAACAAAAGATTGCTTACGAGGACATGGAATCGCGTCGTACAGCATCCTAGAACCACGCTCCGCCCGCGCGGCGCATGCGGCGGGCTGCGCCCGCCTCGAGCGTCGCACCGACGCTCACGTCGATGCCTTGTCCCAGGGCCCTGTAGGCCGCTCGGCGCGGGCCTCGGAACCTCGAAAAAACGGCGACGGAAGCGGACATTCTGGAGAGTCTGGTAAGTCCCTGTTTCGCTCGGCTAATCGTTTGGCAAAGAACCACGACAGCGCACGGCGGGCGTGCAGAAAGGCTCCGGACGACACGAGCAACGCACGTAGCGGCCGACAGTGGTCGCCGGGCTGCGCCCGGCTCCTGCGCGTGCCGTCAGCGTCGAACAGTCGGTGCTGGCATCGAGAGCGCGATCGGGCGGCGTGGACGCTGCTCGCGGCGAGGCCTCTCGCCTGGATATCCGAAGCGGGACCATCGGACTCTGGAGACATTCAGGTGAGTCCCGATCTGGCTTCGCCGACGCGCAAGACTCACCGGCGCCCGAATGGACAGATCCCTCGCACTGGGCTGCACCCGGTGTTCGCGTGCGTCGCGACGCCGAGGGCCCCGAGGGACTCTGCATCAGCCGCGGGCTAGCGCTCGCCGCGCGGGCCTGCGCCACTGAATTTGGGAAGGAGAGCCTGACTGCGGGTGAGTCCCATGCACCGTACGCGACCATGATTGACTGGTCTACTCACCAAGTGAAGGCGTCGACGGCGCGACAGCGACGCTGTGGCTTGCGTCCGCCGCTGCCATCCCCCCGTTCATCCGACGAACGGCACGCATTGCAGGTTCCATGCAACGCGTGACGAGGGCAGAAAAAGTCTGAAAATGGAGACTGGTGAGTCCATGATGCATGCAGGGGGCACTGATGAAACAGCACGTACGCACCAGCACTTGGATCTGCCAGCGACGTGGTCGAAATCAGGACAGCACGAGAGGGCGGGCGGCGACGACAGCTGCATTGTGAGCATGTCGTCGTCGTCGACGGTGACGCCTCCCTCGTGCCGTTCTCTAGAGGACTGGCGCAGGGGCCGAACGTGAGTGGGACTGCAAAGCGGGAAGAAGTAATGTAAAGACCCACGAAAATCCAGCCGGCCGCACGACAACGTTTCCGGGGGGCATCAAGTACGAGGGGAAGGAGATGGGGGGAGGGGGATTTCGGGGGGAGGGGATTTCGGGGGGAGGGGACGGAGACGTGCCCGAGCCACGGCCTTATACATACTCTACGCGGTGCGGAGGAACAGGTCTTCCTCCGCGCGCGCGCTCGATGCCGAGGTCTCGCCTTTCGGTAAGTGCATATTAGCTCCGTTGATCTGTCGTTACGTGTGCGTTTCCAGTTGCCCGCGCTCCGATCACTTATTGACAGGTACGGCTTATTTTCTGCCATGTCTGCATCCTGTCGGTGTTGTGTCGCGGTCGATCCGAGTTGCAGACCTGTTGTAGATAGCAACTCGAATCTCAATACAGCTTTCCTTGTTTTCTTTCTGGAAGGAACCCTCTGCTTGAATTCTACATATTTATGATCATACAATTGCATCCATTCGACCCGAAATTCAGGATGCTGTTGAGTGTGGGAAGACTGAGTTTCGAGGCTTGCATGAGATATGGCTCAGAATGCATCCTGCGCGTCGAGCGGCAACTTGCTTTGTGCAGCTCTTCGATGACGATTCATATGGCGACAATCTAGTCGGATCAGGCCTGGATGCAATTGTAAGTTGGTATTTCAAACAGAGCTGTTTGAAAAATACAGATGTGTGTGCTGATCATCTCGCAGACTTTGCCTCGACTTGCAGAACATGCATGCTGCGAAAGAGGGATCGAAATCCAGGCGGTTCTGTTTCCTCTCTTTTGTTACTTTCCATAGACTCATCTTATTGTTAGGGTCAGTCAATTCTGTCAAACTGGTAGTCTCGACATATTTTTCCATGTGCAACATGCAGCTTGAGCACAGAGACAATTCCGTACGCTCATGGTTATCGGTCGATAGCGTGCTCACAGCCCATTGTGGCACTGGCCTGCCAGCCACTCTCGGCTGCACTGAGTTGCATTTTACGGCAGCACACTGCCTGATCTTCGGGATGCAACTGGGCCTTCCAACAGGTTGCCACAGGCATACAATAATTCAATGGACAAGATTAAAGGCTATCTCTTGCTGAATGCTGAGAACCTTCAACATGGCTTGGCTGCTTCGGCATTTCGGACGAGTGGAATGATCCACGGGGAAGCACCCGATCGGGCTCTGCGGGAGCCGGGAAGTTGACGTGTTGATGCACACATCTCGCAGCACGTTATCAGGCATGGTACACCTTATTTCGCCAGAAACCCATTGCCCACTGTCTGATGGTTTGAATTTAAAAGTGGATGGCCCACACAAATTGCGCACACATGAGAAAAGAGATCACACATTGGGAGGGCTGCATCGGCAGGATGCATGGGATGTGGGACACCGGTGGGAAGAAACTCTCGTTGCCGATTAGCATGAAACATGTCGCTTCGCCTGCGCAAGGATGCTAGCGCATCAACGGCCCTGTCAACCACGGCAGAATGCGGATGGATGTCCCAAGAGTCCTTCCTCCGTGCTATGTAGCTATGCCATCTTACGTGCCCGATTCATGCCCAGGGTGGTTGTGTTGCCGCAGGTACGGTCACCAAGCATCGAGGGCACCCATGCCGAGAGCATCTCGGCACCGTCGGAAATGGACCCTGTCGTTAGATAAATACCTGCGACTGCCCACACGACGCAGCCACCTGCCTGACCCGATCCCATTTCCCGCAGCTCTTCCTCCTCACTTGCACCTCCGATCGGTGTCGAGCAGCCGTTACATGTCTCTGTCGTTGTGAGTCTCCATGTCCCTTGCGAAAACCATTAACACCATACTCACTTGGTTTCCATTCCTTCATGCCCGCATTTCTGTGATGTAGATCCCCACCACTTTTCACATGCTTGGGACAGAGTCCATGAAGGCAATCGGGCTGGAAGCGTAGACCCGAACACCAGTCTGACTGTGGCTGGTGAGTCCTTCTCACCAGCAAACGCATGCTGCATTCATGCTTACCGTTACTGTTAGAAAACTGGTCTCCACGCTAGAGGCGCTGTCATGGTTAGCTGCGCGCACGTCTCTGCCATATGTGGCTGATGACACGTTGACCGTTTAACATTTCGGTCAGTATCTTCTAGCAAGGCTATCCAGACGGACGGTGGACTCACGTTGCCGTCAGCAACTTTGGTTCTAGGTTCCGAAGCCGGCAATGATGCGTATATGGCCCTCAATCGGCGCCTCGTGATTCGCCTTGATGCCAGCTTGCAGGGGCGACGCACAAAGCCTCGCAACTGCTGGCTTCCTCTCCGCACTACATCGGGCTGTTTGGGAACATGTAAAAGGTATTTCGGTGAGTCCTGTGTACTGTAGTCAGTCAAATTTGATTGGAACTTACATGTGCCTCTCAAGCGTCACCTATCTTCGCCCCGTGGTGAAGGAAATGCATGCCTGTACGATGGCGCTCCCGTCCGAGTGTTGGGCGGGGCGAAACTGGTGCGTGCACCTTTGTTTTTCGGTGCTCTAGCCACGGTCATATCTAGCCTACGTATTCTTTGCTCCATGGCTGTTCTATGCTAAGCCGTACGTCTTTTCAGGTTTCTGATCGACAGGCCGCAGACCAGCAGCACGAATATCTGTATGCTATGATCCGTCTTTAGACGGCGATCGGGCGGGCAGATACATGTGATCGGCAGGCAGTAGGATTTGAGCGTCAGCGAGCGGTCTCCATGTATGTAGTATTCGGTACGAGTCCGCGAGAAGATGAATTGGGGGCGGAGGGGTGGCCGTAGGGCAGCAGCGAGGTCGTATCGGAGGCGATGCGGGGGCAGCGTCAGCGCCCGTCTCCGGGGGGCGGCTGTTGCGAGGACGTCAAAGGGGCCGGCAAGCTTGAGAACCGGCGGTCGCATCGGGATCGGAATGGCGCGACGCTGCGCGCGCGCGCAAATGGGCCCGCTCTGCAGGTCAGCGACGTAGGGAGGGCACCGTGGGCCATGTCTTGCCCATACGAAACAACGTGCAGGCGCTGAAAAAGTCCATCCGCAGCGGGAAGGCGATACCGGCACGCCAATTTCAATCTGGCTAGGGAGATGCCCGAGCAGGGGCATTCTGCACGCCGCTAGATTGGGACCCACGCGAACGTCTCCGGAATACGCGAGACCCGCTCCGACCTCGTGGATCGGAGGCCTCGCGGCGAGCAGCTTTCGTGTTGCGAGAACACGCTCTTGTTGCCAATATCGACCGTTCGTCGACGCTGACAGCGCGTGTGGGAGCCGGGCACGAGCCAGTGACTGCCCGCAGGCCCATCGTACACTGTTCACATTGTCCGGAGGCTTTCTGCATGTCTGCCGCGCGTATTCGTAAGTCCTTTGGCATACAAATAGCCGAGGGAAAACTAGGACTCACCAGGTCCGCCAGAAAGTCAATTTCGTCGCCCTTCATGCGGAAAACAACGGCCCGCACCGAGCGGTCTTCCTGTCCCATAGACAAGGGATCGAAGATGGCGTCGGTCTGACGTGAGCGTCAAAGGGGGAGGCGTAGCCGCCATATGCATTGCGCGAGGCGAAGCATATCTCTAGGGAGCCGTGTGACACGTTTCCATGTTCTGGTAAGCCGATTTTCGTTCCAAATAGCCGAGCGAATTGGGGGCTCACGCGGCCCTCCAGAAATCCGTTTTCGCCGCCGTTTTCCCGGGATTCAGAGGCCCGCGTCGAGCGGCCTACACGCCCCTGGGATAAAGCATTGGTGGTGAGCGTCGCACCGACGCTCACGTGGCATGAGGCGGCTGCAGCCCGCCGCACGCTGTTTGCGAGGCGGGAGGCACCCTTCGAGGCTATACTCCAAATTTCTGTATTCTGGTGAGCCTCTTAAGTAGTCGAACAAGCCTGGGACTCACCCGATCTGCTTTTGTTGTCGCCATGTCTCCAAAATCCAGAGGCCCGCGTCGAGCGGCTGGAACGTCCTCCGGTCAGAGGAGTTGTACTGTGCGCCGGTGAGGCGCGGACATCGCTGGAGGCGGGCGCAGCCCGCCGAGCATCCGAACGCTGCATCGGCGCTCGTGCACATCACGAAAGGCGGGCACTGGCCGTAGTCATTTACGCATGGACGCATTGCCGGAGACAGGCGCAGCTCGCCGCACACTTCATATTTCATACACGGCCATCGCAGGATCAGGACATGTTCTACGACGCCATTCTATGCGCCGGTAAGAAATCCTCGTTTGAGAATAGCTGAGAAGAATGGAGGCTTACCTTGTCTCCACGAGATTTACGCTTCTGCACCCAAAATTCCGACATCCGCAGTCCCGGCCGAGCGGCCTACGCGTCCAAAAGACACGGTAGACGGAGCGAGGGTCGCTTCGACATGGCGCTAGCGTTGCGGGAGCCCGCCGTATACCCCCGTGCATGGTTCTAGGAGGCGCTACGACACAATTTCGTATACTAGTGAGTTCCTTTATATCCGATGTAACCAAGGTCAATGAAGACTTACTTTGAATTGCACGTAACCGCTGCTTCGCTCCCGGAATTCTAGGATCCGGTGATCATATAACCGGGCCCGCGAAGCGAGGGTCGGTTCGATGCTCACAGAAGGCGAGATGCTGACCGCCGTATGCGTTCGCATGTCTTCGGCGGGGTTTTCTCAGGCGTGCAGGGAATCTTCGCTGTCCAAGTAAGTCATTCTGAGTTGTCGATCGTTGGGAGATACGAGCACTCACCTCAATAATATGGCGCCTTCCGGGGCTTCGCTACTGCACGATCTGACTGGACTGCCGTCGACTTAACTGAACAGGTAAGTTTCACGATGAACTGTTATGCTACAAGCATGCTTACCTGGGGTTTCTTGTAGCACGAGAGTTCTCCGTCGCAGAATGGGGCGATTGCCGACCGGCGACGCTGCGAGTCACCATTGCCACGCCATTTGACACCCATCGCCAACGCGGCCGCCGATGTCGGCGACGTCGCCGACAGCGGTGCGTTCGGCCTCGCGATACTCCTCGCCGCCCGCCCCCGCCCCCGACGGCGCGTAGATGGGGTCTAAGCCGCATCGCACGTCTACGGCGCGTCAGGATTCGCGATCCGTGTGCCGTGTTTCCTGCTTAAGTTGTGCTGGATAGGCATCGCGACGGGCGGGGGTCTGGGGGAGCACGCTGTGCGTGTCGCGCCGAATGTCGCAGAATGCCCGCGGGGGGAGAGGGAGTTCCTGCGCGAGACCATCGCCGTTTCCGCCAATGCGCTCGCGACGGCTCTGAGCGATGTCGTCGGCAACAGTGCGCCTGGCCCCGCGACGCTCCCCACCGTCCGTCCCCACTTCCGATGTCGCGCATGGGGCGATAAGCCCTGCTGTGTGTCTTCGGCGCGCCAGGACTGGTGATTCGTGCGCCCCGTCTCGCGCTTGAGTTCGAGTTGCGCGGGATAGGCATCGTGACGGGCGGGCGATTGGCGAGCGCGTATGTGTCGCTGGTGACCCCGCGCCGAACATCGTAGAACGTCGGGCGGGTGCGGCGTTCCCGAGGCGTGCCGAAGGCGGCTGCAAGCAAAACGCGTGGGCATGAGCCTGAACGAGAAAGAGCGCTGAACGACGTACCTGGCGACGGGCTTTTGCTCACGGTGACGCTGTACGGAACGTCACCGACGGCAGCATCGCGGTGGCGCCGCAACGCGGACGCAGCGGGCGATGGGGTTTGCGTGGCTCTGTGTGTCACTGGCAGCGGCGTGTGCAAGTGAGGCACCATGAACGTGTCGACGCCCGCACGTCCGACGCCCTATACGAGGCGTTCGATCCCGCCCTGGCCCTGGCGTCGATCGGACTTGGTCAGGCATCGTGACGGGCGGTGGTGTGAGGGAGCGTGGCCTCGCCATGAGCAGCAATGCCGCGTTCGGCGCCAACCGCTGCGAGAAGAGCGTGGGCCGGGCCCTGTCTCGACGGCCAACGGGCCGTACGACTGCACGCATGCGCGAGAATGAAGCATGCATTGGCAGATTCGCGGCGCCAGCTACGGGACGCAGCGCCGACTGGCCGTCCACGCTGCGCCTAGAGTCCCCGACGGCATGGAATCGCGTCGGGCGTCGTGATTCGTGCGCCCGATCTCGCGATCACGTTTGCAGCAAGCCGAACGGGCGCGGCGACGGGAGATTGTGCCTGTCTCGCGGCGTGGGGGTATTGTGAGGTCGATTCGACGGCGCACGAGGCGCTGTCGGTGGACGCGCCATACGATCAGCGCTGCAGCGGCGATGTCGCTGGGAACGGCGCGGTCGCAGCTGGTCGTCGCGGGCATCGGCCAGCACTTGCTCACCATCGCTCGTCCGCGACGCTTGAGCTTAAGTGTACGCTCGGTCGATGGGGCTGCAATAGAGCTGAAGCGAGGGCGATGAGCGGCGATCTCAAAGGGTAGGAGACGGCGCTAAGCTCACCGACAAGTTCGCCGTCGTACTAAATGCTCGTGGCGATGTGTTCTGGCAGGTCTCGGCGACCTGATGTTGCGACAAACGTCGCTGTTTGGGCTGACATGCATTTGTACAGCAGCGTGCTGCATGCGCATCGTTCGAGGTCGCGGAAGACGTCCGAGTCGTCGCAGACAAGTTCACGCGCGTCGGACATCCGACACTTGCCCGACGCGGCGTACACCAGCGGCGCAGCTGTGAACAACTGAGAGCAAAATTATCTTCGATTGAATACTAAGTAAGTACAGTACATGTAGCTCTTCTACTCGACATCGACATTCATTTTTCGCCGCCGCCAGAGTTTCCTTTCTGTTTTCCACATCACGCTCCTGGACCGACAGCTTGTGCTTTCCGACGCGCAAGCGCGGCGCACGGCGATTAGCGTCCATCCATCATGCATCCCGACCAAAGCACTCACCACGGCTGCCCGATCACGCCCGCTTCGTCATGTTCCTGCTCTTCATCCTCCCTCGAGCCCTTTCTTTCCGCTCTCCAGCCCCGCATCGTCTCCCTCGACCGACTGCTCCCTCCGCCGCCCAACACCGACCCCAACGCCCGGTGCACTGCACTGAGCCCCTCAGGCACATCGCGCGCAACACCGCCGGATGCCGTACCGTCAACGAGTCCCGCAAAATGCTCCACCACACGCCGCGCGCTCGCGATCCACGCGTAGTGGGAGAACAGACTCGGGGTCGACGCTTCGGGCGCAGCAGCGCGGACGAAGGCGAGCCGGGCGAGGACGCGCTCGAGGGCGCGTAGGACGAGTCTGCGTCCGGCGAGGGCGAGTGGAGCGCGGCGACGGAGGCGAGCGGGAGGAACGGGCCCCAGTGGCGCGCGTGCGAGAGGTACGCGATGTCGTAGATGCGCACGCACGGGCGGGCGGGCGGACGGACGCGAGATCGAGCGGCGCGAGCTCCGTGTCATCGGCCAGCAGCGTCGCAGGACTCGGGCGACGCGCACGCGGGCGAGGGGCCCTGCGTGCCGGCGAGGCTGGAGTGCGCGGGAGGGGCGGGGAGGGTGAGGTGGCGGAAGAAGGCGGGGTCCTCGTCGCGCGGGGGGTGAAGCTTGAAGAGGAGCTTCGCGGTGAGTGCGGGCGGGAAGCCGTGCCGCAGGACGTGTGCGAGCCAGGCGATGTTGCGGCTTTGGGCGGGCGGGGCGGGAAGATCGGCCAGATGCGACAGCTGGATCTGCGAGCACCAAGAGCTCAGCAGCGAGCTGGAACGGCGGGGATGATGGCGGCGGAGGAAGTGGATTCAGACCGATGGAGGGCGTTGTGAGAACGCTGACCGCACCCACCTCCGACTTCCGTGACACGTGAAGTTATTCATAGCACGTCACACCGCGTTCCGTCACGCAGCGCACCCGCCGTCGCCGTCGCCGTCGTCGGCGTTGTCCTCGTCATCCTCTTTGTCGCCACGAACAACAATGTCGTCCGTTCAGGTCGCCCACGTGTCTACCGTCAACTCTACGCACCCACAAACGGAAACTTGCTCAAAATGTAAGAAAAAGTTCCAGCAGACAGAACGCAAGCTATACAAGATGTGCTCGAAGTGCCGCGAGTACGGGCGCACTGCGCACAAGCGCAGAACCGAACTCAAGGTCAAGACCTTCCTTGAGCCGTGCGCAGACACGGAGGCGTCGTCCTCGAGTCTACCCACCACACCGCCGAAGAAGAAGCGCAAGTATGACGACCTGCATTTCAAGAAGATCAAGACACCGAGCCCCGTAAAGAAGCATGTTTCCCCGGAAGTGAGCAGTCCACTCTCGCATCAGCAAAACAGTCGGGGTGCTTGAGGGCTTGAGGGCTCTTGGCACGTCATGCAAGACGCACCAAGAGCCCTCAGGCCCTCAAGACGCGTCAAGCACCTCAACTGTTTTGCTGATGCGCTCGTTCGAAGCTTCGCTTACCGGTGTCGCGCGCAGTACACTCCGGATCCAGACGAGTACCGCACGCCTGCAGACGCGTTCTCCGCCCTCGCGTCCTACCTCGACGCCGCCCATGCGCCGCCGAATTTCCGTCTCGTGTACAACGTTGTCGCAGACCCTACGATTGACAACCAGAAGATGGTGCAGCGCGCGTTCGAGCTACTGCGCCAGAAAACCAGCCTCCGAATCTCGTGCGTGCTCTCTTCCCCGCCTACCTGCCGCCACCGAGCGAGTGATGCTATCCGCGCAGGCCCAACACCCACCGCGTCCTACACTCCAGCGGCTCGCCGTACGCGCGCCCCGGCGCCGCGTCCGCCGCGATCAAAATCCGCTGCAAGTGCGCCGAGGCGCCGCAGGCCGCGTCCGCGGGGAAGAAGGGCGGCAGCGACGCGCTCTGGAGCTGGCTCCGGGACGACGGCGCGCGGTGCGGCGGGCACGTCTACATCTCGAGCGAGTACGACGACAGCTCGCACCCGTGCCGCATCCGCGGGCAGCGCGTCGTCGTCACGGTCGTGCATCCGTAGGCTGGGCTTCGCGGTGGGTGCTACGTGAATGACGCCACGACGCTCAGGGCAGATTGATCCGCGGCGTCTGTTTCGCGCTGCTCTCCGGTTTATGCACGCTTCTGATGACGACACGCCCCCTACATACCTTACTATTGACCCCAATATTCGATCATCGACCGCTGTCTGCATTGTATCCACCAGCTGCCACGTACATACCACGCATACATCCATACCACGCATCCTTATGACATCCCGCTGTGACGCTTCGTGAACACGCGATCCACACTGACGCATATACCCACCCACAGCCGTCATCATACCCGCAATCGGCAATGCACGGACTTTGCAGCGGCAGCGGGTGCGGGCTCGATTGCGATAACAGGCTTGGACGTGCGCGACCCACCGGCGCGCCGAGGCCTTTGGTCCATGGGGTTCGTGGTTCGCATGGTGCAGGTGCGGGTTAAGTATCCTTTGGATCATGTCGACTGGCTGATTTCTGGCTTGGGCTTATATTCTAGCACGCCGGTTGAATGAATTCATGTTGTATGGCCGATGGGCTAGGTTTTGGCGTTCGGTGCGTGTGATATGATGATGGGGATTGCGATTGCGCATGTTCGGCCGTGGTATCTTCAACGCAGGTGACGGCGTTATGTCCCTTCTGTGTGCTGACGAGTTGCGTTCCGTGGTGGATGAACTTTCCGCAAGATGCTCCAAGCACACTGCGACGGTATGCATCAGTCATTCCTTCCTTTGTGTTACCAAGCCAGGCGACGCCAGGAATGAAGCCATTGGCGGATCGTGCGTACAGTCGGGAGCTGCCAGCTCGGACATCCGCGCATACACAGCAAGAACCTGCACGTCCTCAATCTACAGGTCTCGATATCGAGCGGACATCCGAGTTGGCAACGTAGGCATTAGATGCACGTGAGCGAGGGTAGAGTTTCTCGTTTCTGCAGGATCGTTTCGTCGGCATTCGTCTTCCCCGTCACCCAGTACTTGGACGGCCAGTGTTCTGGATATGCGAAGGGCTCGCATTTAGGTTGTCTTTAGCTCCGTTCTGGCTTCTAGTGCAGCCTTGCGACAGGACACGCGCTTACCAGCGCTATGCAAGTTGTATAGCCCGAAACGCTTTCAATAGTGGTACAGTGGCACTACTAGGACCCTCGTTGCTGAGTGAAGTATCTTCAAGTACAGCATTCTTAAGGTCATGCAATGCGGTGCTAATAAGAAGCTCTAGAACACAGGACACCCCGTGTGCGTTCATCGATAACCGTTTACTGGCTCGAAGTGCAGAGCACTGCTTGATATGCCCTGGACGCAAGATGGACGCCCGATTTCGACAGCAAATACCACCGAATACTATGTGCGATGCTCAGGCCGATCCTAGGCTCGGGAGAGCCGATCTCCTGGGGGCAGTAGGTCTTCCATTTCCAAGGATCATTCAGACGTTAAATGCTCTGGATCGCGTCTTCCCTGCATAGTCAACTCCCAACCTAACCTCAGCCACCACAGCAACTCAGGCACCATGGTCGTGGTAGCGTGCCATCAGTGCCACAAACGTGCGGAGCCCGGAAAGCCTCCGTTGCAGGTCTGCTCGGGCTGCAAGACAGTACATTACTGCGTGCGTCGTCCACCGAACCCCTTCCCCACGCTCGACACCGTCACGACCTTTCAGACAGAGCACGAGCTGCCAGAACAAACACTGGAAGGTACACAAGCTGTTCTGCAAGCCCCACGCAAATGAAGACCTCCGGCGCATACGCGAGTCGCTCACGAAGACGAACATCGGTGCCTTCGCGCGCGACCGCTCGACGCCCCTCCAGCACGACACGACCATCGTTACCTCCATTCCCGAAGCCTTCTACGAGGGCCCGAGCGCTCCAGGCGGACGCACCGAATGCGTGTTCACCGCGGGACTGAAAGAGGCCGTGCTCGCCCAGCCCGGCTTCCCGCACCCTGTACCATCGCCCACAGAACCAGCACATCGCCTGGCGGCCGTTCCGGGCGCGGGCACCGGGATGTACGCGACACGGCCGCTCGTCGCAGGGGAGCTCATCTTCGCAGAGCGCGCACTGCTGCTGGCACCCCGTTCAGTCTTCACGATGACGGAGACGCCGCCCGACGCGCCTCGGACAGAGGAGGTGCAGACACAGCATGCGCAGGACGACTTTGAGCAGCTGTTGCAGGTCACGATGTCGCGCATGCCGCCTGCGCGACAAGCCGCGTACTGCGCGCTGGCGAACTCGCATCTGCGTGACGGCTCGGGGCCGCTGCTCGGCGTGCAGCGCACGAACATGTGGGGCATCGAGTCGTATGCCTGGCGGCGGATCACGCCCACGTTCCTCCAGGATGAACACCAGTATGGCGGTGTCTGCGAGGTGCTCTCACGAATCAACCACAGGTGCGTCCTGCGTCTCGACGTGTACTCTGCTGGCTGCTGATGGGCTGCAGCTGTTCTCCAAACGCAGTCGTTGCGTTCCACATGCCGTCGTTCTCATTTGTACTCAGCGCACTGCACGATATTCCCGCGGGCGCGGAGATTACGGGCCCGTACACGGATGTCCTCGCGTCCGCTGCGACACGCCAGCAGCGCCTGCAGCCATATGGTTTTACATGTAGCTGTGCCGCCTGTGCCGCGCCCGCCTTTTCCGATGTGCGCAGGCGGGAGATCGAAACGGCCCGCACCGAGGATGAGGCGGGCATCCGCGCGTGGGTGGCGGACGCCGCGTTGTCCGATGACGCGCTGTCGAGCCGGAGCCGGCGCGTGCTGCAGCTCGCCGAGGACGAGGGCGTGCAGATCGCGCCTGCGTACGGAGCGCACCTTGCCCAGCTTGCAGCGGTGCATGCGGCTTTGGGCGAGAGGAAGGAGTATTTGGCGGTGCGGGGGAAGGCTCTACGCGTGGATGCGGCGAAGTATGCACATTGGGGCGTTGCCGCGACGGGTCTGCCAGAGCTGCCGGAGGCACATCTGTTCTGGAGGAAGCGCGCGCGGGTGCGCCGGCGGTAGGAGATTTTGCCTATCAAAGTGTGGATTGACCGACATGTAGCATCGAGAGAAATAATGAGTGGATGTCATCGAGACATGCGAAGTACTGAACCCCCATTCGTACAACTCATGGTATGCAAACACAGATAAGATGTCGCGATGTTATCTTTCATATAAAACACACGTTTCTGTTGCAGAACATCCAATACATAGCCCATAGGATTCATCTCCTAATGACATCACACTGCAAGACAACGATTACTGCGTCTTTGCCCGCAACCGCTTCATTCAGAACTCTTGCTTCTCTGGCACCTCAGGCAGCACCTTGACAAGCCGGCCTCTACCTAGATGCCGATATGCATTCGAAAGCGCCAACACCCTCTTCCTTGCCTCCAGATAGTTCTGTCTCTGACCCAGCGCAGCATCTTTGCAACGGCCCGATTGCGATAGCAGAGCGCGACCCACCGACGCGCCGAGGTCTTTGGCCCATGGGGTTCATGGTCCACAGAGGTGCGGTTATCCTTGCGGATTATGTCGCTTGTTTCATTTCTCACTGGGGCCCACTTTGTAGTTCGCAGGTCATCTGTAACGCGCATCCTGGACTGCGTGACCGACGGGCCAGCTTTTGGCATTGAATGCGTTAGCGAAACGATGTGCATCGCGATCGCGTGTGTTTTGCATTGGGTGTCTTCAGTGCGCTTGAGGAAGCTCGCATTGAACCTTCCGCGAGGAAGTTACACATCTCATGCGTGCGGACGAGTTGCGTGCCATAGCGTTGGGCTACGGCCTGAACTCTTCGCGGGGTACTTGCTCAAGTGCACTACGATGGTCGCATCGCTCTTTACTTCTCTGAGGTAGAAAATCAGATAAAATTGGAACGGCGAAGCAGAGCCGCTGGCTGACTGCTCAAGCACTTGGCGCGTACGACGATATCGAGATGTGCGTTCTCAATCGGCGAATCTCGATATCAGGCTGACTTTCGAGCCCTATTGAAGAAATACTTGTTAAAGAATCCTTTCGTCGGCATTCGTCACCCAGCACTTGGATGGTCAGAGTCCTCGCTATCTGGAGAGCGTGTCCCTAACTCCGTCCTCGGTGCTGGTGCAGTGCTAGACGCAGTTGGCAGCAGAGAACGCATGTGCTTACCAGTGTTACACGATCTGTATAGCCCGGAGAGCTTTTACTTTTGTCCATGATAGCACAGCTGTACTGCTAGTGCCTGCATTGCTGGATGAAGTATCCGTAAGTCTAACTTTTGAAGTCATGCCATTCGGCCTTAATAAGAATCGCTAGGACACAGGACACCTCGTGTGCCTTCATCGATGATCGTTTGCTGGTTCAAACCATAAACCACTGCTTGATATGCTCTGGACGCAAGATGGACGCCCGATCTCGACAGCAAATGCCACCGAAGACTGTGCGGTGCTCAGCCCGGCCCTATGCATGGGCGAGCCGATCTCCTGGGGACAGCAGGTCTTCCATTTCCAAGGATCGTTCAGACCTTAAGTACCCCGGGTGGTGTCTGCTTTGTACGGTCGATTCCCAGTGTATACTGAACCTCTGCACCGGCTCGAGCATCATGGTGGTGATAGCATGTCATCAGTGCCACAAACGAGAGGAACCCGAAGAACCTCCGCTGCAGGTCTGCTCAGGCTGCAAGAAAGTACAATACTGCGTGCGTCGTCCGCCGAATCCCTTACCCATGGTCGGCACCATTATGACCTGTCAGACAGAGCACACACTGCCAGAACAAACACTGGAAGGTACACAAGCTGTTCTGCCAGCCTCATGCGAATGAAGACCTGCGGCGCATGCGCGAGTCGCTCGCGAACACGAACCTTGGCACCTTCGCACGCGACCCCGACGTACCCCTTCAGCGCGAGGACATGATCATCGTCACCTCCATCCCCGAAGCCTTCTACGAAGGCCCGAATGCTCCAGGCGGACGCACCGAATGCGTGTTCACCGGGGGACTGAAAGAGGCCGTGCTTGCCCAGCCCGGCTTCCCGCACCCTGTACCATCGCCCACAGAACCAGCACATCGCCTGGCGGCCGTTCCGGGCGCGGGCACCGGGATGTACGCGACACGGCCGCTGGTCGCAGGGGAGCTCATCTTCGCGGAGCGCGCACTGCTGCTGGCATCGCGCCTGATCTTCACGATGACGGAGATGCCGCCCGGCGCGCCCCAGACGCCGGAGGCGGAGATGCAGCACGCGCGGGACGACTGCGAGCAGCTGCTGCAAGTCACGATGTCGCGCATGCCGCCTGCGCGACAAGCCGCGTACCGCGCGCTGGCGAACTCGCACGCGCGCTACGGCTGCGGCCCGCTGCTTGGCGTGCAGCGCACGAACACATCAGCAAATCGGTCTTAAGCGCCCAAGAGCGTCAAGAGACTTCAAGCCCTTGAAGTCTCTTGAAGTCCCTTGAAGTCTCTTGAAAAGCTGCCGCAAGCTGGAGCTCTTCCTAATACGGTACGTTCTCAGTTTACGTGTGATCAATCCCTTTTCAAGCTCTTGAAAAGAGTACTCAAGATATCTTGTACACCGTGAGAGAACAGCACTAACGCGGACGGTGCGCGACTTCGTGTCTATTCACGCGTTTCTTTCCTTGTTTCCTCTATACTCAGTATGATTCTCCAATGCCACCTCATGCTGACCACCCTCAATTTTTTTTTGATCCATGCATTGCTCATTCAGGTGACATGATCAAATGAACCTTCAAATCAAACACAGATCCTAAGCTGGGTCGCGGGCGTGGCAGGGAAGTATTGACGTGGCAGGGAATTAAGGTGAGTTTTCCTAAATTCCCAGATCTTTTCGAATGCACTGATGAAGACCCGATGGAATGCGGCGCGCGAGCGGTGGGGGACGATAGCGAGGGCACGCACAAGGGGGTATAGCCTGTGCTTGCTGCCAATGCCCCCGGACCCCAGTGCTCGCCGATCGGCTCCCATACTACATGTAGCCTCCCGCGCCTGCGCCACATCGCGCATTCGTGCGTCGACAGTGCGCCCGCCCCCTTACGGTATGTATATCACTCCACCAGTTTCAGCGACATGCACTAACGAAGGCTGCCGACTAGCTGCAGGCGCGGCCTGGCTCTTCTTGCAGCGCGTACCCATGCAATGGTGCATGCACACGCGTACGTCCACCCGTAGTGTGCCTGCACGCGCGTCCGTGCATCGCACGCCTTTCCGCCCATAACATTTCCTCCCTCGCTGGCCCATCGCATTCCTGTTCACTGCCCGCTTTCGCTCCTGTGTGCCCTGCTGGCGTATGCGCCGCCGTCTGCCCGCGGCTCCGCGGCCTGCACCACAGCCATGCAATGCATTCATGCACGAAGAAACCATCTAGCTATGGGGATTCCAGAGTACAATTCTCATTATGTAGTACTTCAGGCTATTCTACACAACAAGAATATAATATTTTGAGACTTTTAATCACTTTCGAGCCTGGTACCGTGCACATGAAGCCTCGGTAAACAGTTATCCTGATTTGGAACACTGTCTTGACGTGTCTTGAGAGCTCTTGAAGAGCACTTGAAATCCGCGCGTCATCTTGAGCACGTCTTGCTAGACCCCGGGGTCCTAGGCGGCGCTTGAGCTCTTGAGCTCTCTTGACGCTCTTGCAAGACGCGTCAAGCACCCGACTGTTTTGCTGATGCCATGTGGGGCATTGATTCGTACGCCTGGCGGCGAATCATGCCCACGTTCCCCAAAGACGAGGCGCTCCAGTATGGTGGTGTCTGCGAGGTGCTGTCGCGCATCAACCACAGGTGCGTCCCGCGTCTCGGCGTGCACTCGGCGTGCTGCTGATGGGCTGCAGCTGTTCCCCCAACGCTGTCGTCGCGTTCCACATGCCGTCGTTCTCCTTCGTGCTCAGCGCGCTGCGCGACATCCCCGCAGGCGCGGAGATCACGGGCCCTTACACGGACGTCCTCGCGCCCGCTGCGACACGCCAGCAGCGCCTACAGCCATACGGCTTTACGTGCAGCTGTGCCGCATGCGCCGCGCCCGCCTTTTCCGATGTGCGCAGGCGGGAGATCGAAACGGCCCGCACCGAGGATGAGGCGGGCATCCGCGCGTGGGTGGCGGACGCCGCGTTGTCCGATGACGCGCTGTCGAGCCGGAGCCGGCGCGTGCTGCAGCTCGCCGAGGACGAGGGCGTGCAGATCGCGCCTGCGTACGGAGCGCACCTTTCCCAGCTTGCAGCGGTGCATGCGGCTTTGGGCGAGAGGAAGGAGTATTTGGCGGTGCGGGGGAAGGCTCTACGCGTGGATGCGGCGAAGTATGCACATTGGGGCGTTGCCGCGACGGGTCTGCCAGAGCTGCCGGAGGCACATCTGTTCTGGAGGAAGCGCGCGCGGGTGCGTCGGCGGTAGGAGGTGCTGGCTGTTACGCTGTGAATTGACCGATAGCATCGAGAGAAAGAATGGGTAACATTCCATCGACACATCTAAACGGCCATTCATACGTCTCACGGTATGCAAGCGCAGGTGAAGTGCCGCCGCTCATGCTATCCTTCATATAAAACATACGCATCTTTTACAGAACATCACATACATAGGCGGTAGGATTCATCTCCTGACGATCTTTCACCTTATCGTACCGACAGACGACAACATTACTGCGTCTTCGCCCGCAGCCGTTTCATCCAGAACTCCTGTCTCTCCGGCACTTCAGGCAGCAACTTGACAAGCCGGCCTCCACCCAAAGGCCGAAACGCATTTGAAAGCGCCAACGCCTTCTTTCTTGCCTCCAGATAGTTCTGTCTCTGACCCAGCGCAGCATACGCCATGGCGATCACCCCGGCATGCGCCCTGGTACACCATTCCGACTCTAATCCCTCCTCCTCTATGAGCCGCATCATTTCCTGACTCTTCTTGATCACGTAGTCGTCTGCGAGCGTAGCGTCACGAAGCCACTTGTGGACAGCCTCTTGAGGAATGGGGTCGGTGGCAAAGATTGCGGCGCGGCGTGCGTTGGAAACGACGGGCGAAGAGCATGCTTTGCAGGTACAGATGAAGCCATACGATGCAAGAGTTTGCTGGCGGGCCATTGCTGGGACCTCCAGGTCGCAGTAGGCCACCGTGATCTCGCCATCTGCCGGAATGTCGCGCACGGCAGTGAGGACGAACGAGAAAGACGGCATGTGGAAGGACACAGTTGCGTTGGGGCCGCAGCTGAAGCGAACAAAGACACATCAGCGCTGAATGCTCAGGCATATGTACTTTGCAACACGCACCTGTGGTTGATCCGCGACAGCACCTCGCAGACCCCGCTCATAGTCGTCTCATGATCTCCGCGGCTTTCGATGTCGGGGATAATCTCCCTCCAGTCGGGCCGCCCAATTCCGAATCCATTGGTACGCAACACGCCCGCGAGCGGACCGCATCCATCATGCTTGTGCGAGTTTGCGAGTGCGCGATACGCGGCCTGCCTCTCTGGCTTCATAAGCGCAACCAGCACCTTGAGCAGCAGCTCGCGCTCTTTCCAACCATGTTGGAGGAATTCCTCGTAGGTGGCGCGGTCGCCGTTGGGCGGCGGCGTCGACGGGTACCACTTGATAGGCAGAACTATGAGTGGGCGCTCCGCATAGATGATGTCGCCCGCGGCGAGCGGGCGTGTGGCACGCATGCCGATGCCTGTGCCCGGTATATCCACGAGCTTATGTGCGGGAGAGTCAGTCGACGGGACGGGGTGCGGGAAGCCCGGTTGCGCAAAGATCGCCTCTTTCATCCATCCAGGGAAATAGCATTCTGCGACCCCTCCCGGAGCGTTCAGACGGTCGTCAAGGAAGGACGCAGGGATGGACGTCACGACGCTCTGATTGGGGTTCCGAGGGGGTGCCCGGGCATCAGTTGGGACCATTGCAAGCATAGCAGCATTCGCGGATGCAGTACGCAGGCTCTGAATCGCCGCTGTGGACCTAGGCTTGTTGTGTGGACTCCCGGATTGTTCTTTGCAAAAGAGTTTGTGAGTTCTCCAGTGTTTTTTCTGACAGGCCTTGCCCTGATTACACGATGTCAGTTGCATGGAGAAATGCACCAGACTATGGCCAGAGAAAACGAGACTCACGCAGTAGTACGCCAACTTGCACGACGAACAGACCTTCAAGGACTTGTCGGGACTTCCAGGCTCACGGCATTCGTGGCAGAAGCTTGTTAGTGCGGGATTCATCGTGTCGGATGAGAAGATGAGTAGCCGGATGTTGAGCAGACGCGGGATGGATCAAGATGGGGAGATGGATAGAAGGTAAGTGACATACCGCTGCAGATTGCTAGAGTATAAAACATGGCCGCCGTGCTTTGTTCTCGCGTCGTATCGTTCACGTCGCAATGCCACCAGTGTAAAGATAAAAGCGACAATGGGCAATGCGTCGGAACAAAGCAGCGTCTCTTTGTATCAACTATTGCAGAACGGCAGAAGCGTTCTATTGTTCAAAATGAATCATTTCCGTTCCGCCTGGAGCTCTGATGTGTACAGAGTAGTCTTCAATTGTGAATGCGACAGGTATGTTATCGCTTTCGCAACGACGGCCTGTGACTGACCTAGTCTTGTGGGCAACATAGCGCTCGCCCGGCGCTGTGCTTTGACCTGCTTCAAAAAAGTTCAGTCCATAAGATCATTACTGTGAAAGATACAGTATCAAAGGCTCTCGCGTTGTCTCCAATGGAGGGAGAAATCGATGGCCGACGCACCTGATGAGCCCTCAAACTCAGACGCCATCTCTTAAACAACCCTAAATCCGTCTGCTACTCTTCAAACTAGAGTCTTATAGAGCGATCTGTGAATAATAACAACATCGTCACCTTCACACGTGCTGGAAGGCGTCAAGGGACGAAACATGACTGCGATTTTTGACCAGCTCGAGCGGTGATCTCTGCTCCGATATCTGAGATCGATGGTGGAAGAAAAAAGAAAGAACATAGTTGTAGCGATGCGGTACACTGATATGCAGAGGTGAACCGTACTGCCAGTTGCTACAGTGACTGCAGTGGCAGAAAGAGCCCGGAGGCAGCTCGGCGAATTCGGGCAAGACGATATAATGATCGTTTAATCGATATCCTGTCGATCCATCTGACGCTCTCCTACAGTCTCCTCCAGCTTCCATGTCCACCTCCAACTATACTCCAGGCAGATTGCTCCCCAGACATAGCAAGTATTTCCCGTCATTTACAATGCTTCCAGCTGTCGTTAAACTTTATCACTGATAAGTTCACTGTTGGGATATAAGTCATGAGTGACAAGGTGAGTGACACGTCAGAACTTTTATCGTATGGGTACCTCTCATGCCTCGTGTACATATCAATCTATATCTCTTCTGACGCATTTCGGAAAGAAGAAATGTGGCAAGTGACAATGACTTGTTGTTGAATTCGAATTAGAAACGTACAGAACAGTGGCTCGCTGAGAGCTGCTTGCAGGCTCTGGCGGGTCCACCAACGTTCCAACTCCGTCCTGCTGCAATAGGCATGCCATTAATTTCCTTCCTTTCGGACCGACATCGTCCTTCCGTCCTTCCTTCTCACAGCCCTTGTTCGATGTTAGGGACATCTGGCCAAGTCATGTGGTACGAGCCAACCAGCCGGAACAAAGCGCTTTGAACACGCAGCGTCGCAATTGTCGCGCTTTGTATTCTCAACAATAAGAAGACTATCTCATATATAGCCCTATCGACTCCATCCCAGATTCTTTTGCCCCCTCTGACTTGCCGCTGTTCTGGATCATGAGGACCGACAACTCGAAAGTATGCCATCAATGCCACGAGTTCAAAGGGCCGAACAGGCCTTTACGAACCTGTTCGAAATGCAAGTCGGCGTGGTACTGCGTGAGTACGTACTAAGATGTCCATGTTCGATCTATCATAGCGTCGTATGCAGAGTAAAGAATGCCAAGCAAAACATTGGCCAATCCACAAGGTCTTCTGTAAAGGACGCGGAGCGTCCGCACCTGCTGACAACAATGAAACGCTGCGAAATATGCAAAACGCGCTCGCACAATCGGGCCTCGGCAGTGTCTCATCCGATCCTTATGCGCGTGCAAGCAGCCTCCCACGCGGTCAAGACCAGATAATTGGGACGTCTATCCCAGCAGCGTACTGGGATGGCAAGGGAAACGCGCCGGGCGGACATACAGAATGTGCTATCCCTGGCTGGCTAAAGGACGCTATCCTCGAGCAACCCGGCTTCCCATATCCGATCCCATCGCCCATCGTACCAGCTCATCGCCTCGGGCCCTCACTCGGTGCAGGTATCGGGATGTTCGCCACACGCGATCTTGCCGCAGGCGAGCTCATCTTTGCGGAACGCGCTCTCCTGATCGCGCCGCACGCCGGGGTCCTCATGACCGACATACTGCGCAAGCGGCGCGGAAGGACATCCGTGCAGGGCGTGGAACTCGCGGTGGATGGGCGCGAAGATCTACTGCGCCTGTCCCTTTCACGCATGACGCCCGAGAAGCAGGCAGCATACCACGCCCTCGCGAATGTGCACGCGCACGCCACCGAAACACCGCTGCTCGGTGTGCAGCTTACGAACGCGATTGTGCTGCCGTCCCATGTGCTTCAGGAGGCCTTTCCAGGGCACCCGCTGAAGGACGGCCAGAGCATGAGTGGCGTGTGCGAGGTCCTCTCGCGCGTCAACCACAGGTCGGAGCTTCCCGTTTCATATATCACCCATGGGCTTGTAGTGTTGACTATGTGGATCAACAGCTGCAGTCCGAACGCGATCGTGGGCTTCCACCTTCAGTCCTTTACCTACGTCCTCACCGCGGCGCGCGCAATCCCCGCCGGGACCGAAATCACGCGCACCTACATCGACCACGCCGAGTCCACCGCTGAGCGCCAGCGTGCACTCCGACCATACGTCTTTCGGTGTCGCTGCGCGGCATGTGCATCGCCGCGCACATCCGACGCGCGTAGGTCGCAGATCACAAGCACCACATGCCAGCCGCTGGCCACTGTGAGCGCGTGGATGCGAGATCCCGCGCTCCCTGATGACCACCTCATCCAGGAGAGTAAAAGGTTCGTGCGGCTCGCGCAGGAGGAAGGAATGGAGGCCAACGCGAGGTACTATGGAATACATCTGCTACAGCTAGCACTGTCATATGCGGCGCTGGGTGACCGCGAACGATATCTGGAGGCAAGGGAGAATATGATGGCGCTGGGAAGGGGCCACCGACCTATGAATGGAGGGGAGGCTAGGTGGGTACTCACTGAGGTCCCTGAGAAGCAGATGCTCTGGGGGCACCGAGTGCCGATGCTGGATTGATGGCAGGTGCCATTCGATGAAAATATGTGCTGGATATATATGTATCTTTATTGTGTAGCGTTGCGGCTGCGTACCGTAGCCACAGCGACGAGAGTTGCCCATCTCAGCATGACAATTCTGTACTATCAGGATAGCAGCGAAATACCGTGAACGAAGCATACCTACAATGATATCTGATTCTGTTTGCTGGCTTATAGTATGCAAATAGCGTAGCACGCTGGCCATCGGCAACCAGTCAGATATCGAAATGACACTGCTACATTACAGCACGTTGTTTATATTGTATAAGTATCGTATGATGAGATACGTGGTTCAAATATGCTACAGCATAGCAAATATTCACAGTCCAGTTCGGCCGCGCCCATCATCAGTCTAGCGCAGATACTCGGCGCCCCCAAATGACTTGTTTCTCGGGAACCTTGGAGAGCAACCATCCAGTAAGCTGACCATCCAGAGGATGATGGCACCTCCCAAGCGCCAGCATCCGTTCCCTTGCTTCCAAGTACCGCTCGCGCTCGCCCAGGGCCGCATACGACAGCGTCAGCTGTAATAGATGGGCGCCGTAGAACCCCGCGTTGGCCTCCATCCCCTCCTCCTCCCCGAGCTGCAATACCTTCTTGCTCATTTGAATGAGATGGTCATCCGTGAGCGACGGATCTCGCATCCACGCGCGCACGGCTGGCAGCGGCTCGCACGCATCCTTCACGATCTGCCATCGGCGCAAGTCTGACGCACGCGGCGACGCGCATGCCGCACAGCGGCACCGGAAGCCATACGGTTTGAGCGCAAGCTGGCGGTCGGCGGCGGGCTCCGCGTTCTCGATATAGGTCCGCATGATCTCGGTTCCAGCGGGGATGGTGCGGGCCGCGGTGAGAACATATGTGAAGGATGGGGTGTGGAAGTCCACGACCGCGTTCGGCCTGCAGCTAGTAGCCAACAGTTGTCAGTGCATGCCAGTAGATACAGCAGATGAAAAGAACGGACCTGTGATTGACACGCGACAGAACCTCGCATACGCCGCTCAATTTCTCATCCTCCTCCGATGTGTTGCCGGGAAACGTTTTGCGCCACACGTGCTCTGGTAGCATGATAGCATTAGTACGCAGCACGCCAAGTAACGGTGTAGTGCGATTGGACGCATGCGTGCCCGCGAGCTCACGGTATGCCCTCTGCTTCTCGGGCTCCATGCGCGCGAGTAGCAACCGCAGCATGTCCTCGCGGTTCTCTGGCGTGAGCTCTACGCCCTTCACAAATGTCGTGCCGTCCTGCTTGCATAATTGGTCAATAAGCCCGCCTGCCTGCGGCGCGATCAAGAGGGCACGCTCTGCGAAAATGAGCTCGCCGGCGGCGAGGTCGCGCGTGGCGAACATGCCGATACCCGCACCGGGCGAGGGGGCAAGACGGTGTGCGGACACGCCGGGCGATGGGATCGGATGCGGGAAGCCGGGCTGCCGAAGGACATGTTCCTTCAGCCAGGCAGAGATAAAGCATTGGGTGTGTCCGCCTGGCGCATTGCCTTCGCCGTCCCAATATGATATTGGTATAGATGTTATGAGTGTCTGGTCATTCCCACGTGGGAGGCTGCTCGCGCGTGTATCGGGATCGGTTGGGATGGGGCCAAGGCCAGATTGTGTGGCAGCGTTCTGCATGTTTCGCAAGGTCTCGTAGTGATCAGCAGGTGCAGAAGTTCCGCGGCCTCTGCAGAATATCTTGTGAACTGGCCAGTGTCTCGTTTGACACTCTTTGCTCTGCATGTCATGTTATTATATCGAAGATGAGCGTCATGGTAAGTACTCACACAGTACCGCGCAACCTTGCATTTCGAACAGGCGCGTAAAGACCTCTCTGGCCCTTTGAACTGTTGGCATTGATGGCATACTTTCGGCGTAAGAGTCTTCATGGAAGCAAGAACTACTGACGAGGGATTTCGAGGAACGCTGAGGATACGGCAGCCAAGTCTCAGGGAGGGTATTTGGAATGTCGGTCGGGTTATATATAAGGTGAACTTGCTATTGTTCGGAACACAAAGCGCTACAGAGCAATTGCGTGTTCAAAGCGCTTTGGGCCAGCTGAAATACTCATTCTCTCGTGCCACATAACTGGACAATACGTCCACAACGTCCACACGTCCACTGAGCATTATGAGACAAATTGCAAAGAAAGGGCGTGCACAAAACGTCAGCTTACGCCTATCAGCATCGCACATTGTACAATGGAAACGTGTCGAGCATCTGCGAATAATGCCTAGGATACTTTACTGTTTCCTCTCATGAATGAGGCCAAGCGAAAGTTTGAGATAAAAGGTTGATGGGAAGGGACTCTTCAGTATCTTCTTCGTGTTCCCGTTCCGCATCGGCTGTATTTCTATTTGTTTTCATTGGTAAAGCGATTCATGAATAGATTCGATTGTGCAGTTAGTGTATATGCCAATCACGATAGCAGATTCAAAACTCACTTCAAGCTTCCCGTGTCCGCGCTCGCTTTGCCCAAAAGATTTGTCTCTCCGGCACCTCCGGCAACATCAAGGCCACATCTCCGCCGTCCACAGGCCGGTGCGCCCTCCACTGCTTCATCGCGTTCTCCCTTGCCTCCACATATCGCTCCCGATCGCCAAGTGCCGCGTACGCCATCGCGAGCTGTCCAAGGTATGCCCCATAACTCGCGTCGGCTTCGAGTCCCTCCGCTTCCATGAGCCGGAGAAGCCGCGTGCAGGTGAGCACGAGACGGTCGTCCTCGGACCCCGCGTCATGGACCCACGCTTGTACAGCCTGGAGTGACTCGAGCTGTGCGGGTGCAATCTGCCGCCGGCGCGCGTCGGACGTGCGTGGCGACCCACATGCGGCACAGTTACATCGGAAGGCGTACGGCGCGAGCGCGCGCTGGCGCGCTGCGGCAGGCTGGGTAAGGTCGACGTAGGTGTGCGTGATCTCGGTACCATCTGGAATGGCGCGGGCCGCGGTGAGGACATAGCTGAAGGACGGAGCGTGGAAGCCCAAGATCGCGTTGGGTCTGCAGCTAGAGTCGAAAATCAATCAATGGGTGTCAGCGATCGTCACGGCACAGCAAAGGGAATTGACCTATGGTTGATGCGAGAAAGGACCTCGCACACGCCGCACAACGCACGATGCTTCTCGTGCGGCGCGTATATGGGGAGCACGAGTTCAAGAGCATTGGCGCGCTGTGTTCTGAGTAGCGGGTCGGACGCATGCGCATGGCTATTCGCGAGTGCACGGTAAGCCGCTTCTCGCTCCGGCTTCATGCGTAGTAAAAGCGACTGCAACATCCCTTCGTAGGCATTTGTCCCCAGCTGGCGCACCTGTGAGCCCCGTGTTCGCATTCCAAGCAAGTCATCCTGAGGTGTAACTGTGAGCGCGCGCTCCGCGAAGATGAGCTCGCCCGCGGCAAGATCGCGTGTGGCAAACATCCCAATGTCTGCGCCGGGCGAGGGTCCGAGGCGATGGGCGGGCGCATTTGGTGATGGAATCACATGCGGAAAGCCTGGTTGCTCAAATACGAAGTCCTTCAACCATGCGGGAATAAGGCACTCTGTGTGCCCACCTGGCGCGTTCTTGTCATCGTCGATGTGGACTCTTGGGATGGAAGTTCCAATCAGCTCGTCCTCCCCGCGTGGGAGGCTTTCTGCCGGTGCGTAGGGGTGAGACGGGACCGCCCCGATGCTGGCAGATTGGGTGAATGCATGTTGTATGCGCTTCAGCGTCTCGTTGCTATCAGCAGGTGCAGCAGCCGAACGTCCTCTGCAAAAGAGTTTATGAACTGGCCAATGCTTCGCCTGACAGTCCCGGCTCTGTTTGCTATGTTACCAAGCCTCGAACGATGATTATCGTGGCACGTGCTTACGCAGTAGTATGCCTGTTTGCATTTCGAACAGGCTCGTATAGCTCTCTCTGGTCCCTTGAACTCTTCACACTGGTGGCACACTTTCGACATGGGGGTCTTCATGACTCTAGACCAAAGCAAAAGCGAGATCCTGGTGATCTAGGGAAATAGCCTTGAGGAAAGTTGAGGGGCGGAGTCGAATCCGAGGCGAATCCTATATCTACAGCACTGCGGCAGCAACGTGGTCAAATCACCTTGTCCCAGGAGAGTGGCTCATACCGCATGACTTCACCTAATATCAGCAAGGTCCGGCATGCATGGACCCGATCTGTGAGACGACTCGAAGATCGGATATATGAGGAAATGATATGCGGCGATTGAGGACTTCGTCGGCGCCTGTACATTTGTAGCAGAGTGAGCAGACAGCTGACGGCGGTGAATACCTCTTCGACGGCACTGAGCTTGTAACACTGCGGGACGTCAAAGATGTCATGGATCTATAATATTCAGATGTTCACCAACAAGGGATGTTCTGAGCATCATACCTTCAAGACTGTTGAAACGGCAGAAGGCGGATCCAAAGCCTGCAAGAGGAGGATTCTGTATCAGAAGCAAATCTAATCGTGTCAATCCATGAATGCCAGGCGGGACCTCGCACAAAAATACCCATACACTAGCTAATGTACGGGCAGCAGTATCGTCGATCGTTGCGTTTCCATATCGGTTCTCCCCGCCGCACCGTTTCATGGGTCAGATATACTGATTGGGGCGATCTGTAAATTGAACATGAGCAACTAGGAAGCAATGTCGGAAAGGAGCTTTAGGACATACAGTACTTGAAGGTGCCTTCTTTGGAAAACTTTCCCATACATGAGTCTCCTCGGGCAGACACGTTTGAGTCTGCGACGATGTAACGCCGAAATTAGAAGCGACACGTCGCATGGATCATGCAGTAGTGTTGTTCTTTATGAATCGTGTCCGATCCGAAATTGGACAGTCTGGACATTCTCGGTGCGTTGCAGGGTCGTGGCCATTGTATCGCCGCAGAATCACTTCCTACGATAGGTAAATTAGCATGAAGGCTTACTGTTTCATATTCCAAGGACATGAAGTCGTGCTATGTACCCCGGTTCGTGTTTGGCTTCGGTGATCACAGGCAACAAGTAGGCACGAATAAAGAATTGTTAGTCATGACACAGTATCTCCCCAGACGTAATAGATACTTAGAAGATATTACGCCTCCCGACGCAGCGGACAAGAGTACCTATCCAAGGGCGGGAAGAAGTGCGCGTCGCCTTGAAACAAGGATACGGCGATCAGGAAGCATCCACCGCTCTGGACTGCCGTTTCTTGTTCTGCAACGCCTCCTCGTGATCAAATAGACCTGGTATGCTCCGTGAGCTGCACTCGATTCCCATCGTCACCCGGAAGGCGGCGCTGTGTACCCTTTCCTTGGGTGGTACCACGGCACACGCCCGCATGGAACACAATGCGTGAGAACGACTTGATTTCCCTGAACTTCGACAGCGCCTGCGCTGCAGAAGGACCGGGCGCAGGATCTTCCGACGTAATGGCATCATGTTGAGCAGTGGTGTGAGGATGTTAAAGTTCTCTTTGTAAAGTCCTGAGAACGATATGAGCATGTTACAAGAATCGGCGGCACGCGACGCTCACTCTCTCAAGATGAGCTTTGAATAAGACCTTCCCAATGCGCAGATATCGGCCTTGAATGGGTCGCACGGTGGCCGATCAGACTCTCGTATCTGGGGGGCATGGATGTTCGCCTTCGGCCATCCGTCAACGCGAACGTCACCGTCCCGAATCAAATTTCAGGGGATCCCGAGGTCAATATACTTGCCAATATCGAGACGCGCCATTAGTGTGAACTGGCCGCTTGAAGACGAGAGAAAATTCAGTTGTATAGGAACACTGAGTACATGATGTCGGGGATGAGAAAACCCCTAGACAATAGAACCAAGAGAAGGGTATCAATCAGACACTCCTGGTCACCGGATACCTGTACCAACGTAAAAATCGCCGACCGACCAGGAGAGGCAAGTCGAGACGTTTCGAGTACAAGGTCCCGTCACCACTTGAGGTTGCGAGCGGCGTACGCATACTGTTTCAGCCAATGCCAACCGTTTCTGAAGAATCGCTGCACTGCAATTTCTGGGCCCGCTTCGTGGAAACGCACCCGCGAGTGCAGCGCCGTCCGTGAAAATTGCGATTTGATTGTTCGAAATTGAGCAAGCGCCTCCGCCGCTGATGGACGAGCGGCAGGATCCTCCGATGCCATGGAACTGAACAGCGGCGAGAACGCGTCAAAATATCCTGGATACTCCTGATTCGCTGTCAGAAGAGCAGCTGCATGGTCAGAATGTGTCCCACCTTCACAAGGACATTGGTGTAGGTCATTCCAGCTGCCCAAACATCGGCTTTGAAGGGATCGTACGGCGGCCTATCGTCGTCTAAGGTCTCTGGGGCGTGTATACTTGCCTTGGACCACACATCGATGCGGACGTTCTCCATCGAGTCGAACTTCATCGATTCTCCAAAATCAATGAAGTAGTATTTCACGCCGCCCACATGCGTTCTCGAGCGGACACCTCGAAGCCGACGCGCACGCATGTCTTTAGTGAGGAAGTCGGGATGGAAGCTATGAGGAAACATCTTGTCCGCAGCCATCACCATGTTGGAAATTGCACAATCCCTGCGGTTGCAAGCTTAGACAGGACGAACGGAGCTTCTTAGACTCGGATACTCACCTGTGGGCGATCCCGACTTCATGAAGATAAGCAAGTCCCTTAAATAAGCCCTGCGTCAGAGATCACTCTTGATAGATATACGAACACTTACTTCTAGTGTTTGATCAACGAAGTCAAGTCCTTCACCCAATGTATCGAACAGCTCTATTGGTGGAAAGAGCGAACGACATAAAGGAAGGACTAGGAAGCAGTGGTCAGGGGCGCGAAGAACGTCGAGAAGTGGGACTGCATGGTTGCGCGGATCCTTCCGTCGTTGCTCTGATGAAAGAAACTGGGTGATCTGGAACTCTGTGCTCTGTTCAGCAGGCAATGCGATCCGTTTCAAACAGACTCGTCGACCACTCGCGACATGCGTGGCATCCATTATGGCAGATGCATTGATATCCTGACTCGCGATGTGAGCTCGTCGATCAAGTGAAGTCGAGCGATAGTACCGAATGCCAGATACCATCCTCGCAGTCCGTTTCGCGCCGCCTTGTACCTTCCCAGGAAGGTGTCCACCCAGGTCGAAAACGAGGGCGTAACTCATAGCCTTGAGCTCGCAGCCATGGCTGCACATGTCTCCATTGACGCTCCTCCTTGCGTAGAACTTTGGCCACATCCGACATCGACTTGCCCGCGATGGACACGGTAGGCTCGTTGTCTGCCCATCCAGGCCAGACTGCTGCTTCGGAGCATTGGGGGGGTATTTCGTGTGTGGCCATTGGTTGAGTGACACCGTTGAATCGCGCGCATGCTGAAACCGAGGGATTAGCACACATAACAGCAATCTGGTGCAGAGTTTTACGATAGCCTTACCGCTAAGGGGAGTCTGACGATGTTGAGGAAGCGCTGCAGGTCCCTATTGTTCCATAGTGGTCCAACGATGTAGGTGTCACAACTAACTTGCCAGTGAACAATAAACTTTAGATTCCCAGGCTCCGGGCCTAGGGCGTCTAATTTCAAGTCCGCTTTACGCGTGTCGCGCGCCGATTCCTTCCTTCCTTTCAGCACACTTGATCCCCCATAATTGTCCTTGCCGCAAGCAGGCAAACCATATCATGAAGTCGTACCATCCATCTGCTTCGATCCCGTATTTGGACCATCGGAAAGTTTCAAACCTGCCGATTCGTTGGTTGCTATGTTGCTAAGTCCTGTCTGGGTTGCTCATCTAATAACAGACCGCTATCCTTTTGTTCTGCATATATCAGGTTTTTTCCGCACGCTGACGAGAATGATTATTCGGTAGCGCCTACAAGGTCATATAAATCCTGCGCATCGTGTCTTTCAAAGCTCATTTCCTGGACTATCTTCCTTTTGATCATATCCCAGCCTTCCTGAGATCTATACTCTGTCGCAATGCCCGCTATAGATCCCCTCACAACTATTCCAGAGATCGCCAAAGTGGGGGTCATGATCTGTGAGGCTGTCGAGCTTCAGTCCAACGGCCATAAGCTGGCCACGCTCAAGTCCGCCTTCGCCAACATCACCCCCCCTTGTGGAACAGGCTGATCGTCTGGTGCTGTTTCAAAATAGTAATGAATGGGTGAAGATACACGAAGACGTATCCGTGTGAGTAACTCATAGTGAAGCAATCCTTGTTCGCAAAAATCCTCCGACTAATTATGCGTTAGGCTCACGACAAATTACCAGAAGCTGCTTGATTGGGTGACAGGGTTAAACAAGGCGCAGCGATTTGTCAAATTCTGGGAGATTCGAAAGGAAATCCGCTCGCTCTGGGAATCTGTTGAGCTCACGGCGATTACGATCAAGGTGCGTGTCCGGGAGCGTTCTCTGGAGTTCTTTTCTAACACTCGTCGCCGCACCGTAGAAAGCCAACGCAAGCTCAGACTCCAAGGCAAGAGAGTTGAAACAGAAAAGACAGCACCTATCGATGCTGATGTCTGAGACCGAGACCGGAATGACGGCATCTGAGGCGTTACAGCAGCAGATCAAAGTATTGGACCTTGGGATTAAATTTGAGGAGGCCCTATCCAACCTTGTCAAAGCAGCCAAAGACATGAAAAGTGCGGATGACGACGATCTCCAGGTACGCTCACATCTCGCACCGATGAATGCCCCTTTTGTTTCCTCACAATTATTTCAGACTTATATGATGGAACGTTCTCTCGTCGCCATGTCCACGCTCGCAGACATGAATGATTCCACCTCCCTAGCTGACAAGAGAAAGGTTCAGCCATTTGTGCATCTCTGGTATATTTTACTGACCGAGCATTTCGTTCTATCCCTCCTGGTCTGTCAGTTTGCCAAACTGTGGCTTCAGGATTGCAGGCGCCGCGAAAAAGGTAGCGCAAGCGGAGTACGCCATAAAGAGCCCGGCGGAAGGTCCTTCGATATCCCAGCCATTGAATCATCCTCCGCCATCGGAACGGGAGAGGAGCCCAGTGCCGACGATATATCTATCAGCGCCACGCTGAATGTCGATCCCGATTTCGTGAGTCATAGATGTGGTTGTTAGACCGGTAATTTACCATCGGTCCTTTAGACAGTCGACGTGGAAGGTTCGAGCACGTTCAAATTCTGCATCATTTCTTGATCTCGAACTGGTCGTTCCATACAGTGGCCAGCTACTATGCATTCCCATACCCACATTTTGTAACTATGTCCTGGATGTCACCTTGCATGCTGGTAATGCTACCTACGTTGACTTGATTTGGCGGATGATTTTAGACTCGACTGACGAGAATTTTGCCGCTGAAGATTCCAAAGCATCCATGGTAAGCGCCGAAGACATGATTCTTCACCGCGTACCTTCTGGCTGGGAACTGCGCAGGCATCTCACCGTACACCATTTTGATGCCTAGAATCTGCCCTAACGTAGCTATACTGTCCTAATATGAAACGGCGATGATATCAAACGCTGCGCCGCGGCGATAGTGCTGTCAGGCGATGAATGGTAGCTGCAAAAATTGAAGGCACTCCCGGTACACTTCGCCGCATATCCATCGTCTTACTACCACGACAATCATAAGGGGTCCTATTCTTTTAATTGTCATGATAACGTCGTAGCGTTAGCTTCCGGATAGAGATCCGCCATCGATCTGGAAAAGGAGCATAGCGCCATACTTTCATACCTGGGTTGCGATAAGTATCAGCGACCGCGGTGTAACCAGGCATTGACCGGACACCACTCAACAAACTTGATCATGATCGAGAACAAAACCCTGTAGTCGCATCTCCTACGCGGGTTCGAAAAGACCACGGAAATCGGGACATAGAAGAGTCAGACTGGGGAAAGAAAGAGGTGAGAACTAACATAAAATTGTCAGGCACCGCACAGGACGTTCAGAGACGTACCAAGAGATACTGTACTTCAAAGACATTACAACCCCAGACGCAGCGGGCAAGAACGCCTGACCGGCTGCGGAGAATTTGCAGGTTGCTGTGAAACAGGGACACGGCGATCACGAAGGACCCGCCGCTCTGGAGTGGCATTTCTTGTTCTGCAAGAAGAAAAGCGTACATGGGGGAACAGCCGCGCCGCACCCTCATGATCGAACAGATCTAGACCTGGTATGCTCCGTGAGCTTCGCTTAGGTTCCCACCAGTATTCTAGTCGAGCCAGCCGATTGCTCACCGTGTCAATTGTCCTCTGTAGCCTTGTTTCCCGATCGCAATGCCGCTGTAGTAGGCTACTGATAGCTGGTACGCGCAAAGCAGTACGAGGCCAGACGAGGCCACAAAAGTGAGTCCGCCAGCGTCCAGGTGATCGGGAACTCCCGGTGGGCAGCGAACTCCGACACCCTTCCTCAGCGCTTGTTGCATCGCCACGACATTCGACAGTCTCTAGAATTCTCTTCGACCTTGCAGCAGGTGCCGTGAATGTCCTGGCCGATGGTTCAAGGAGGCTCGTGGCTCTTTTCTTTAGACCAGTCAAGGCAAAATTACCGCTCTCTAGCTTTTTACACCACTATTTTTCACCGCAATCACTGCGTTAAGGCGCTTGTAGCGACGGCGGAGCAGACGGGTTGTTACTGGGAGTAAATGGCCTTCGATGCAGTAGCAAAAAGTAATGGGCCTGTAGATACTGATGGAATGCCAGAGAAAACATGATGCCGTGAACAATTGAGTAGAAAATGCAACAAGACACGGCGCCACCGGAACGGCTTCGAAACAATTGGACGCTATGGCGCGTACCATCATGCTCCCATCGTCGCTCAGGACGATCAGTAACACTGAGTTTAATTATGAATGCTCCTTCCCGTGTCGGATTGCAGTATGCTATTGTTACAGTATGTGATCTCCCATATATAATAACTGACTTCGCAGATCTGTGGGACTTTGCTTTTCAACAGGTTCGCATAGTATGGCTGCGACCCCTCCTACAACGCCTCCCGCTCGCGCTCGACGCCGGCCTCCAGTGTGAATCTCCATTCCCACCCGGTGATCTCCTTCGTCCTCCCTAATCTGGGTTCCACAGCCGGTTTCCTTGCTCGTCCTTGCGAGGACCTTCACCATCCGCGAGTGGCGGGGGCAGCTCAAACGTGGCATTGCGACCGGTGTACTCAACGCCGAGCCATGCCTGTACCTTCCGATGAACCAAATCCTTCGTAATAGGTGAGTTGTCATGTCATTACTAGCTAACGTACCTCGATATCAGTACCTCGAGAAACGCGTTCCCCTGCGCCGCACCTCTTGGCGCCCTGCCTGATCGCGGTTCGCGTGCCGCTGTCTCTAGCTCAACCAGGCGCTGCTCGAATCGGTTCGTCGTCTCTTCCTGCTCTGTCTTCGCCTTCTCAACCTTTGCCTCAAGAAGGACAATGCGATCCTCCAGTTGCTATGTGCCTCGTTGATTGCGACTGTTCCAGGTGGTAGCATCTGAGCATGGCTATGTTGATGACCTGCGAACATGCCGGGGTACGTATACTGATTCATCGGTGTCACCACACCAGGTGCATTCCCAAACAGAAGCTGACATCGAAATGTTAGCTCAGAGGTGCCGCAAGACAAAGATGGCCACTTACGCTAGCACTTGCGTTATTCTGCATGTACGTCGTGTCGCTGCCTGTCAACGACATCATCTGACTCGACATAGCTCGGTCGCCAAGCTACAGATTCCACAGTGCAAGAATAGCGAGGTCAAGAAATGAAACTTATGGCCCTGACTTCGAAAAGCGCACCTGTCGTGTATTCCACGCCTGCTGGCTGCCGTGTGCTGCCGGTGACATTGGCGGTAGGCAATGGGTCGGAAGCGTTTGAGAGGAGGAGTCTGGAGCTGGCAACGCTGGCCTACCGGGTGTCATGGCGGTGCTCGAGTTCATAGTACGTACGATGAGCTCTGACTTCGTGAATTGTGACAGCTCACTCAAATTGTCCTCCAACTTATAGGAAACGGCGTCATCTCTATGGCCAGAGCAAACGGCACGGGTCACCGCCGCCGCGCACAATGGGAGGCGCGGTATATCGCTGTGGAGGGCGGAGGGCATGCAGAATAATCAGATTAATTGCGATAATAAAATTGTTGTAACACATAGAACAAAGACCACACGATACGTGAGATACCAAGTGTAATAATAATAATAGTTACTCCATGAATCTCAAACAGAACACCGCCCGAACAATGGGAAAGCTCACGAGTGTTACCAATGTGCTACGGGACATAGCACCGATAATGTTGTCATGCTAGCCACCGTCGCCAACTCGCCGCTCGCCGTAACAAAAGCGATATATTCACGGTATCTACGACATAGCAACACATTCTAGTGGGCCAATTGGTTCTGTATCTATTTATCGCTCTTCGCTGGATCAAATCCCGTGCTACAGGCCGCATCTAGCCCGTAACACGCGGTTTGATACCAGCGCCTTAACGCAGTGAATGGTGAGCCGACGGCCCGTGTCGCAGCGATTTTGGAAGGTATATGATAAGTATGCCTTATGCTCGATGAGTATACAGATCATATCGTCTGCTGTATTGACCGTATAAGTAGAAAAGCTCAGTGTGAGAGATTTTCTCCGTGCCCTGAACGGCCAACGTGGCTTTCCGGGCACCGTCCATTCCCACTGCTGTCACCTCGATCCAATTGGCAACTGTCTCCAATAGAGTAGGTAACCATTATCGCCATATAGTGAACAGTCGCTATTGTCAATGCATCGCCAGTTTTGTCGCTTCCATTGCATGGTGGCTGATGTCCTTCCCGAATAGCTCTGTTCGACGACGGCACGAGTTCTCGTCGATACGCTGAGGCCGCTATTATTTATTCATTACAGATATGAAATTTGTATCCTTGAAAAGGGCAACGAACGACATCCAACCCAGCGTCCACGCCTCGCCGTCCCGACACTATGCAAGGTACCTACCCTATTGATGCTACGGAGAACATCAAGAGCGCCCCGAATGCGCATAAGCTTAAGACGCTTACGATGACCATGCAAGCCATCATCGGCATCCGGGCGTTGGCTATTTCGTGCGAGATGATCTAGTCAAGGCCCGTGGAGTGAGTCGTGCTTTATTATGATGCACGGATCCACTGCGAACGATTTTGTTTCGGAGTCTCAGGCTCTCGTGTGATCACACAGCGCTGATGCATTGAATCGGCGAGATGAGCCTGAAGCAGAAATTTTGGTATTTCTGGTGAATCAGGTCGAGGGTCAAGTCGATGGAAGAACGTGCTGGCGCTGTAGTTTCGTTCCGCATCCTTCGGCATTCCGCAGAAAATCTGGTACCAGTTACATGCGCTCGCAAGACGCTGGAATCTGCCTCTACCGGGGGCGTGCCAAAATGACCGACACCGCATGGAAGAGGCTGTGGCCTACATGCAAACTCGGAACGAAGAAGATAACCGAGACCTTGAAGTGGGTCCCGACATACTGCAGGCCCTTACTTCGAATTTTCGCTCATGTATTCTGACATCTAGCAATTCGAGAACATCCATATGAAGCCCCCGCTTGCGCTCGCCTTGGTGTTCAACAGTCGACGACGTGATCGTCCCTAAGATTCGATATGTTCAAATTTATAGCGATAATCAAGAGTCTGATTACCCGACGGACGATCGCTTCTGGGGTCAAAAGTCCTAGATCCTCGGAACTGACCTGGAACGCACGAAACAGTTCCGCTGAGCTTTACTTATTCCATCTATCCAAAATGGGGAGAAGAGCTGAGCTACTGGACATGTATTCCATAAACCTATGCTCGAATTCTGCAACGACTTGCTGGGTGCAGCTTCCGAACTGCCCGACGCCCCCAAACTTGAAGCCTACTATTAGACGGGGTCGTTGCAATTGCGGCCGGCACACGTATCCACCAAGACGCGGTCGCAGAGAATTATAATCGATGAGTGGAGATTGCATTCAACTAAGTAGCCCAGGCGTATAACATGAGTGAATAGAGTACTTTATCGTAATGCGTGAGATGAGCAATGCAGATGTAGTGCGTAGTGTGCGGCGTAGGGAGGCGAGACAAGGTATGCGGGGAGCCAAAACATAAGAGCATGCGCGAAACCAACAACAGTCCTCAGCACGGCGCTCAGAACCCGCCCATGCCGCCCATTCCGCCCATGCCACCCATCCCGCCGGGCATGCCGCCCGCAGACTTGTCCTCCTCGCCCTCGACGATGCTCGCCTCGCTCGTCGTCAGCAGACTCGCGACGCCCGCCGCGTCGACGAGCGCCGTGCGCACCACCTTCAGCGGGTCGACGATCCCCGCCTTGATCATGTCCACGTACTCGCCCTTGCTCGCGTCGTAGCCCCACGCGAACTTGTCCGGCAGCCCGTACTGCGCCGTCAGCGTCCCGACGATCACGCTCGCCTCCTCGCCCGCGTTCTTCAGGATCGTGCGCGACGGGTACGTCAGCGCCCGCTTGATGATCGACACGCCCAGGTCCTGGTCGAAGTTCGCGGTCGGGATCGGCTTCACGTCGGGGTGCGAGGTGACGTTCTTGGGCGTCGGCGCACCGGGCGAGGACGACACGAGCGCGAGCGACGCCTTCAGGAGTGCAACACCACCACCGGGGAGGATGCCCTCCTCGACGGCCGCACGCGTGGCGTTGAGCGCATCGTCGTACCGGTCCTTCTTCTCGCCGACCTCGACCTCGCTCGCGCCGCCGACCTTGATAACGGCCACACCACCGCTGAGCTTCGCGAGGCGCTCCTGCAGCTTCGTGCGGTCAAAGTCGGACGTCGTGGGGTCCGCAATCAGCGCGCGGATCTGCTCGCAGCGCGCCTGGATCGAGTCCTTCGCGCCCTCGCCGTTGAGGATGATCGTGTCGTCCTTCGTGATGGTCACCGCGCCCGTCGAGCCCAGCATGTCCGCCTTGGCCTGCTCGAGCTTGATGTCGAGCTCGTCGGTGAAGACCGTGCCGCCCGTGAGAATCGCGAGGTCGCCGAGGATGCTCTTGCGGTTGTCGCCGAAGCCCGGCGCCTTGACAGCGCAGACCTGGAGCTGGCCACGCAGCTTGTTGAGGATGCACGCCGCCAGGGCCTCGCCGTCGACGTCCTCCGCGACGATGAGCAGCGGGCGACGCGCCTGAGCAGCGATCTCGAGCGAGGGGAGGATGTCCTGCAGGTGCGAGATCTTCTTCTCCGAGAGCAGGATGAGCGGCTTCTCGAACTCGACCTTCTGCGACTTGACGTCCGTGACGAAGTAGGGCGAGATGAAGCCGCGGTCGAAGCGCATGCCCTCGGTGATCTCGATCTCGTCCTCGATGGTACGGCCCTCCTTGACCGTGATGACACCCTCCTTGCCGACCTTCTCCATCGCCTGAGCGATCAAGCTGCCGACGTGCGCGTCGCCGTTCGCGGAGATCGTTGCGACCTGGGCGATCTCGGCCGTCGTGGTGATGGTCTTCGCGTTCTTGGAGAGGAACTCGACGACACGCTCCACAGCGGCCTGCGAGCCACGGCGCAGGTCCATGGGGTTGCATCCGGCGGCAACGTTCTTGACACCCTCGGAGTAGATGGCGCGGGCGAGGACAGTCGCGGTGGTGGTACCGTCACCGGCGACCTCGTTCGTCTTTTGTGCGACATCCTGAACTAGTCTGGGCGGATATTAGCGCCATGAAGGAAAATAATGGAAGGTATAACATACCGCGCGCCAAGGTTCTCAAACTTGTCCTTGATAGTGATGGCCTTGGCTACGGTCACACCATCTGAGAAGCTAGGTCAGCGATACGTCATTGAATATGCGGAAGAGCAGTGAGGATGCAGAATGCAGGATACGCGACAAAGACGTAGCATGGAGCAGGATTGTAAGAAGCCACTCAGATCAGGTGGGCAACCAATCCCATCCACGCCATTGGATATGCAAAAGAGGAGTTAGGCAACTGAAGGCCCCTGAGCGAAAGCGTGCAAGGATGACCAGCGGCAGCACCCAAGGCAGCGAAACGCGCGAAAAGAACACGTCATAAAATGAGATAGTAGAACTCACCCTTCGTGATTTTGGGTCCACCAAACGACTGCTCGATGATGACGTTCCGGCCTGGCGACGTCCACGTCAGCAAGCCAACTCGCGCTAACACACGTCGTACGCACCCTTGGGTCCAAGCGTGACACTGACGGCGTCCGCGAGAACGTCGACACCCTTCAGGATAGCAGCACGGCCCTCGTTGGAAAACTTAATTTCCTTGTGGGCGCCGCGCGTCAGGCTGGGACGCGCTTTGGTCGCAGCGCGGCGAAGAGAGCGAGACGACGCGTTGGTAATGTGGTGCATCTTTGCGGAAGTAGACGAAGGGAATAGGATAGGAAGACGAGGAAGAGGGAGGAGACGAAGAACGCTGGGAGGAAAACGGCGCTGGCTGCCTTCGCGCTTATTGCCCTTCTGTTTGGCCCTGTTTGCCGAACCTCCGAGAAGATTCGACGGATCGACAGGCCCAACGTCGTTCGCTGCCCGACCGACTTGGATTCCCACGTACCGAGGGCCATTCCTCTCCCTTGCCCTAGTCCCCTTACTGGCCGAGTCGGCATGCGCGTATCGACAATCTCGCGGCTGTGCAGGTGGATGGCACCAAGGGCAATGGTGAGACTCTGTCGTTTTTCTACCTACTAGGCACACCAAGCGTTTTTCTACCTACTAGGCACACCAAAGGGGGCGACTGGGAGTGTCTCCTCCCGCTAGCTCTTTTTTTCCTGCTGCCGTATGCGCGTTCCCCGCTGTCAGATGCTGCCTACAGCTCCTACAGGGCCTCATCCGCGCGTCGTCCGCCCGCTCCTTCTGCTCGCCAGAACGCACCCCATGACCTCGAAAAATAGCGGAACGCACGCTCGCCATTCGCTCTGTGCCCCGCGCCCAGCGTCCCGTCGCAGCCCGCCCCCGCATCTCACTTGATGATGACGCCCTTGTCGTCGGATCAAGCCGTGAGCGGGGCCGCGAGATCCATGCGCGACGAAGCGTTCACCCCATTTCCGACCGCGCCCTGGGCGTCCTCGTTCAGCCCGAGCCGAAGACGCGTCGCGAGAGAGCCGCGGGACACCCGGGAACCACAGCGGTGAGTCTGCATCCAACCGCGCCGCAGACGGTTGCGCCGCCCCGCCCTCCCGCCCGAGCCGACACCGCGCCAGACACGACGCCTGCGCCGCGGATGCACGTCGAGGCGCTCCGGCCACGCGTTCTCACCATCACGACAACGCCCTTCGCATGCGAGACACGACGCCACGATTGCGCGCGTACCCTGCAGCGCGCAGCCCGTACAGGCATGGGCGCGCAAAGGAGATGATGTCGCAGGCGCGAGTCACGGCCGCAGGACAGCGCCGGACGACGAGGCGCGGTCTGGCGCCGTTTCCCGGGGACCGGGTGCAGCGGAGCTACGAAAACAAAGGGATCCCGGTGAGTACACCCCAACTAATCCGGGCGTGCACAGCGCTTACCTGTCCTCCGGCATCTGTCCCGTTCGCGCCCTACTCCACCGCTTATCCGGGCACACGTCTGCGTGACGCGAAACGGACTGCCTTCCGCCCACCGTCGGCATCGACACACCGTCGACGCGCGCCGAAGAGCCCAAGACGGCGCTGTTGTATGCACTCCCCGCCGTCGGACGACACCCGGCATCACAGGAGCACGCACGTCATCCCAACGTCGACCGCACCTCATTGACAGTCGAACCCCGCGCATTCACCCTGCGCCTCCGTTGGACGCTCGGCGCGCCCTTCCGGAGTCCGTGAGCTTCACCGTCAAGCCGTTTTCTGCGCGTCTAGGTCAGCATCGAGACGCCGCGGCTCACAACGGCGGACAAGGACGTACCCCCGCCTTCAGAGTCTCGCGTATGCGCGCGCCGATGCATACGGCCGGCAGCGAGCGCGAGGGGAGCGTCGCCTCGACGCTCACCACGACGGCTTGGTTCTATCGACCCGTAGGCCGCTCGGCGCGGGCCATTGGACCCTCGAATTTTGGGGACGAATAGCGGTGTCACTGGTCCCTTACGAGTGAGCACGAGACGGCTCGGCTACTCATCGTCGAAAACGCGTTACGAAGACCCATACGACCGCTGCAGACTCGCAGAACCAGCGCTTTCCACGAGACGAGCCAACGCTTCGGCCTCTCGTCGGGCGCGACGTCCGCGTGGAAGGGACGCTCACTTCGTGGGCTTTCTCCCGTATACGAGTAGGCCGCTCGGCGCGGGCCTCCGGATCCCGGGACTTCGAGAGCAGAAAAGTGGGCCTCTGCGCCGTCCAGGTAAGCACGAAACTATCTCGGCTCACAGCCACTCGAAAGGCCTCAAACGAATCCTGCGGCCCCGCGAATCCCGCGCCGTACACAGGTGAACGTTGCGGCGCGCTTCGCCCGCCTCGCGGGACGTGAGCGTCGGGGCGACGCTCACGCCGTCGCCTTTGCCCTATGGACGCGCAGGCCGCTCGGCGCGGGCACTGGATTCTGCGATTTTGGCGGCAAGAAATCGATTTTCTGCGAGTCCGGATGAGCGCACATTCATCTCGGCTAAATGCAATAGAAACTGACCTTCAAGGATGTACAGCACCGCGCGCCGACGCGCAGGACCCTTCGGCGGGCTCCGCCCACCTTCGGGCGCGATGCGAGCATCAAAGCGACGCTCGCTCCGCTGGCTTTGTTCTATGGACCAGTAGGCCGCTCGGCGCGGGCCACTGGATGCTGGAATTTTGGCGACAAGGAATTCGTTTTCTGCGAGTCCAGGTGAGTACATTTTCACATCGGCTAATTACATCAGAAACTGACCTCCTGGGGCGCAGAAACGTGTCGTACAGGCCGATAGAATCCCGTTTTCCACACGCAAACGCGTTGGCGGGCTCCGCCCGCCCGCCTTCGGGCGCGATACGAGCGTCGAAGCGACGCTCGCTCCGTTGACTTTATTCTATGGACCAGTAGGCCGCTCGGCGCGGGCCATTGAATCCTGGGGTTCTAGCGGCAAGAAACCGGGTTTTCTGTGAGTCCGGGTCAGTGCACATTCATCTCGGCTCAGTACACCGGAAACTAACCTCCGAAGGCGTAGAAACGTGTCGTAGAGACCGAGAGAACCCGCCTTCCACATGCGGACGCGTTGGCGGGCGCAGTTCGCCCATCGTCAGACGGGATGTGAGCGTCGAGTCGGCGGCGGCGTCCTATGACTTGGTAGGCCGCTCGCCGCGGGCCATTGGATTCTGGGATTCCGGCGACATAAAGGCCGTTTTCTATGTGTTTTGGCGAGCTTGAAAATACCTCGGCTACAGCCCCGCTGAAGGCGCACCTCACCGGTCGGCGTCGGACAGTACACGGATGCTGGCAGCGAGCGGCGTTGAGAATCGCTGACGTGAACACAGTTGCCTGGAAGAAATGCAGGTGCGGCTCGATTCGACATAGTTACAGCCTGCTGGAACTCACGGAAAGCATGAGAACATACAGATCCATGCGACACGGACGCAGGGATATGTGCGGCCCTCCCGCACTCATGGAGCCCCAGTTGCCGTACTCGAGGGGTCAGCAGACGGAGCCTCGGCGCGTGCATCACGCTTTCACAGCAGCCGCCGCACCATGCTGAACGGCACACATGTGCGCCCTTCTACGTGCTCAGGTAAATACCGGGGCGGCTGAATTCGTCAGAACATTCAAAGCTTACCTGCATCGACCCAGCGCTCCAGAACCGTACCCAGCAACTCATTCCTGCTCGCAGTGCCCTGTACACGTTTAATCGACGCTAATGGCCAATGTCAACACAAGTATCCGGGACGACAGAAGTGGCACGTACGAGCGACGTCGCGCCCCATTGTCCGCGGCAAGATACCGTGACAACATCTAAACTTGATGATGACGCCCTTGCATCGTCGACGCTGGGGCGCTCAGACAGGTGCCTTGTTGGCGACATCTAACTTGATGATGACGCTCTCGAAGCCTCGGAAGTTGGATCTGAATATTCGCACTCAGTATCACATCCACAGAGAAGCAGCGGTGCAATGACCTACAGAACGGGGGACATCGACCGCGACGGAAGGTAGACCGTTGGGCGGAATCAAAGTCAAACGCAGGAGCAGAAAATGCAAAAGCGGAAGACCGCAGGTGAGTCCGGACCCCTACCCTTATACCATACGCGCGGAACAACACCTGTTCCTCCGCGCTCAATGCCGACGCTTCGTCTTACGGTAGCTGTGTACGTGTCGGTCTCCGTTCCCGGCCCGTTACGTGTGCGCCAGGTCTCTGTCCTCCGATCACGGCTCCCGTATTCACTTTCCTTCCATACATCGTCTTGACATCTACATCTGCGCAGTGTCGGTGTCCGTCGCTACCAGTCTTGTTAGACGTCCACAAGATTAGTGTCTCGACTCCGAATGTACATAGCATCGTTTGCCTTGAACTGTAACCACTACCTTCACAGATCTTTGAATTCTTTGGTGAGACAAATGTGATCTCCCTCGACAAGCTGGGGATTTTTACAAACCCAGAATGGTGCTGCCGGATATTTACAAAGCGTCTCAGCTGCCCTGATTTTCTGGTGTGGGAATTGTGGCCCATCAAACCCAGTTCTTCCGACGGCGACATGTTGTGTGGCTGAAATGTTGACCGCCGAACGAGGATCCACTCTGCTACGGTTTCCATATGAACTCTCAGCTGCCAGTCAATTTGAACTGTGTAGTTGACATCCTATGAATAACGGTTAACAATTATTTCTACAAGCGGTTGCACTACAAAATGTTGAACATGCACCGGGAATTGCTTCGGAGGCTCAGTCGGACATGCACGGGGAACTCGTATGCCGCGACATCGCAACACGATTGGCGGCGAAGTTATTAACGGCTAAGCCACGCCCCTCCT